>JAUBNQ010000007.1:12532160-12545318 GCA_032353495.1 Ctenopoma kingsleyae | reverse complement strand
ATAAACTACAGGTAAATTAGTAGTAGTTTCTTTTTCTTAAGCACTATAGATCCAGAGAACATCCCATGCATGCTTGCTTTTTTTGTCATACAGTCAGAAAGAAGGACAAGGCCAGAAATAATCCGTGTAATTAGCAGGCAACAATCATCAGTGGGACATTTAGATGCATAGTTATAAGCAATAAACACAGATGCTATTAAGCTATGCCAGGTCTCATTCTAGAGCATTATATTTTAATACTGTACATAACACACCAATCTTATACCTATAATAAATTGAAAAATTTACAGCCAATCCATGTGATCGGTATCAGTGATTGGTATTGGAATTGGCAGCAAAAAACCAGATCGGAGCATCCCTACCTATAATATGATTAATTTATTTAATAATTTCTGTATGTATAAGGAACTGTTTGATGCTCGTTCATACATGTGATAAGGGTGTGGATACCTTATATGTACCTTATTTATTTTTGTATTTACAATGTCTTAAATAAATATACCAGCAGTAAGGAAGAGAGGGTGCCAGAGTATTCTGAATAGTATATATAGTAAGTGTTATCAGATAGTTTAGAATCAGAATCAGAAAACTTTATTCATCCCGGAGGAAATGGCTAAAAAAAAATTCTAAAAAAAGTTTTGTTACAGGAAGTAAAGGCAAGGAAGTGAATGTCATCGTTCAATTGCAGTAGCTGGTTGACGTTCGAATAATTGCCAAGATGTGTAAAAAAAAAAATCTTTATCATATTCATAGGATACTTTTCTTCAGATCATAACTGCGCTGTGCATGTGTGCATGATACAACGTACTTGGACAGTTGAACAGTAGATCTCTTGGTGTTACCTGAGACGAAGAGGAAGCCTGTTATGTCTTAATGAAATTTGACTGAAACAACTGTTCTGCGTGTTGGTTTTGGGGAGATCAAGGCTGGCATTATGTTTCTCGCTCCTTGAACTACAGTAAGGACTTGATGTTCGGAATCAAATATTTATAAGTTAGATATTACTAATTCATTATTAATTTTCAGTTTGGCTAATCTCGGATGTCAGATATCATTACTAAACTTCAAAGGGTGGTATGGGTGGAGAAACGGTAGAAATAATGAAGTGTAACACGGACCATTTGGGGCTTGTATCAGTGGACTATTGATTGATGGTTTGCTAGTAGGCAGAGTGATCTGTTACATAGTGCTTCATCAGTGTGGTTAAATGGTTCCTTTTGAAAACCTGGATGGTGAATTAACATCAGATGTATCTAGAGATAGTTTTCCATTTTATACCAATTTTTCATATTGTATGTACATCTCTGACTGGCTTTTCGTAACCTCATATATGTTGTGAAGATGTGTTAAAATGTGTTAAACCGATATCCAAAAGTGATATTTCACCCAGTGTAAGATATGTAAACACTACATTTCTGTCTGTAGCTATGAAGTATAAATTAATAACCTGCTAATATGGTCATGCAAGGTGTTAGATCGCACGTACTCACACTTCTGCCGTGTTTATCTACCATTCTCCTATAAACTTCCTCTCTGTTGCAGATGGCTTCTATAGGTGCTCACATGACAAGATTGGGAGGTCATGAGTGGGTAAAACTGTGAAATTCAATGAACAGCTCAACATGTGATAATGTTCATGCTAAGTAAGGCATAGCAATCCCCCTTAATAGTTTTGATCCCTGTAAGAATGCACTGAATAAACAGAAACCTCGCCTCACAGTTTATTGGTGGAAAGCTATTCCTTTGAAAAATTTGTATATTTGAAGCCCCCTGTGCTGCTGTACTTGTGTATAGTTTTTTGAAGAAGGTTTAGTGATCAACAGAGACACGGTAATATTTTTGACTAAATGTGTTGATACAAAAAAAGTAAAGAATGTAATCATCCACATATTGAATAATTGTGATGATTTTTCTGTACTGATGCAAGAATTTATTGAGGAAAATACAGTTGGTGCCTAATACATATAAACTCAATCATGTATAAAGCTCATCTGTTTATCTATAATGGAGCATGTATGATCAGAACAAATAAGCAATTCTATTCTGAATTATATCAAGTCTGCCATAATATTAAATCCATATATCTTTCAGCTACAACATTCAGGAATGTAGAAGTTTTGTTAGACATCATTTTACATTACATGTCATAGAGACATTAGTGTATTGAAACCATGACCTTGTTTCAGTGTCAGCTCAAGCAACCCAGGTGTAAACAGATGTATGCTAGTGATGCTCACTGGACTGCCTTCAGCATCATGCACTTCTTCATGGCGCTTGACTCAAATTGAGAAGGAGACATTGCCAGAGATTGTTGTAGCTAATATGCTTATTTCTGTCAGTTCAGGTGACAGCACTCATCCAGCAACCTGACAATGAGTCACAATGAGAAGCAAGGTAGTGGCATCACCTTTAACTGAGTCCTGTTAGTTTTCTGCATGTGATGTCCACATGTGTATGTTTCTGTGTAAGCCTGTGGATGTTTTCTTGCATGCAGTGTTTGCGGATCTGTCTCTGTGAGCGGCTGTGCAGGTAATGGGAGAATGAAATTATGGTAGCGGGCTGTCACACCCACACCTCTCCCTCTATGTGCTGCAGTGTCAGGTTGTCTCATCAATTTGTTGAGAAGTGTGGCTTATTGTGGAATTTCTGTCTCAGGATGGGCTTGGATAGTATTGTGTAGTCCACTTTGTTGCAGGTCAGGTGTACACAGTGCAGTGAGTAGGCTTGTGCTGTGTTGACATGTTTCTCTTCTGTGACTGAGGTGCACTTTTGTTGTCTGCATCTGTTACATGCTATGCTATCACTCTGGACACATAAGGTTGGAGGATGACACATGTTTGTGAGTCACAGGAAGAATTCTAATATTGTTAGAACAGTGATACCTTTCTTCAGAGATCTGATATGGCATCTTGATAAACCAATCACATTTGTGCACTGACTGTTATATTTAGATATTTTGTTGGCATTTTTAGCCTTTATTTGACAGTTTGACAGTAGAGAAGCAGACAGGAAACTTTGTGGGAGAGAGAGGGCATGACACGCAACAAAAGTCCCCAACCCCAATATATCCGGGGATGTCGTGGCCACGTGGCATCCATATGAAGGCTACCAGTGCACTCCAAAGCTAAATTTATTTTAACTGGTTAGCTGGGACCCTGACTTGTCCTCTCAGCACATGTGATGGTGATTACACAGTGATCTAATCTAATGTATGTAAATACAAAACAACATAATAAAATACATAAAAACAAAGTTTTAATTGACTGTATGACTGACATGTATGTAGTTAAATAGTTCTCGTTAGTAGTGACAGTTTCACCTAAGTTTAAGATCGCATCTGCACGCGCGCCCACACGTTTTGCAGAAGCTTACCAGTGGTTTGCATCTTCAATCATGATGTTTTTTCTTGGTTGTTTACAAGGAAACATCTAACCACCTTTTATATTTCTGACCTATACATTATATGAGATTTGATTTTTATTCTTTGTTCTTATTTCCAGTTGAGAGGTCACACTTTTACTTCTCTTATAAGAGACAGTCTCTGCTCCCCAACCACCTCAATTATATAAATGAAAAATCAACGCAAGAGAAGTGATTTATAAGAACTTATTGAAAATAAAAATAACTGCTTTTACAGAACAAAATAAAAACAAAACAATCAAATGTGGACTCTCTCTACTCCAGTTAGCAAAGGAGATCATATTTCTCCTACATTAGCTTCTTTTCATTGGCTGTAAAATCTAGGATAGAATATAAAAATCCTTCTACTCACATGTAAAGAAATGAATAATCAAGCCCCATCATATCTTAAAGACCTAATAGTGCCATATTATCCCAGGAGAACATTTCGCACCCAGAGTGCTGGTCTACTTGTGGTTCCTAGAGTTTTCAAATGTGGAATGAGATCCTTTGAGATGAGATCAAGCTCCTTTCCTGTGAAACTCCTCCCAGCTGAGGTTCGGGAGGCTGATACCCTCTCTACATTTAAGACTAGGCTAAAAACCTTTCTTTTTCATAAAACTTAGAGCTGGCTCAGGAGAGTCTGAACCATCTCTTAGTTATGCTGCTATAGACTACAGCATAGTCTAGTCTACAAGGGACTTCTCGTGAGGACTCCTCTCATTCCCCACTCATATGCCACCATTGCATGTCATTAACTGTGTGTCTTCTGTCTCACATAGTTGTGCTTCATCCTCTCTGTCTGTCTATCTCTCTGTACCCTTCTGCAGGTATCCCCGGTCTCTGAGCTGTGTGTTTCCAGTGTGCAGTTAATGGCCCTATCAACCTGCCCAGTGCTTTGTCTGCTTATGTTGTTGTTCTTTAGTTGCCTCTCCTCTTTCCACTCACTCTAACCGGTTGAGTTTTTCCTCTCCACTGTCACCTAGTGCTTGCTCAAGGGAGATTATTGGGTTTTCTACATAATTCTACATATAGTTATGTTCTGTTAGGTTTTAAACCTTACACTGCAAAGTGCCTAGAGATGACCTTGTGATTTGGCACTATATAAATCCACTGAATTGAATTGAATTGATTTATTCACAGGGAACTGTAATTCTGATCAGATCAACTCAGATTAAAACATGGTAATTGACACTTTAATGAAGTAACCAGTGTTTTATATCATAGTGACTTTGGTGGAGCAGAGTGCCTATAGAACAAAAACCTTTTAAATACGTAGGGTCTGTGGTCATATCCAATATTACGTTCTATATTATCTGGTGAACAAAAAACACTGATGCTTCATAATAGATGAACTCCAGACATTATACCTTTTAAATTGAAATTTAGCCATTAAAAGGGGTCCATATTGGACTTTTGCATTACAGATGAACCTCAGCTACCTGTGTGTATCTGTGTGCATGTGTCTGAAGGGGTATGTGCTCACCCAGACTATGTTGGTGATGGCAGGCGTTTTGCATTTTAATGACAAATCAAGTATGCTAACTCGCGTTTTTAAAACGAAAGTGCTCTAAATGTCGCCCGGCTGTCAGAATGAGATGTAAGTAGTCTGATGAAAAGAGAACAAAGAAGACAAAGTAGGGAGGCTTGGTACACTAAGAAATGAAATAAAACCTTGTCTGCCCTGTCAGCTGTGTCGTTTTATATTCATATCTAAAGAACATTATAGTATTACTCCACCGCTCATGCCTCACTCATCTGTCTCTCTTAATTCATCACAGGCACCGCTCTGTCTTTCAAGTTGCTGTATGTCAACACAGGAAGAGGCCTGCTAATTGACAAATGAGTGTCACAGACATCAAGTGCTCCTTTTCCATGTGAGCGAGGTAGACTATGGTTGTTTGATGGCTAAGGGAGGCGGAGGAGGAGGAAGGGGCCTGTTATTGGCAGAAGCCCAGTAAGAGGCTTTAGACTGGTCCTAGAATAAGAAGTGACAACGGGAAGAGACCCTGTCATTGTCTTGCCTAAGTGTTCAATCTGCAGAGATGCAGGTATGCAGATAAAGTGTCAGTTAGGAGGAGAGGATATGAAACATTGGGAGTATAAAGTCTTCAAATCACTTAACTGGTAGTGTAGATTGTGTGTGTGTCTGGTAATAGTGGTAGCGTACTCTGTTCTGCTGAGGAAATATATTCCATATCCGATCTATCAGGCCTGTTTAAGCTGATATTCTCAGATAACCTGATCTGTGCCTCATAAATTAAGGAAGATGCAGAGCTGTCCCAGCCCTGAGAGATTTAAACCAGAGAGATGAGAGGGACAAGGTCTAGAAGGAAATAACTTATTTATGTTTTCTATCATTGTATAGTATTGAAAAACCAACCATTTTAATTTCAAGCAGGATGTTTTTTAAATTATGTACTACTCTAGGGAAGGTGATGGAATGACTTAGTGCTAAGGGTTTTATACCTAATGGATGCCTCATCTTATTCCTCAATATCTCCAATTTGGGGTTATATTAAAATCCCATGGCGAAGTAGTAAAAAATAATTAGTTCTGTTCATTGAAGTCTTATTTGTGGTATGGGATGTCTCGGGTCATTTATATGAGCTTATATTTTAGTTTCGCTTGCATACGTCTTTAAAAGGTCAAAAGGTTAGATAACATCTTAATGCAATAAGACCACCATCTTCCAGTGTAACAAAAAAATAAATCTAAAATCTTCTTCTTCTCTTGGTAAAAGGCTAACCTGTATGTGATTTATATGATTGAAAGCTCTCCCACATATTGCTCCACCACAAACCACAATAATGTGTCTTTAATTATATTTTGTGTACAGGATCCATTGTTTTGAGGTTGTGTCTTCTGTGTCCAACGGTGTATTTTCACTTAAGCCATATTTGCTTTCTATTTGCCTTTAGTGGAGATCAGTGATTCTCGAAGTGTGTGGTGCGTCCCAGAATGGTAACAGGTGGGGCGCAAGTGACGTGGAGGAAAAGTCACACACATCAAAGTTGCAGCGTTATATGAATACCAGCAGAAAAAATATACTTTGTAGAGTATGTCACAAAGAGCTCACATCCAAATGTGAAAGCATGTCAAAAGTTTATCTCCGGTTACAACCGCGCCACAAACTCCGGTCTGAATAGTGACTTAAAGTTCAGTCTGTGTCAGACACAAACCTGCACCGTTTACCTGTGGAGAAGTGATAACTAGATAACAAATGCGGTTAGAGACCATATCACTAAGACACCGTGCCCACAGCAATACAAACATGGTAAAGATAGTTTTAAAAAGCTGCTAAAAATCAAAAATTGGTACCAGTTGGCAGGACAGGTGCTGTCAGAAATGTTCATGAATGTCCGGAAGGTTCTTAGTGGTCTCTTAATTTTTTCCAGAGCTGTATGGTGAAGTCCGACGTGCGAGTCTTACAAGAGAATTAACATTATATAGAAGACTGGTAAAAACAGTTTGTCTCCAAACGAGCTATTTCCCTCAGTATCAGGAATTAATTCATTTTTTAAAATTTACATAATAGTGTAATAATAGCTGTAATAATATTCTTATAATTAATTCTTATAATGTCTTTGAATTGCACTTGAAACGTTTTGTACAAGAAAATACCAGGATATAAAAGGTATATCATGACAGAGCCTAAATATACCGGGATATGGATTTTTGTTCATATCGCCCAGAAAATAAAATAAAATCTGCATCAGTAAACAACAAAACACTAATGTCATCATACAAAGTTACAGACAGAACTGACAAGTGTAAGAAACCACACATGATGGCAGAGGAGATCATACACCCCACAACTTTAGATGTTCATGAGTGTGATGTTATAGGCTTTTCTGTTTTGTTGAGGTGGGGCGTGAGAATATTTCTTCCTGCCAAGTGGGGAATGATGGGAAAAGGTTTGAGAACCACTGGTGTAGATGATGCTTAGAGATAAACTGCATATTTTATCCTTCTATCCTCACCAGTGGGTCTTATTCACTGTGACACATGTACTCTAAGGCGAAGTATTTGTAAAATCTGTTTGATTTTGTTTTTATACATCTAGCCACATTTGGACTAAGAATAAACTAGATCGAATGAAGTAGATTTTCAGCAGTGAAATTATCTTTCTTCTCAGTGTATTCATGGTTGCATGTCTGACACTCATATGATACTCATTTGGATATAATGTTATCAGGAACACTGTAAAATACCACAGATTGAGTCACTAATTCAAAGAGGACCAAATAATATTATTAGTCGCAGTCACTGTTGGTCCTGACCCTTTGATTTACAGCTTCAATCAGTTTATGCTTGATCTCGCTCAGCACTTGTGTTTTGACAAAGGGTAGTACATTACGCCACACTTAAGCAGTATAATTTCCCAATTCATGTCTCAAACCCTGCTGCTTCTGCTGTTTGGAGAATATTTTCTTACTACTTCTGCCAGCCTTGTTTAAGGAAGTTGTGTGTTACCATGGCAACACACTCTTCAGTGACACGATTCGGCAGACCAGAATTTTGCCCACAGCATTGCAGAAGTATACATGTATTCAACAGTTAGTTGTATCAGTTCTCTCAAAGAGACCGCTGTTAAGTGTCAGGCAACCAAGAATAAAAAACTTCATAGATTCTTGTTTTGAATTCACTTAACTGACCAAATTTACTGGAAAAGCATGATGCAAAATCCGTTCAGGACTGTTTAGTTAACTTTCACTATCACTCTTGTGGCACTCACTAAAAGCAGTTTACCGCTATATAGATTCAACATCAATGGTAATTTTAACCAGATGGGAACTAAAATGGATGCAAATATTGCATTTGCTCATGAATACACATTTGGTACTCTTGTGAGTATTTACAAAAGCATAATTGTAGCTAGGTGTGGGTGAGATCCACTCAAGCTGAAGTACCCATGTTAATCGTAGTATTACTGACTGCAACAGTGAGGCTTATTAATGTGTTAATAATTTTACGTAATCGGTTAAGTTGATGAAATAAATAATTCAGTTTATTTGAAATGACTCTGTGTGTCACATTGTTTACATTCAGCCCAAATTATTGCAATTCCCACTCCTCAGCATGCTGGAAATTCTTTTAAATCTTTCGCCCAAACAGCCTGAATAGTTTTGTCAAATATATGGGATCTTTTAAACAGAGACCTACTCTGTGGTCTGTAAAACTGAACTGGCTTAATGTTGCCACGGCAGTGCGAGCGCTATGGATGAGCATCTCACAACAGAACGTCTTGGAGCTCCCCAACCTCAAAATGATGATACAACAACTAAAGTCTTTATTACAGGGCTTTTTTTGTCTGATTGCTTGGTAGAGAGTAGATTTGGCCTTTTAAAGCTAAACAGTCTTGATCCCAATTAACATTGTGCTGTACATCAGTGTGAGGAACCTTTGGCAGGTATATAATACTAGTGCATTTCTCATTAAAATCAGCACTAGTCATGTTAGCATTAGCGTTAGCAACCTCTCATTACCATGTGTTTGGTGTGTTCAGGGACTGTGCGGAGTGTGGGTCATTACACTGCATTTCCATGTGTGTCCATCATGTGTGTTTTTTTTTTTTTTTTTTCTTATCTTAGCATTATCTTGAATTTACACAGGAAGTGTTTTAGTGCCTGGTGTAGAGATGTGAGCAAGGTACAGTATATGTGATTCGTGATATGCACATGCTGCACCTTTCTTGTGTAGACATGCTGGAAGACAGCGGAGCAGCTATCCTATCTGCTTTCATGTGCACTGTTGCTTTGCCCTAAGTAAAACATACAATACATAAATTTTTATCTCTCTGTTAAAACACAACAAAGTCCACTGACCCATGTGTTAATCACTGTCAGGAGCTGTAGTCAAACTTCTAGAGCGTTCTTCAACCTCCTCTCTTCTTCAATCGAAGGCCATCTTGTGGTAGAGGATTCTGGATGGAATGAAACATCTTTATGTTCCTTTTGTTCACATTATATATACTGGGCAGTGATGCCATTCCTTTTATGACTGCGTCACATTTTTTATTGTATATCCCAAGATGGATGGCGTGCCACTGACACAGAGATTTACAGGCCTTCAGCTTGCAGTGGCAGAGCTTTAGAAGGGCCTGCTGACATCTAGCCAACACTTTAGAGGAGGAGAATAAAAGCCGACATTTTATTGGCTCAGAGAGAGAGAGAGAGTGTGTGAGAGAGAGAGATGTAGAGTTGGGAGTAGGAAGGGAAAGAGGAAAAGAGATTCTGTTTCTTTACTTTATATTTTTCACCACTGCCAGCTGTCATGGGGACATTGCTAAAAAGAGGGGATTTATTGGGTATTATTTAGAAACATGTCAGTGGTAATGACTATAGCTATGATTTCAATTATCACCCACTAAATATAGCTAAATTCACTGCCTTTCTGGCCATAATGAGCCGCCCTGACATCATTTTTCAAAAATCCGATACTATGCTATTTTAATATTTTATGTTGACCACCGATTTAATTTTCCTCCCCGGTGCTTGGCATGTGGCAAGGTCCCACTCCCTCATGTGCAGTTGGATAGTCAGAGCTATTGAGTTCAAAGCTGTCTCAGGGATATATTTTTTCCATTGACAGAAATCCAATTAGTTTTAGTACACAGTCTGGTTGAATAAAAAGGCTCTTAAAATCTACAATATGTTTCCTTAGTGCTTTAGCAGAGTGCAAAGCCAGTGATGGATCTTTATGATTTGACCTGATGGGACCCAAGTGGACATACTCCTTTTTCTATTTTGGCAAGTGAAAAACAAACTATACATATGTCTTACTCATTTTGATAGACATGACAGAGTCTTTTGATACGGCGTAAACATCTACTGTACAACACATGCACTTGCTAAGATCTTGATTCTTTTACATATTTAAACATTTACTAAATACTTTACAACTGCTACACAGATTCTGCCGAAACACCATGTAAATATTAGAGAGGGAAAAAGTCAGATGTATAATTAATTAGTGACGTGTTTAGTAAGTAGGCGATTTGGGCAGAGTTAATATGTACTCAAGTTTTGACACGAGGGTGTGCATTTTTTAGCAAACATTAAAACGAAGATGATTAGTACTGGCATTTGACTGTCAATAACAAGCTTTCTGCTTGAAGTTGATGATGTGAGTGAATTTCAATATTGTGCAACTGATTTCTTTTTCAAAAAACCCTCTGCTGCAATGGTTTTAAAATATGTAACGCATACAAAGTAATTTAGGAAACCTGCTGGTGATAAGGACCTCTCTGAATGAGCACTTACTCTTAAAACAAAACAAAAGAGAAAAAAGGGAGAAGAGGACTCCAACGTATGTTTGAGACACAACCTGTGTCTCTTTTAGCCCATAACTCAAGTAATGTTTATATTCACCCCATCATACTTAGCAATCTCTCAGATTGATGATGTAAGCAACTAGAAGGCATGGAACATATTAGAAGAGAACACGGAGAGGGGTAACCATACTTCCACTTCTTTGGCTTAGTCCCAAAAGGAAAAAAAGGGTTTGGAGCCTGTTTTGGAAGAGGAACAAAGGAGCTTCCTTTGGTATGGGCTAGGCAGTTTTGGTCGCTTCATGGCTTTCAATCTTCCACAGTCTATCCTAGAGGGCCAGGGGGTGAAAAGTAAAGACAGATACATGTGTGTATCCATGCCAAGATTTAAGAGCGTGTTTGTAGTTTTTGCCATGTTTTGAGTTTTACAGGGGCTCCATGATGATGTTCAGAAGATGAATAAATCCTATGACCATAAAATGAAGTTGGAAGCTGTTATTAGAGATAGCATCTTTTAAAGGCCTCATCATTGCTAAAATAAGTTGCTGTTATATTTTAGGGAAGACGAAGGACTAATATGATAATCTGTTAACCTCCTATGATTTGAGTCAGATTTAATCATGGTTTGCCAGTCTTGAAGTGATAAACTACAGTTCATGCAGGCCATCTTATTTGCTTGCTCTGCAATTTTAGGCCACTAAGAGCCATCATGGGTGAGACCTTTTTTTTTTTTCCCCCCTCTTTTGCTTGAATGCTTAAACCATCCCTGGCGCTGGACAGCTGTGCCACATTCCCAGCACAGCTGTAACTCATTTCCTGTTTCCATTTTAAATAAACGTACTCACATCTTTCACAGCTTTTACTTGTAAAATCCACTGACTGTCCTTCCATGCCGCCATCCCAAGTACTTGACATCAGACTTGACGTCAGACAGGAAGATTTGGGGTAGATAACGGCCCATGCGCTCTCACCCGGCTGTGCTCTCGTTCTGCCCTTTCTTCTATTATTTTAACATGTTTATAGTCTGTATTTACTTGTTCCATTTGTTAAGCATGGAGAATAAGTTTAAAAAGCTGTAGTTGGGAATGTGTTCAGAAATCAAGGGCAAGCTATGTTTTGTAAGGCTACATCTGACATCCATCAGCATGGAAATATGTTTTAATGGTCAGGCAGGCTGCAAGACATCAGTAAGCTGTTGCCTCACTTTTCCACCCAGGGACATATCGAGATAAGAAACAGTGATGGCATGTTTCATGTCCAAGCTGCTGACATGTCTTTGCTGGAAAACTACTAGGAACAATTCTTTCATTTTGGGACCAGCACTTTGTGCAGTACAATATTCTTATTCTGTTTTCCCTCTTAAAACAGTGTCTATCTATTAGGATAAATGCATTGACTCATCACAGTTGTTCCACTGTGAGCTGCCGACTGCACCATTAGCTGACAGTATGATTATGTGAACAACAGACCAAACAGTCTTCTGATCGTCTGTCCAGACGTTTGGTGATGTTTAAGAGTTTATCCCCAATGGTAATGGTGAGATAGCTTTTGTACCGGGGGCACTGTAGAGTTTCTTTATTTTCTCCCACTGTCTGGATCTCAAGGCCCCTGGGTCCTCCAAAGCTCAGAACATGTCTGTACTCAGATGTTTCCAAACAGCAGAGGAAGAGGAGGAGGAGGAGGAAAAAGAAGGGATAAAGGAGAGACAAAGGGAAATGGGAGGAGGGTAAGGAATCCTCATAGGGACAAAGTGTACATGTACACGCAGACCAGGCAGAGAGGCCCAACTGGGTCTGAAGACTTGTGATCTGAGGGCCGTTCGTGTGTCAGTCAGATCAAAGTCTTTTGAATAGAAGGCAAAATCCCTTTAGCTTGCCTGACTATGGCAACCCTTATTGGTAGCTAGGTAAAGGAGGGAGGGTGATCATAAAGGGCCGCGTTGAAATGCTGCAACTTGTGATAGTTTTCATTTTTGTTTTATTACACCTAAAGTAAAACACACATCTGTCCTGTTTATTCATATAACTATAAGCTTTATGGTATGATAATTAAATGTATATAGTATGTGCCAAAAAATAAAGCCACAATAAATGTCTGTGTTGCTTTATGGCACAAAGGGATATTGCTTTACTGTAAGTCTACATTGCATTAGCTTGTACAGGTGTACCTCTTGTTTCTTTTTGCCATTCCAGAATGGTGTGGCTATAGGACTTTGTCTTTGTCAGCTACATGGTCTCCTGTCAAACTTAAATTCTTGTGTAACTTCATCTGTAGCTAATTAGTTGCATTAATTGACATTATGCATTCATCTATAGCATCAACCTTTTTAAATGTTTAGTGGTGGGCATCTGGGACAATAGCAAGGCAGTGACACAAGTATGAATAATAGGAACCAACTTTGTTATATAGTAGGCCTGTGTGTGTGTGTGTGTGTGTGTGTGTGTGTGTGTGTGTGTGTGTGTGTGTGTGTGTGTGTGTGTGTGTGT
>JAUBNQ010000007.1:12513534-12532107 GCA_032353495.1 Ctenopoma kingsleyae | reverse complement strand
TGTGTGTGTGTGTGTGTGTGTGTGTGTGTGTGTGTGTGTGTGTGTGTGTGTGTGTGTGTGTGTGTGTGTGTACATTCGGAGCTGTTTCTTTCATGGAATGGTAGACAGTCCGTCACTCATACTCACACCATCATGCTGCGAATGTGTAGTGAGTGTATCCTTCCATGGGCCTGGCTGTTTAAATTAATTATTAGTTTTATAGCGAACCCTGAGGCCTTGCAGAGGCAGCTAATCCCTGCAGAGGGCTAATCCGACCCCACGTTACACAAAATCAATGCTGGTCTTTGGTGTTGGCATGCCATCAGGGCACGGGGACACATGTCAGACAGGCCTCCTGATTTTTTCATGAGGTGTGTTTTTGAAGTGGTTGAGCTAGTGGAGGATGCTCGAGGTACCCAGAATTTAAAAGAATATCCGGAAGCGAGGAAAGGCTTGTATGACCAAATTTCTCATGGGTTGATGGTGATGCAAGTGTGTGTGTGTGGTTTTTGTGTATTATTTAGGCTGCAAATAGAGATGAGATCACAAGGACACCTTATACAACCCACAAATGTGAACTGTATAAATTTATGGCAAAGGGGTCCTTGCAGATATCTTTTAATATTAGTAATCATGATCAAAGTAATACTTATATGGCGTATGAGTGTTGCATTTCTTTAAAAGTAACTACAAGATACTGTTTGTGTGTCTTTGTCTCAGTGATGATTCTCTATTGATAATCGTCTTCTGAACATTGGAAAGGTAGTGACTGTTTTAGAACTGTCAATATCCTTCTGGGAACCCCAGCAATGATGGATGTGTGTGGTAGATGAGGGTCCCACACTCATTAAAGAATTTTAGGGATTTTGTTTACAGTGACGGTAGATCAAGTAGCCTGTTATGTCATGCCTGCTCACTCCTCTGGTTTAGTGGCTGAGTATCAGTGCCAGTTGTTGTAAACATCAGGCTATAGAGTTTGCCTGATAATTTGATGAAAGGAAGAGACTGGGACAGTTATTTTGAAAATGTCAATGTGTGTCTTTTTAGTAATAAATCTCTTTTTTTTTAATGACTCAAGATGGGAAGATCCTATTTTGTCTCGACAATGATACAGACAGTCTGTGTTTTGAGATCAGTTTAATCTTGTCAGATTTGATACACTGTCGAAATTGAAACCACCATCAATTTTCTTTTACTTTGTCAGGTTTTAATACCATTCAGAGAAAATATGAATATTTCTCATTCCTCAGTCTCATTTCATATTTTCAACTGTCTGTCAGTAATTGGGAGAGGGAGAGAGCGATGATCTGACCCAGTCCCCTACTTTTTTTGCACCTCTCATTCTGCCTATTAATTTTGGATTACCAGCTTTCTCTCTCTCTCATGGTGACTGGCAGCTGAAGATAATAGCTTTCGTAATGTGTGGAGTTCCATTCCAAGCTCTTCTGTGTTTCTCTTTATGACAGAACAAAAAATGTCGGGCCCAGTCAGTCTATTCATTTCCCCTATTGGGAGATTAATGAGAGAAACAGTGCTGTCTCAAGCCTTTTGTGACAAGCTTCAAAGTCCCTGTACAGGAAGACCTGTGTCTGTTCATCTGTAGAGTTCACACAGGCTGGTATTACACCATGGCAGATGATTAGCAAGGCTAGCACATGATCAAAACTATATGCTACATTTATCTCAACATTTGCTGCCTGTTTTGTTTAACACTGATGGAGTGATCAGGTATAATATTGCAGGTAGGAACACTTTCAGGCTATTGAAAGGCCATGTTTATGGACCTGAATAGTAAATGTTTGATAATGAGTTTGACTATATGAAGTGAAACTTTTGTGGATAGATGGTGGCTCTGGTGGGGGATGCTACTATTGAGGAAATGACATAGACAGGAAAATCTTGTGCCTAGTCATGAGACCTGTGGGTTTTACTGTTATGTTTCCTTATCTAGAATACAAGGAGACATTCATTCCGTAAAAACATATTACTCAGAAACTGAGTATACTTTCAATCCATTTTAACTTTTTTCCACACTACTTATCATTTAGCTAATTTATACATTAACGATTTATTAACTAATTACATAATATAAATGATGCCAATTTCATTGCTTATTGGTCATATATATCCTGTACCCATCTATCTTATGTAATGATTAACCTAACCTTCAATCAAGCATCAAGTAGAGCTCTGGACAAGGTGATATATATTATGTCCTGAAAATGGAAATTGAATGAAGATGAATAATTCAACTTCAGCAGGACATCTATATACTGCATGTATAATAAAACACTATGGCTATAATTTTATTACATATAAAATCTTGAAATAGTACAAAATTGGGTGTTTTGCAGGTGTTCATCTTGTGGTACAGTGCCATGCAGTCCTTTAAAATCTAGTAAAAACTCTCTTGTGACAGTAAAAACCCTAGTGTCTTATCATATGACTGGCACTGCAAACAAATTTAAACAATTATTCTGCCATAGACTTGTTTGAGACTTCCTTTACAGTAAGCTTGACTGTGTATGCACAGTGTCCCCAAACATTCTAAAGGCTATTTATTTGCTTTTTAAATTAGCATTTTAATCTATGATGAGGTTTCTAAAATTGCACAACTGTATGGTCGCCTGAAACTTGACTTTTCTTCATTGATTCTACACAGAGTCTATGCTGTAGGCTATGCAAGTCTCCTGTGCCATTGTGAGCCTTTACTTTTGCTGCTGTGTCGCTCTGAAATCACATTGCTTTACCGCTGGTTGGTGGTGGGGTTTCTGTGAGACTTCTTTGAGCTTCTTTGGCACTAGGGTGAGTTATTATTCAGTGTACTCCGTGATGACCAAAATCAAACTGGGGATCATTTGGTTATTGGAGTTGGAGCTAATATACGTTTAACAGCAGTTACGTTTACTGAAATTACTGCAATTTAGAAGATGGAGAAGAAGGCAGAGTATATGGTATGTATGACCAATGGGATGCTACTGAGTGCACCAATCACAGTTGTTGAAGTCTGTGTCGCGACGTATTTAGATATCTGGGGAGGTGAAGGTCGGGCTACGGCATAGGGTCTACATCTGCGCTGTAGAGGTGATTAAAAGGAGGTCATCGCCACTGAGCAATGCCTGTTTGCCTTTAAATTAAAGTCTGCACAAAGTCCAACTAAAATTGAACTGAACACAAAGCAGCCTGTGAGAGTCCAAATAGGTTGCTTTCCACCACATATTGTTTTAAATTCAAAGTGCATGCTGTGAAAACACGTTCAGTTGTCTGTTGTCCTGTCTTTCTCTCTACAACTGTAGTCTGGAAGAAACAAGGTAATGCTAATGGTGCAGGTGTAGTAGCAGGTGACTCTAAAAGTCAAGTTATGGACTCCCAAAAGCCGGTATGCAAACGGTGTATTTAATATTTTGAAATTAAACTTCTCTAACTTAGTTAAGAAGCTCAGACACATCTAGATCTGTACACAAATTATTCAGGTTCGAGAGAATTTCAGTTGTTTTATCTTATATAAAACTTATTTATATATTTATTTATACACAGTTGTCAACATGTCAAGATAACAGACAATATATATTGAAAAGTTACCGTTGAACTACAGTGCAGCTGCATCTGTTGTAGCAATGCTGCACGTACAACGTCAAATTTATTGTTTAGGCTAATGAAGTGATAGCTAATAACCTGCAGTTAGTACTGTTCATATAACATAACTTGGTTACTTACTATTCAAGTGTGTACTATTTGCCCAATGATATTTTGAATTGATTTCAACATCCACACAACCCATAATTAACATAACCTGTTATTTTCTCATTCATCTTCCTAATCAGATTGTTCATTCCTAGATGACCAGCTGTGAGACCTGTTGTAATGGGACACTGCAAGAGCACTAAATCTGGATGTAAACCAACCATGTCTTTTTTTGTAGACATTTGTTACATTTCATCCGCAGTACAAGGCTGCAACAGCAGGTTACATTTTCCATACACACTGTCATTCCGTTTAAGAATTTAACTGATTTTTTTTGGCTTATGCTTATCACTCTAAAAAAGAACAAAAACAATCTTCAGATTTTTTTTCATGTGATTATAAAGACAAAAAAATCACATGCTTGCATCTGTAAACATTCATGTTTTATGGCTACAGAAAGTTTGGAGAAAGTAAAAGAAGAATTTTTGCAAAAAAAAAGCTTGCTATATACAGGCGGTGGAGTGGTGTGTTTACTTTACATGGCTTTGATTAAAGGTTTGGGGAGAGAAGAGACATTTCTTTTGCTTTATGGGTCTCTTTGCCAGCTTGGCAGCAGCACTAGCATTTAAATGCCCATTAACAACCTTTTAACTGTCAGCATCTTTTGAAATATGGATATTTGCTTTCCTCACTGCTTCAGAGCTACCAAAATTACTTTTAATAGCACAAGTGTTGGTATTAATATGTTCCTTCATGATCAGTAGGCTACCTCAAAGGAGTTTAGTGCAAAGGAGTTTGCCAATGATGTCTGATTAAGAGTGCAAGGAGAGATTAATAGATGTTTCGTCTCTTCATTTGTTATCACTCTTTTACTGCATTGACTGACTACAGCATGTGATAAATGGAGGAAAGCCTCTGCATTTCCTGAGTGTGACACTATCTCTCTGCTCGTCAGCCCAGCTCTGTGTTGATGCAATGTCTCCTCTGACAGCACATCCAAAGTCAGCTGCCTAGTCCTGTGCAATTTCAGCAGCAGAGGGGAAGGTGTTTGGGATCTGCATTTTAATCCTGGCCTGTTTAATGTTTGCCCCCTGACAATCTGGGCCAGACATCATTTTAATGGTATGTACAGTGATAAAGCCAATAAAATGTCAGGATGATTGATAATCTGAGCATTATAGCAATATGACTTTCCAGTTCTCCTCTGCGCTCCAATGATGGGTCTCAAATTGAATTCTTTATGTGTGCGTGTATGTATGCATGCACATTCACATGGCATACATGTGTGCATCTTCGCTAAACCTTAGGTGAGAGGAAAACACAAGAAATCTTATTAGTTTCTAGTGAATCAGTTTTTAGTGTTTATACAATACATTATTTCCAAAATAACAAACCATTTCGGCTGAATATATTATCTCCAAATTTTTGGCCTGCTTACTGTATTTGTCTGGAAAATATGGATTGGAGTGGGAGCAATTATTAGGAAGATTACCATATTTCTTCAGTTAAATAAATGCTATGAAATCTTGCTTTCCTCTACGTGTCAGAAGCTGTGAATGTATGAACCAGGCCAGCTGGCTTATTTTTGTCTACTGGGGAAGGAAGGGAGGTGGGTGGATGGGGGGATGCCATTCATATCTCTTGACTTATGAACTTGTCTAAACACAGGTGGACATTGATGCGCCACAGATGCTGGTGAAGCATTAAAATGTTACAGTTGCATTTTGTCATTAAGCCTTAGATGTGATGATTATTATAAAAATTTGACGTTCTGTCATTGTGGAATTAGTTTTGTTATAACTGTAATTTTTTCCATTTGTGCTAATTTCATCCATTTAAACATTAACCAGTTAATTTAGACCTGTTCTTTAAAGCTGTATGTTCTCTTCAGTCCTTATGGATGAGATCAAATAGGTCTGGTTCATTGGTTTATTGCTCGCTATTTGCAAACCAATAGCAGTTGCTTTGAGATTGACAACACATGTAGGACTGCCATGCAGTCAGTATCTCTATGCACCTAAGAAAGAGCTCCTTTTATCTTTGGTAAAGTCAGAGCAGTCCTGTCTTTGATTGGCAGTCATAGAAAGCTCTTTGTTTTATGTAAATGGTGATTGATGACATGTCTGGCACAGCCTGCAGTTTTTGACAAAAAGTATTGATGGCTGCTCTCAGTAAAGTGTTAGTCCAGGTGACAGTGCAATCCATTTTAAGATGAATGAGAGCGAGGGAGAGAACGAGTCAGAGAGCGAGGGACTCGAATAGGAAAGTCATCAGCACTTTCAAGAGCGAGTTACCCATTTGTAACTCTAGTTCTATGATCGCAGAGATCATTGGAACATACTGACACTGCCATTGTGCTGAAGTGCATTTGGGTCGTATGACAATTTTACCACCAGTACTGAGTGTTACAGTGGTATAGGTTAACAGAAACAATTGAGTGACCAATGTGTATTATCATTTCCTGCTGGCTGATTTCCACAATCATCTCCTGCAGACACAATCCTTTTTGCAGTCTAATAGTGGGGACTATAGCACGCCATGTATTTATCACTACAGACCTTATTCAGTGTACACCTGCCGTAGAAGATCAGCAAAAAGATGGCTTGTTACTTTTTGGAGATGAAACAGAGATATAGTAACTAGGATGTAGTGAAGACAAACAATATAGAGATACAACAATATATACAAGAATAAAAATTGCAATAAGTGCATTGGTTATGTTTACCTACAAAATTAATGACATCTAAGACAAGAAGAAGTTGATTTGTTAAAATCTTTGCTACATCACACATACAGTATGTGATTGTCTTGGTTAAGGTTAATTTTCTTGGTGTGAATTGAAAAAAGGGTACATGCATTAGTATGGCCATAATGCAAACGTGGTCAGTGTTTCATTTGTTTATTCTATTGAACTGGCTGATTTTATGTTTACACATAAATCATGTCTACCATATTCTACATGTTTGATATAACTCCACGTTTCTCCAGATTACAAGCAGCTGGATGGTTCTGGCTATTGTAGTGATCTGACTAAAATAACTCTACACACTGATTCTTGCTCTTGGTTTGTGTTTAACAAGACACTGTCTGTTACGAGAGGTGAAGCCTTGACTGTTGAATAAACAGTGTGCACATTCTGAGTTATGTAGGCTGCAGTCTTGCCTGGTCTAGTGTTGGCTATAGCTAATTCTATCTGCACATGATATGAGCGAATGTTTTAAAACACAAACAACAGGGACAGGTACATGAGTGTGCAGACATTTCTTCTTTGTCTGTGCTGAAACAGATTGCAATGTTGCAAACGCAAGTTCTGCCAGTCAGTACCAGGCGGCTTATTCTCAATAAATGAATAATAAAAAAGATGCAACGGCCTAAAAACATCAAACATGCACTGCATTTTTTTAAAAAAAAACCTGAACTGAACTTGCCATTGCAACTTGCTGGAGACACTAGTTAAAGTGGAATGTCCATGCTCTATTTAGTTGATTCATGTTGTGGTAACTGTATGTATATTTCTGTTTCCAAAATGAAGTTCAAAAATGCTCTTCCTCTTATTTGTCTTCCTGTATTTTGCAGGGAAATTGTATTATAATTGTGAATCCTCTCAAGGCTTAAAAAGTTTAATAGCATAATAAAAATCATCTGATTGTTGCCAGTCTTAGTATTAGACAAATACAGTCCTAGAAGAACAGTATATAGCTTTTTCACTATGTCATTATTTAACAATAATGAAGCCAAAAGAGAAAAAAAGCAAACAGTACAGTGACTCAGTATTCAGTACAAAGATTATGAACAGTTTTTTTTTTTCTACTGAATGTAAGCAGTAATGGAAAAAACTCTCCTTGTCAAAATATACCCATCTGTCAGTTAAAGTTCATTTAGTGCTTGTGAGACTCAACATTTACAGCCACTGGATTAGTTTGAGTTAAATAATAGGTCAGTGCACAGGGGCAACTTTCTCAGACTTTAGGATAACGAATGTGAATTTACATTTCTGGTATATGATTTTACATTCCACAGTAATGTTCTTTCACTAATGGAACCACTATCAATGAGAACTTTACTTTTGGATCTAGATTTGTAGTGTTCAAAGGACAGGCCAGCCAGAAACTGTGGAAAGCAGACAAATATGATAAACACGATAAGTCTGCATATGTGAAGAAAATCTATAACAAAAACGACTCCAAAATGGACGTGGTGCTGACGTGTGTCTGACAGAACCAGATTTAACAGATGCTTCAAGGGGACCTTAACCCATGAAATCACGCTGTCCTGCATCCAGAGCCCCACCCTCTAACTGCTGTATAAATAGATTCTCGTGACAGGGTAATTCATCTCTGGCCATGAAAACATCAGCTTTAAAAGACAGCTCGCTGAGACCCTGCGCTTGTTAGGGGCCAGATCAGCAGCCCAGATGCCTGGGATGTAAACTCATGAAGAGAAGATTAATTTATCTGTCATCCCTGACTTTGACAGTTGTTGTAAATTTGAGTCTGGCCTCTGCACACGGAAGGGAGGTGATGGGTGGAGGGGGGGGGGGGGGGCAAGTAAAGATATGGAGAGGAGTGTGAAGAGGGAGGACGGCATTAACAAGGGAGGGGTAAGGTAGGGGTGAGCGTGTCAAAAATTTCAAACATATAATATTGACAAGAGAACTCACTCACTCACTGCTGGTGTGCACCTGGACTGCATCTACAGCCCACTTCTCCAGATGATGTTTGGAAACCTATTGTTAGTAGAATGTTTTTCAACGATTGTAGCCAGCCAACCTCCCTCTGCCCCTTTCTTCTAAAAGCACCCTTCCTCTTCACCAATTTTTTCCCTACAGCTCTTTTCAAGATGGTGGCCACATAAGGCATGCTGGAAAATGAGTAGTGCTGGTGTCAGGGAAGCCATTTGGGGTCTGATTGATGGTAGCAGGCGAACCGCAGCGGCCATGTTCTCTGATCACCCTATGTGCAAGCCATGCCTGGCGCTCTCTGAGAAACAGGAGAAGTTTTTTTTAAAAGTTAATGCTGCTGCCAGACATATTGCATTATATTTCTCATCGTATCTGTGTCAGTGTTTCAGAAAATAGATTATGAATTAGGATCCATGAAATGTTCATCATATGAGAGAAACGATGAGCTGATTCTGGGGATTTGGGGACATTTTTGGTAACTGTCACAGATAATGTACCATCTGGTATTTCTTTTTGGCTTAAATTAATAACTGTATTCATAATTCAGATGGCAAAATCAATTGATAAATATTGGGTTTTGCTTTCATGTCAAAGTTATAGATACGTATAAGTTGAATGATTTATAGGATATAACTCAAATCACATAATTGCACGTTTCGCACATCATGCAGTTTTACTGAATTGCAACCGACTGTTTTTAAAGTTTCGTGTCCAACCACTTTTTTCCGCAGTTCTTGATGCCAGTAAAGCTGGCCTGTTTTTAGGATTTATAGAGCTACAGATGTGGATGTAGTTATGGCTTTGAGCGTAGATACAATACTGGTGCTGTCAATAAAGATCCCCCTGGAGGTTTTGGTCTGTATAAGAATTATGTCTCTGCCTGGCTTAATTTGACCCTTTTGTCTTTCCATAGGACTGCCATAAATGTCACTTTATTTGCAGCAACTGTTACTAATTTATTTTTTCTGAGCATTTGAGGAGCAATCATTTTTACATAGTCCTCCTCTTGATTGGATTCATTGTGCGACTGATCACCCCAGGTTTATATACAGAGTTTAACATTGACGCAGATCTGTTAATTTTGGTCGTATGTTATCAACACCTCCTTATATGTCTGATTGAACCCAAGGGAAGTGACAAATATAGCCCAGGAAATCTTGAGCTTTTATTGTGGATTAGCATGCTAATAGGCTTTGGACTTGATTTGACAGAGCTTGCGTCCCCTGGAGAGGGACAGCCTCAAGCCAGAGAGAGGGGTTTTATGTAGGGGTAAGCAGGGAAAAGGAGGGGGAAAGGGAAGAGAAAAGGAAAAGCGGGTAAAAAAGGGGCGCACCGCCGGGTGGATGGGGGGGGGGGGGGTGTTGGGTGATGGAGGAGGTTTGGAGGAGCGTGGAAGATATTGCCAATTAGCATGAGGAAGAAAAAAGGTTCTGACAAGAGAGGTAACCCAATCATGACAAATATGGTGACTTAACAGCCTCTCCTCCTCCCCCTTTGTCTGTCAGACCCCTGTGGGCTTAAGAACTCTTTTCACCTAAAAGGAAATCAAAAGATAATCCCAAGTTTGATGTTAGGAGAAACTTTTGAGTCGGAAGGGAAAAGGGGTCACCGGTGTATAGGGCAAGGGGTTTAAGCTGTAAACCCTTCACAAAAGGTTCTGACAGACTGAGTTCCTCCCAATCTCTCAGAATGTATTTGGAAAGTTCTGAGCACCTTCTCTGTGCATGATTAAACTTACTGAAGAATAGCGAGATAAAGCAACTCACTGGCTTAAAAGTGAGAGTTTAATTTCCTTATGAAAACAAATATCTGTAATCAATCGAGGACGGAAATGAATCCTCTCACCTGTTCCATGTTTGTCAAAAATCCTGTGGATGATGTGAATAGCTATCTGGCTTTGACTGACACTCCTCTCACATAGTTTGTCAACATCAATTGTTGGCATTGTTGGAGCTTTTGGCATCACATTCAAAGACGGTGATGAAATTGACTTGAGGTTTGTGTGAATATTTTATAGAAAGACTTGATTCAGATTATTTTACTTATAGAGTAAATATAGAGTTGTTCTTGAGTGTAGGTTAAGACACACAACTTGAGAAAGTGAAGAGGGCCATATCACTTTGCTGTGCTTCTGTGCTGTGCTTTCTATTGTCCCCATGCACAAAGGTGAGGAAGACAATGGCGCTAATCAGCCATTTAAACTGTTGTACATATTGCAGGGATTATTTTCCATTTGTATTGTCTCTCTCTCAAAGCCTAGTAACATATTAACATTTTGTCAACACTTTTGCAGCACATTCTCATAAGTTAAGACATTCATTACATAATTTATATGGTCAGTTTTTTTTACATTTTCAAACAATGTAAGATACACATGTTAAAGTCATCAGTCCAGTTTAATCTAAGCAAGAGAAATAAAAAATGTCTTGACCATCTCTTGACCACCTTTCATTTCAAGGACAGAGCTGCAGTACATTAGCCGTCTGTGTGAAGACATAATACCTGTGCTGATGATGACAGCTGACCTTGGAGAGCTTTGATGACAGTAACCTGGCCATCATCCCTTGAACCCCAGTTCTCCTTGTTAAGAGTGTGTGTATACACCTACAAACACGCGCACACACACAGACACACTCACACAAATGCATAAACACACACAGTATGTGCCCATATTTTATTTGCTGAAACCCACACAGTGAATGACCTTTCCTGCTTTCCTTGACAGTTTCATGCAACTGGCAACTGCAGCATTTCTTTAGAGAACATTTGCTTACCATAAGAATGTAATTTTCACTGATAAGGTCCTGGAACTTGGCAGCGGCTGCACTGAGGTGGTGGTGGGAGTTGGGGGGGGTTGTCTGTCGTTTTGTGCCAAAGCTTTGGTCTTAGATGATCCAGGGGCTTGCCCTGGGGGACAACTCAGGCCTGAGTTGGCCAAAGTAATGTCATTCTGCGGAGAGATGATTAATCTATTCTTGTCTATCCTTTATTCCACAAGGAAAGAAGAATGTGCAGCAAAATGAAGTCCGATAAGTGGCTCAGTGGTGCATATGTAAATTTCATTTATATCACGTTAGGCTTTTGCTAAATTGCCTCATCAGTATAATTTATGGGTTATTGAAAATTGAGACAAGGGAAATAAATGTAATATGCATGTTTGATTTTGTAAAGTAATACGAAGTAAACACATTGTATTTGTTCATTTTTTGTATTGAGGTTTTTGAACCAATTCACATGGAAGTGTTCAACTGGGCACAAGTGATCTGCTTACCCTGAGAGGCTGTGTGCAGTGCTCCTAAAGTACCATGGGTGAATATCAGAGCTGAGAGTCTCACCATAAATACCCAGGTCAGAGCTGTCAGCCAAAACACTTCTCTTCGTAGCCTGTCTTCTCTTTTTAGTTTTAATCCACTCGTCGTGGGGTGAGTGAGACAGAGAAACAGACACAGACAGAGGCAACGTGGTATAGTATAGTAACAGATTGGGAAGAGCAAGAAAAGTAGTAGAAAAACCTACTCTGAAGTGTGTGTGAATCCATAATAGCGGCACTTAATGACACAAAATATCTTCCCGTGCTGTCGGAGAGAGGCTAGTCTTCTACGAAGCCTCAGAGGGCCCTATGTTACAAAACAGAAGACAGTAGGGCTTTGACAGCTCCAAGTGTCTAGGGCCAGGGAAATAATTGATAGCAGGCTGCCTGCATCCAAGGTCCTTTAGCAGTAATTGCAAGCAGAATCTGACTCTCTGATCTCACCAGTGGTACTGGCTATGCCAGAACAGCCTGGCTTTGACAGATTGCCTTCCTGCAGTAATAACTTAGGCATGTTCCCTGTTTTCTCACACAAGGCCATACAGCGCTGTCTCCGCCACAGAACTAGCCCAGAATCATCAGTGATTATTTTAGATGTGTATTTTTTCTTTTAGTTCTTGGCAGATTTTTCTGACAGGACACTCTTCGAGTAATGGTTTTTCTTGCAGCTAGCTGCCCTGTACATCATTTTCCACTGCAAATTGTATTTTAAGTAGAATGAAGTTATTGGTGTTAAAATGATCATTATGCATATGTTAACATACATTTGCAGGACAGAAAACATGCAGTGGAGCTTGTGAAAAACAAAGTCATATAACAAAGATCTTTTATTTATAATAGCCCTGTAAAATCAGACATTTATTAGCCTTAAAAGGAATGTAATAACTGTGACCAATAAACTGTGCTCCAAAAATGTTTAGGTAAAAAAATTTCCAAACGCCCACTGTTGCCATGGTTCTTGCCCTGAATGACAGGCTGAAGGCTTTATGGCCTTTTGAGGGATAGTGCTCTTCCCTCTTCCCTCCTCCTTCCCCTATCTCCTTGTCTCCTCTCCCTCCTCCCCTCTCGTTCTCAGTGGCACTCTTCCATGCTCACTGTCTGCACTGTAAAGCACTCAGGGATTTATTGTCAGCTGGAGTTTCCTTGATGGGGTGTAATAATACTGTGCCTTTCTCACCCGCTAAGGTGGTAGAATCCCCTCCCTCTGCTGATGAGAGGACCCCTGCGGGCTGCCCTGTGTGCGCCTGTGTTCTGTGGCAGACTTATAAGCCTGGCAACTCCACCCCATGGCTGTCCAAACAAGGTTTCTCAACAGGCGCCCACATCAAAAAGAGCAGTGTATGGGGGCTGCAGGAAAGCGAAACTGCAGGATGTTGCCTTTAGTTATTTATTTATCTCACTTTTCACAAACAGAAGAAAAGAGTTAAAAGCATGTGAACCCTTTTGGCACGGTAAGGTTTTTTGTTTTGTTTAGTGTTTTGGCAGTAAAAGAGTGAATTCTTGCTACTGCTAATTTCATCTGAGTAGTTTTGTGTTCAAAGTCACCACAAAACATTCTAGGCAGGACTGGTGAGAGTAAATACTAAACTGATTTCTGAATGAAAATCATTAGAAGAATTGAAGTGTAAATAGACACGATCCCCATGACACCCCACAGCAGGAAATGTGATAGTGTGGTTAGTACTTCACTGCCAAATGCTGCCAGTTGATCTAATTTAATCTTTAAATAAAAGCTTAAATCACTGCAAAAAATCATTAGTAAAGGAGTCTCAGAATAACGTGTGGGAAAGATATCAAACACAATATGAAGCAAGTTAAAAGTCCCTAAATGCCTCAAAGCATACTCGCAGCTCAGCAGGCGAGCTGCAAAGGCGGCTGCAGGATAATATAAATAGAAACGCCCTACTCGAACCAGCAATTAATAAAAGGTTCTTTGAGTGATCCTCTAACAGTGGAAGATATGAGGAGACAGTAAGTCAGGTCAGAGTGGGATAAACTGGTCCCAGCTCCCTGTCCTCTGTGGGAGCTCTGTGGCAAGATGGATGGGTGCGTCACTTCGCTTTGAAATGTCTAAACATAGACGTTTTAAAGGTGGACGCAATGTGAAAATGTAAATAAACTTTATAGGAACTTGGGGTCAGGTAGAGGTTGGATTTATGGTTTTGGCATTCACCTCTAGGCCCATCTGTCATGCCTTTGCCCCTACCAAGCCCCATTGGTCCCAACTCCTCCTGCTTGAGCCAAGTTCCACCCTCACCCCACACCCCAGATCACAAGACCCTCAGCTGAACTATAGCCGACCTGCTGGATCCAAGGCCAGCTGGGCTTCAGATGCCATAATAAGAACCATTCAGTGCCTTTAATGACTGTGTGACTATTCTATCATCCTTTCTTTTCATCTTTCTGGTTCTTTTTTAATAATTCTTTCTAGACATTTTGCACCTAATTTCCTCGTTCTTCTTTCCTACGCTCAGTGAAGTAATATTGTGCCAGCGTTCTTTGTAGGTCTTGTCAAATGTAGGCTGTCTTCTCTCTGGAGTGGTGTCACACAAGAGTCTGTATTCACTTATTTACGACACTGATGCTTGTCATGCCAATGTTCCCAAATTATCAAGACATAACAGGGCTCTTGTCATCAACTCTGATCTCAAAGTAAAAACATCTGACTATTGCTCTATTACTGTTTTGTTTTGGGTAAATAGCAGTTGTTAGAAACACATTAGTAGATTAATTTTACATTTTTTTTCCATTGTATAATGATGTGGAGTACTCATGTCCATTTAATGGTGATGCTGTCTGAGTCAAAATAATATACTACAGTGTGCTGTTTATGAGGAATCGCCCTTTAACAATGTAATAAATCTAAATGAACAGTAAATGCAAGTTTCATCACATAAACAGTTTGTGTAGGCATCATAGTTTTCATTTTACAGCACAAATTATACTTGATGACTGGATCATAGATACAGGCTGCTGTATAGACTATCTTATCATTTATTTGATGTTAATGGGGGAAAAAAAAGTATTTAATTTAATGAAAGGACACATTATATGTCCTGTTGATAAATGTACAAAAGTTTGATGATTTGATTATTAAGAATCATATTTAGTTTTACATTTTGCACGTCACCATGATTTACTAGAAACTAATTCTCAAACGATGTACAGCAGCGACACCAGTTGTGGCAGTCAAACAATGCTGCGCTACCTTTTTCAATAGCTGGGGTTGTGCACTTGTCCCTGCATTAGAATATGAGAGGACACCTGCCTTAAATGACTGAGAGTCAGCTGGGAACTGCTTTGATCTGTGTGACAGTTTGACTGCCTCGGTGGGAGTGGCACTGATAATCCCTTTGCTTAACTCGTGCTTTTTGGCCCAGCTGGGGTCCTGTCCAGGGATAAAGCAGTGGGCTAAGTCTTAATCAAACAGCAGGGTCGGTGGCTGCATGAAGAGAAGGGTCTTTGAGGGTTAGAGTGCGGAAGGGCACATTTAGGACAGGGATGAATACACACAAATGGAGGATTAGAGTGTTTTGCCTACTTGCAAATAGAGGAGGTTTAGCAAGCAGTTTTACAATATTGAAAGAGTAAGTCAGTGAGTGTAGGGTAGCAGAGAGTTGTTCTCGTCCCCACAGACCTGAGTTCATACAGCTACTTTGAGAGTCATTCATGATCCTCACCGCCAACAAACATCTACTCGGTGCTGACTTTCAGATGATTGTGGCAGTCAGTTTTAGATTAATGACTCGTGCCTGTCTGCAAAACGCATATTACTAACTGTCAGATTGCATCCAAACAGTGCAGTTTCACAGAAAACCGCCTGCTCTGCAGATTCAGTCTGGTCCCCAGTCTTTCCCTATAGCAATCTGACACCCATCACAACCAGTGGTAAACAAGCACAAGAAGTGTCATCGGTCAGTTATGTGATTCCTGTTTAACAGTGGGAGCTTGCCAAGCCCAGCATGGATGACTTGTAACGGAGGGACTGGATGACCTCTTCTCTCTTATCACATGATCAGTTCCTCGTTATTCCTTAAAGTGAAGTCAAACACAGTTACAATGAGAGCAGTGTTTGTCTCCATTGTTAGATCGCTTTTATCTAAATGTACTGTTTACAGAAAGCATGTGGGATCACGCAGCTTTGATAAGCTATATGTCAGCAGTGCTTTTGAATTTAAAGAATGGATTAACATTATCTGCAGACAAATAGTTTTCACTGTTGTTTTCACATTTGTGGAGAAGTCGTGGTAAATTACTCTTTCTGTCCATTACAGACAAGCCATCATCCCTGTAAAAATGAGAAGGACAACTCATTTAGAATTATAAACCCTTTTCTCTGTTTGTCACTCGTATTGATTTTCTTCTGCCCTCTGTCTCTCATAGTTTATAGCTAGCTATAAGTTATATTCCTGAAGAGGATTTATTGCAGCCATAGGCCTTCCCTGCAAGTTCTGCCATTACCAACAGATGAAAGGTTGGGGGGTGGGGTGGGGTGGGGGGAATCAAAGGGGCACTACAGCAGTGCAGTATTGTATATTGTTTAAATACCGTAAAAAGAGCCTGCTCATTTAGTCAGTGAGAGCCTTGAGAGACAGACTGATGTAATAATCTTGCAAGTAGCAGGTGGCGCTGCTTTAATGTTGGTGTAAAAGAAAATTGCACTTTTCCATTTTCACTCCTCTCTTTATAATCTCTAAATGAGACAATTGATCGCTTGATGGCAAGAAAATTGTTTCACCGGTTCTTATTCAAAGTGGACCTGAGGAGAGGATGATGGTATACAGGCAGGGAAGAAAAAAAGTCATATTGTTTTGTCTTTTTTTTTTTCTTTTTCTATTTTTTTTTTACTTTATCTCCTATCTTTTTCTCAGTCCCTCTCAGACTGGGCTGTCAGGAGTGAGGCAGAGGAGGAGGAAGCAGGCCTTTTTTCTTCTTCCCCCACCACTTCCGAATTACCTGCTGGGTCCGAGCTCTTTTATGCTCTTGTTGTGACAGGTAGATTTATAAGGCTTGAAATTTGTACAAATCAGTTGTCATTCAGCGGCAGCTGTCAATGTGTCAAGCTGTCAGGGCCTGCTGTGAGGGAGATGCCTTAGGGGGCTGAGCGAGGGGGCAACCGCCCAGAAAAGAAAATGAGTTCAAACAGACCTGAGAAGCTCCTCTATTCCACAGGCCTCCCTGCCCCTATGGAGACGCCATCGATTTCTCTTGATGTTGAGCAACAGCACGCCCAAAAATGACACGCCACACCGCGCTCAACCCAGTCAGGCTGTGACACGCCAACACGTGCTGCGCCAATCCCCTCAATCTGCAGATGCCTTTCATTCTCTACTAAATGGCTGGAAATCTGTAATCTCTCTGAGGAGCGAGAACACCAGAGTTGTGTTTAGAGATTGTTGGAGATGGCTGTCGTGTTTTTATGTGCTGCTTAAGTAGCTGAAATGGAAATCTCTCAGAGGAGAATGACAAGTGTGTTTAAAGATTGTTGTCGATTGTTGTCTTGTTTGCTTGTTTTCTCTGGCCTTGTCTCAGCATGGGCCTGCCTCTGTGTGATTGGCGGGCCTGCTGGGGCAGTGATGGGCATGACAGCCTCACTCAGTCAGAGGACTCCAGGTGACACACACCTTCTCCATCCTCTCTCCTTTTACACAGTCTTCACAGAGGAATGGGAAAGACAGGTGCTGCAACCAGTGTGAGGTGTGTGGAAACAAAAGACAACAGCTGACAGAGAAGCTGTGCCACACAGCAGTATACATGCAGAGGTGTGGGATGACACAAATATGCTCATATTTCTCTCATACACATCTTTGTGATATTATTGGTGGTGTTGTCACATTCAGACTGTGGGAGCAGATGGAGGTGAACAGGTTATTATTGATAACACATTATTACCACACTGTCTCACTGTCTGCGAGGTCCATAATTATGTAAAGCATTTGAATAGCTGTATAAAAATATAATAATGCGTAAAAAAGCTTTAGCCCCTTTTCAGTGTTTCTTTGTTCAGTTATACAAATCGTCATATACAGGTAAAGGCTAAATAGTTTTTGTGTGTATGTTAAACACATCCGAAATGAATCCTACATCTCCTTCTTTTGCGTATTATTCATATTTGTTTCTTACTCACTGAACACTGAAAGAATTTTATACACCGGCTGTGTTTCGACTTAATGATGTTGTCAGCATGTTTGCAGCATGATGTTGATATTCATTGATATTTTGTCACCTTGCCCCTTCAGTTTAATGGCAACAACTGTGGGGGAAAAAATGTTCTCAGCGGAACAGAGCTGTTTACATCCAGGTGTGTCAGCCAAGTTTGTTTTCACACCCTTTATGCCTGTGTTTATGTATCACAGCCAAACTCCCCTCCCCAGAGATGGACCAAATATGGCTCACTGGATTCAAAGGTTTGTCCAAGCCTCGGGTTTTGAAACACGTAGAGCCTGAGAATTAACATGAAAGGATTGATTTGAATTCTACTTGAGAACTGTCTAATTTAAAAGCTGAGGACTCAATTTCTTCACATAGCATCCAGCACTGCTAACCTGGCTTCAATCCAAACCTCCACCTTAACATGTGTGCACACAGGCACAGATGTAGACATGCATCAGAGCTGCATGGCTACACTGTAATTAGCCTGATGAGGTTTGGAGGGGATCCCCCTAACAGATTTATCATTTCCACCTGGCAAAGCATGGTCCTTGAAAGAAAAGGTTTCACGGGACAATGTTTGGAAGGTGACACTTACTCAACAGCCCTGCAACAAGGGGTGAAATATTAATCAAAGTTTTCCATGCAGCTATTAACAGCTGCTGGCCTTGGCCTCTGTGTGTGTCTGTGTATGTGTGTGTGTGTGTGTTTACTGTGTGGCAATGAGCAGCAAGTTAGTCCACAGAGAGATGAGTGTGACGTGTCTGAG
>JAUBNQ010000007.1:12501467-12512517 GCA_032353495.1 Ctenopoma kingsleyae | reverse complement strand
GGGCTTTCACGCCTCTCTCTGTGAGTTCGCTTCCCTCCGCTGTTATTCCAGTACAAAACGAGCATTTGCTAGGAAAGCTTTCTGGATGGGCGGGGGAGTGAGCTGTCTGATGTGAGAGGGCAAAGAAGCGAAAGTTGAAGCGAGGTATATGCCGTCTATTTAACATTAGAATTTATACTCGATAGTCACGATATAGTCATTTACTATATCGCACGTGGAACAAGTCCAGATATATCGAGTATATTCGATATATCGCCCACCCCTACAATAAGTTACATGAATTATGCATTAAACAACAAAATTATTCCATTCCATTCCATCTATTGCCATTCTGTTGTCCAGACAAAATCCTAATTATTAAAAACAAGCAATGTAAATCAGATCAGACTAAAGTTGCTGTATTTACTCTGGTATGGTAAATAACTTGATGTAATGGTTATTTACCATACCATACCATACCATGGCCTCATTTAAGTAAGACAACACGTATATCCTAGTTATCTACATGTTGAGAGTGACGTGTGTTGTTCACTGTAGCTCACATTAGTCCAGCTACCGAAGACATCTGCTTGACTGGGACTGACACTCATCACAACTTTCAGTCCAAATCAACAGTTGCTGCCACTGTTGCATCTGTTGGCAGACACGCGGGTGTATAACGCTTCTACTGATGATTTTGAAGCGTGTTTAGAGGTGTTTTGAACGTAGGCACTGGACATTTAGTGGTGCTCTCTCCGTGCTTTCTGACACTTGGCTCCGGCTTGCATTAATGGGCCGCTGCTTCTGTTGGAGATAGTAGCGTGGCTATAGCATGAACGTGAGGTAACGTTAGCTGGCTAAACCAGACAGCCTCCTGAAAACAATTTTCTGCTGCGTGTTCTGACACAGAGAGCTACACTGATATTTTCTCTTTGTTTCTTGTCAAAATGTTTTGTAAACACTCCTATGGGCGGTGAAAAACATGGAACTCCATCTCATTAAACAGTAAGAAGCACCGCCTAGTGGCACAACCACTGTTACTACTTCAGAATACAGTACATTACATTATAGTTACTGACAGTTATGCCGCATGTCCTCTGTCATAGTTATTGGATTTTTTTAATCAATTAAATTATTAATATAGATGAATTGAGTAATAAAATGTGTGATTAATAAAACTTTCACGTGGATTTGTTGGTATAATTTAATTCATTTAACGACACAGTAAATAAGTTAGTCTTTCTGTTTCTTCATTTCTGCAGAAAAAAAGCAGAGTTGAGAGGTAACACTGCAGCAAAACAGTTTGTACTACAGTTATTGTTTTCATGTCTTGTTTCTCAGCAAGCTTTTGTCTGATTTAGTAAGGGGCATATGCGGTTTAATAGGAAATTAATTCTCACCCCCACCGCCTACCTCCCCAGTAAATCAGGCATGTTAACCAAAAACCTGAACACGGTGACTAATTAGAATCAAAAGGGCTAGAATCCATAATGGGCCTCCTTCACTCAAAACACTACTCTATAATTGGCCATAAATAAACCCTTGCTGTTTTTGTGTGAGCTGTAAACAGCTGAATGCTTCAATTAAGCAGAAATACACCCGCACCATGTTAAATGCAGGGTGCTCTGGAGCTGCTGACATATGGATATGATCTGTGCTCTCCCTCTGCTCCAATTCAGGCCTTTTTTTGTAGAGTGCGTGAGAAGCAGAGGTAATTTCTTTTTGCTGGTGTAATATTATAGTGACTCATAAATAGATGGTTACCCTTTTGGCACTAAAAGTTTTCATTAAAGATGCTTGAGTTTTGTTATTGACACCACGGGTTGCCTATGCAGGGAAACACAGTAAAATTTATCTGTGCTCTTTTCCTCACCTAATAAATCATCTAAACAGCGCAGACCATATGGCAGATAAGACCTTGGAAATGTAGCTTTGGCATGCGAAGAGTCAAGTTGCTTGAAATCGGGAACGATCGCAGACTGCTCTCCCTGTCCCTCCTCTCACACAGAATATCTCCCAGTTATTTTACACGCCATTTTCTTGTTCCCCTTATCCCCTCTTTTTCACTTGTTTTTTTTTTTTTTTTTTTTTTTTGCTTTCTGCTTTCTCTGAAGATGAACGAGAGAAGCAATTCCTTTGTGTAAAGGACTAGGAGTAGATAACTCTCTCTCTCACACACTCCCTCTCTTTCTCTCAGTTTCTTTCTCTCCTAGTCTCACTTCCACCCCCCACCCCCTCATCCCCTCTGCTGAGAGGGTCCTGGGAGGTGCACAGACTGATGGGAGAGGATGATATATGTAGCGTCTGTGTCCTGGCTCTCCTCTGGCCCTTTGTCATTAATCATAGCCATTAGCTTTTCTCACTGCAGCCTTGTCTGTGCACAGCTATGAAAAAGCAGCCTTTTCTCTCATATCCCAGACCAAGAGAGCCTGCGAATACTTCTGCCTCACTGTCATATGACTGAATTTTCACTACATGGCAGACAACTATTGTGATGTAGAAAATTGTTATTCTATCCAAAAACTGTGATTCTCCACCAAGCAAGACTGAGAAATGAGGTGGTATTGAGTTACTGTAAGGTAGAATCGATCATCAATATTGATTTTTGCTAATATACTTTCCCTCTTTCTGCGCAGTCTACCTTTTGTTGATATTTACTCTGATTTTGCAGTGCAGTTTATTTTCGGATATATTAAGTGTTAAAATATGCATTGAGCTTAAAAAATAACTAAAAACCCAGCACACTTAAATTGTGACTACATCTGTTGTGGACTGGTTTGAACTGGACCACAATGGACTTGGCTATGTGCAAGGCTGTAAAGATTCGGTTTGGATGGCCAATGTGTGAGCTAATGAGAATAAACAGCTGGCCACTGTGGTGACCATCTAGTGTAATAGAGATGTATGGCCACTGGCTCCTGCACGCCTACTCCTCCAATCCCCAAATCGCGCCTGACAGATATACTAAAGCCTCATCAGTCTAGTCCCAGTCACACCAAACACACACACACACACATTTACCATGCACACATGCTTGTGTGTCATACAAGAACACAAACATACACACAGGTCTAAACTCAAAGGCAAAGCAGTACAGACTGCTGCAGTTACAATCCACATATCCAGTTGTACACACAGGCACAGAGCCAGCACTTTCCACATTAGAGAGCCCTCTTTTTCTCATTTCCCTAACTGTATCATCCATACTGTACCTAATGAAATGATTGCAAGTAGTTATTGCTGACTTATTATCTAGACACACAGCTTTATCAATGTGCTGCATTGATTTAGTGGACCGTGTCGCCAAGAAAACTCCAGGGATATTTCATTTGCCTGGCTACGCCATAATAATGGGACCCATCCCAGTATGCATTATGCATAGCTAGACCATAGATAATTCAAACAGGAGGAAAACATGCATTACCTCAACGCTGTAACCTCCCAGTCTCATACTGTCTATTATATTAGGTTTTGGTGTTGTTTGTTTTGCACCGCACCGGGATCCCATTACAGTGAAATGATAAGAACCTACAGTGCAGCCGGCTACATGTACAAATTTGTGTCATAGTTTTCAGCTTTGATAAATCCCGAACACCTTATTCAGCAGGTATTTGTGTTTCCTCTCATTTGACGGTGTTTTGTCCTCACAAAGAGAGAGAGCTAGCTCCAGGTGGCTCTGTGCCTCCCCCCAGGTTTTGTAGAAGGAGATAAGCATTTGTCTTTCCCATTCTAAAGTGGCTCCTGTTAAGCTCCATACCTGGAAGATGACTGATTTTGACAATGCAATTTACATCTCTGTATAAAACAATCTCACACTGCGCCTGCCGATTTACACCGGATTAAACTGTTTGTCTCCGTCACGGGGTAACCACACAATGTATCAGGGCCTCTGTGCCTTTTCCAATACAGCATTCCCTCTCTTTTCCCTCAAGAGCATAAAATTGATCTAGAATGCAGAGCGGGGCCTCCCCCCCCCTTTAAAATGACTACAACAGCTTTGCAGGACCTACAATTATAGAAACATGCAGATGTCAGTAATTTCAATATATATATAATATAAGATAGTAATGAAAACATCTGACTGAGGGACATAAAGGCCTGATCTGATTTATAGCTGCATTAGAGGAAAAAGGCTGAGATGACAGTTTTGCAGCATTGCTCGGCACTCCCTTGTTTCACACACATTAAAGGTGCAGATCAATTAGCGTCTGACGCAGTTTGCTTTGCCACAGACAGTCCTTTTTATGGCGACATGAAAAATGCATGGGTTCCTAGGAGAGATTTTGGAGCCATTAGCTGTCCTCATCCTCACGTTTTCATGTAAGTGTGCATTTGCAGTGATGTACGACTGTTCAGTAGCCAAAGCTAAAGTATGTCTTTGTAATCACATATGAACTGTCATATTTCTGTTTGTGTGTGTGTGTTTTTCTTTTTTTTTTCATTTCATTTTTAATGCGCTTTCATTTTTTTGTAAAACTAAGTCCGCCTTAGGACTTAAGACTTTTCTTGCTCTCAAAGTATAGAAACCAGCCAACCATCCAACCAACCTGTATGCTAGCTTCTAACAGACATGTGTTATGGCTATTTAGTCACTCTAGTATTAAATACACCTTAGTGAACATGTAATGGATACAGAAATCCATGTTAATGTGAAGCATTAGGCTATAGGCAACCCTCACAGATCTAATACCTCCATCTATCCATTATTGTACTCCTATGATCTCATGGTGTCTTAGTGCTGCCTTTCCATTCCTCTCAGGTGAGTCATTGCAGGGCCTGTCACCCTTTCTCCCCCATACGGCATATGTCTAATTCTAATTAAATGAGCATTAAGATCACCCTTTCTCCTTCTATCCCTTTCTCTTTCTCACCCTCCCTGGTGCTATCAGATCTATGAGAGCTCAAATGTTAAAGTAATGAATGTGTTAGCATCATGACAGAAGCAAGAGGAGGTGGAGAGTCTGAGGAGTGACTGTGCAGTGCAGCAAGATTTTCTCATTGGCTCCCACTATGGCAGCGACAGGGCTCAGTCACATTCGATTTGCATAACCTGCTAAAAAGCTATCAGAGAGCCTGCAATTGATTGAATTTCACCTCGTAGAAGTGTTAATTAATAATGCTATGGATCTGACAGGTCTTTATTATGTGCGTAGGACAGGAGATGATGTCTGTATTAGCAGGATCTCTGGAAGCTGTGGAGGAGAATATAGAATGATGAATTAATGGAACGATGTCCTGGCTCTATCATCATATCATTAGCAGACCATTGATGGTTTCACACTACAGGTAGAAATCTATAACAGTGTAATGGTGCAGTAATGTTTATGCAGCAGCTTATTTTATCTGTGCTATATCATGATTGCAAGTGTAAGTGAAGTGGGATTTTTTTGTTTGGGGGATTGTGGGACTAAGCAGAGACACGTTTCACTTTTTTTTCCTGGCACACACACATGGCTACAGACTGTGGACCTTATTTTCAACCATTAATAATCCTTCTGTGTGTGTATCTATGTTTCAGTGTCTGTGTAATACAGTATGTAATACAGTAGAGTTATTTAACATACTGCCAGTTTGCGGACTTAATTTCTTCCTACTCTTAGCTTATTTTGCTGCCAAATTATCCAGCAATAATTGCCACTTATTTTCATCTGTTTATGATGATGGACCCACTAAACACCAGATGGATTTAGGGAACTCGGGGCTTCAGGCAACTCAGTTGGAGCCAGCTGATAATCCACATTGCGTGTAACATACGTTTTACATGGTGGAAAAAGGTTAGAGCAAACAACAGACTGTGGATAAGGAAACATGGCAAACATGTTTCAAAACAAATATCAAAGCTCTTCTAAAGACATTTTAGAAATCTACACAGTTAATACAGGATTGGTAATATTTGGTGCACTCACTACATCTCACCTTTCCCTTGTATATCATCTACATATCCCTCTTTGGAGCACTATTCAAGCTTTGAGTTGGAAAATATCACAACATCTGTGACCGTGCTGTTGCTATGTTTACCCTTTTCCCCTCAATCCACACATAAGAATCTCCATTCATGAAACTCTAATAATACAGGTACAATTGGCTATGCCTGGTTTGGCAGAAGAGGAGTGACCCATAATTAAAAACATTTGTTTTTATGATTCTCGTTCTGGTTTATGCTCCGTTTCAACCAGTGAGGTCTTCAAGTAAAAGCTCTGATTGGAATCTGCCGGGGGATCTGCTCATTTAGGAAAAAATACTCTTTCTTGCCTGGACAATAACAGAGCAAAATCATTCTTAGACGCCATCATAAATGTGAGCCTGAGCTGTACACTGTGCTGTTGCCAACAGCAATTACCCTGGTAGAGGCAACTTAACTATGTGTAAATGACCGTTGTTGCTTGGTGAATATCATATTTCCTGAATAACTTATTAGATTAAGAGGCTGCAATGTGAAGAGATTGAAAACGACAGATAAAGAAATCAAGCCCAGATTGCTCCATATATCTGACCAGAAAGTTGTTTCGTAACCTCACTTGACTAATAAGATGAATTCCTTCTGTTTATAACCATGAAGTCTATTACAATAAAACCAGGTCATTATGGTCAAACCTAAGAGTGGTTTTCTGTTATGGATTGCAGGTCGGTGTTGAAACAGATACAATAATGTAAACATCTCTTTTTTTATGTCTTTTATTAAGGCACTATATAAGCACACATATATTAAACGCGTTGGTACTGTGTGAAAGAAAGATTAGAGTTTTCTTCAGATAAAGAACCCCATTGTGTTGGTTTACTACTTATTCAAGGTCGTGCAGTATACTACTAGCGCAGTGATGCTTTCATGGTGTTCAATGCTTATTGCTCTAAATTAGCTCTCCTAAATCACAGCAGCCTTTCAGAACGCCTGAGAGTCCTGCATGTGTTAATGTTGTATACACCCCACTATTCTACTTGAAGCAGAAATGCTCTTCATCATTTCATGAAACGGGGAAAAGCCCATGGGTAATGAGACCGACTGCAATTGAGAATAACTTATGGAGCTAATATTCTATATCTGCACATAACCAAGGCTCTACAGGACGTCATAAACACACACTTGGGTGTGTTTCCCCAAACGTCATTCTGCCATGCATATTATTTCCCTGTCTGTCTTTCATGGTGGTGTTGTAATTGTTGCATGACTTTATGGATAGCATTTGATATGTCAGGGCATATTCTCTGAGGATACTTATTCTTCAGGGCAGTATAAGCCAATTTTTATGAGTTTGATTTGTCTGTGAGCAACGTGCAAAACTTGTAATGACTCTGGTATCATATTAGGTCTAAATCCTTACTCAGGACCTCCCAGAGAGTCATTTGTCCAAATGAGCCCAAGTCATTATTCTTTAAGCCCTTATTGGAGCTCATGGATCTCACAGCAAATAGGTGGCCTGTGACAGAAATAAGGTGCAAGCATTCAATATCCCACCCCCCTGCTCTGCTTTCCACTCCTTCTCTCTTTACTCACTACCTTTTTCTCTGTGTAACACAAAGACATGCATAATGTGGACTGCAATCTGATAAGTGTTCCTGCATGGTAGCCCTCCCCTGCTCTATACATCACAGCAGTTAGTGTGTGTTTGTGTGTGTGTGTGTGGGTGAGAGAGAGAGAGAGAGAGTGAGTGAGTGAGCACATCAGAGCAGAGGGAGCTGTGGTTGGGATTGAACTGGGCTGTCTGAAGTTGATTAATCGGCCTGTGAGGGTGAGAGACTCCCGGGCCAGGCAGCAGGGTCCATCCCCATGGCATGTGATGCTGATTGGCTTTGTCCTGTGCGTCTGCGCTGGAGGAGCGGACATTAAGATTAAGTGATGCTGTCGTGTCGGGGAGCACTGCACTGCATCATTCTGGGAAGAGACAGCTGTGCTGCTTAATCCTTCATCACCAGGGGAGAGCTGCCAGGGCCCAGATATACAGCCAAAGATAACCCTCCATAACTTCTGCTAAAGATCAGGAAACTTTGAATTCGCATCCATCTGCTTGGTTCTGTTCAACTCAGCCCCCCCCGCCCCTTCTGCCTGAGTGGTAGAAATGAGCAGTCACTAAGAACGCTAAATAAAAGAGAGGAGGAGAAAGTGAAAGATTGCTAAAGGGAGTAATCTTAGACCAGTAGCATGCATGAGCTGTGTATGAATAACCTCTGGCACCAAGAACTGTCTTTTGTCTTTGTGAATGATAGTTTCATAATGCAGATAAATTGATGTAACGATATTTTTATTAATCATTCATGGGAAAATCAGTGGTGTTACAGAAAATGTTATCTTTTTCTATACTCCCACCACTTACACTATAAACAACTAGTAATGTTTCAATTTATTGATTCATGTCTCTGTGTACAGTGCCTTAATCCAAACAGGGATTTCTGTCAACAATCCTACTGAAAATCAGGATCTCTAACTTGTCATGGTGGATAGTGAGACTACAGTCTCTGAAGAGTTGCAGCTACAGTATGTGTTGTGACAGTGGTGTTAAAGCCTGCCACTGTAGTTTTTTCTGATAAAGGAAATGCCCAGCCTGTTAGCTCCAGTCTAGACTCATGCCGTGTCCCATCAGTCCATGGTCAAATACGTATATCTTAAAACCACTCACTTATTTACAACAACCCACTGATTTAGTCTTTGGTGTGTGCTCTTATGTGTATGTGATGATAATAATAATAATCTTAAAAGTAGCTTCTCAAACCCATGCAAGGTACATTTGTTAAAATGGATTATATTTACTCTAGGTTTGCCGGAGAGAAAAGCAAGCTGGTGTGTTGTGAGAGCAGATAAATTCTGGGTGGAGGCCGAGTGGCTGACTGATTCCTCCTGTATTCAGCGATGGGTGGTGTCAGCAGGTTTCACACTGCTGGCCTTTGCATGTTTGCAGCTGGCTTGATGCAGCTGTCAGCCCTTGATTGATGAGTATCATCATTTAAAGTGTAAAAGAAAACGTCTCAGTGAAGGGAGACATGATGAACTGCCGCCTGCTGGCGCTCTCAGAGACACGCTCAGCGCTTCCTCCTCCCTCTGCCTTTTTCTCCTCTTCTCATTTTTACTTCACTGCTCCCTTGTCCACCCCTCCAGTCTTTTCTCCTTTTATGCTTCTTTTCCTTTACCTTCTTTTCTTCTTTACAATTTCTCTGAATCTTTTAGCACCTCCCTTGCTATCTTATCTTCTTCTCTGTTCCTCCCACGTTTCTCCACTTGCAGTCTCTTACTATCCCTCTGCTGCCCCCATGATTTCCACTTCTGTCCTCCCTCTTTTATTCAAGTTTATTTAACACACTTTGGTTGTGTCACTCATGGGTCACTATGATTCTTTCTGTTCCCTTTTTCACTTGCACTCCTCCACCTCTTCTATTCTGTTTATTTGCTTAGTAGAAAGACAGAAAAGTCCTCAGGAGCAGCCACAGCTCAGTTCGGTTTAGTCCATTCTGTCTCTGATACTTCTCAGATCATATGAAACGTCAAAATTGATATGGACCCTGGAAGGCGATATATTTAGTCCCTGCCTGCATACCTTCACAGCAACCATGACAGTGACATATTAGTTATGCTGTCTTTTGCAATGTGATATCTTTAAATTTGCCACCTTGTTAAGTTTTGATTAATGCGATTCCATTTCAGTAAAGTAATTGGCTTGGCCCTGTTGTGAGCGATACACAGGCGCTGCGCCGGAACAAACGCTGTAACATGGTAATGAGGCAATGAGTTTGTTCTATGGATGTTGGCAAGTGACAGTTATTAATGATTGTTATGATAAACAGACGGGAGCAGATCGGGGGGATGAGTCGGGCCAGACTGACAGTTTAAAAATAACGCACACTGGAAAGTACTAACAAAGTAATACAGTGTTAGGAAAACAATCATGCAGGTTGTCAGAGGAAGAGGTGTAATTACAGAGCTACACTGGCCAGCCTGGGAGGAGCTGCCTTCTAATAGAGCCAGAGGAATATGCACTGACAGAGGAAAGCAGAATGATATACAACTTTAATTGGATCATCTTTTTACCCCCCCTTTCTTTTTCTCAGAATACAAAGGAGGTCTGTGTTCACAGCTGTGTTATGATAGGTTTTGTCTCCTGTGAAGACTGGTGACCCTGTGTAAATGACTGTATAGTACAGGGAACTGCTGTGTTTGCGTGATCTGAACATGGACTGTGTTACTATTGCTATCCTTGTGTCTGCTTAGTATCAAAGCTGGGAAAATGCATATACAGTATGTTGAAATGGTGCAAAGAGATGTAAACCTTTTTATTTCCTTAATTCATACAGGGGCAGAAATATTAAAAAGGGGCTTCTAATTTATCATAAAATTTTATATATCAGTTTCTGATTGTTACATTATTTCATTCTAATAATTGGTGTAAATAACAATGCCAGATGTCTAACAGCTTTAAATCCACTATCTCAGGGACACAAACACATTTCTTCCTGTTGTTATTGACTTTGTATCATCTCTTTCTCATTTTGAATTGGGGACATGTTAAATTTGTCCAAATTCTGTCATCATGCCTGAACTTTTGGTGACATTTAACCCGTACCAGTTCATGGCTGTCATGAAATACTTGGTATTGGAATGTGACGATCAGATGACTTTGCTGACCTTTGCGTGAACCTTGTCTGGTGTTGATTTAGCGAGGCACAGAGATCAAAGTGATCCCTCTCAACTTTGGGCTGTTGGGTGTGTAGAACCAAACCAATCTTACACAGCACTGGTGAACTAACAACTTTCTAGCTGTGCACTGGTCACCTAAAAACAAATCAACACATCACATCAACAATTTGGATTTTTTTTAACAGGACTTTACATGCTGTAAAGTAGTTTAAAAGTTATTAAACTTATTTATCTGCAACAATACGTTTTTCTTTTCCAGTGTAACCCCTTCTTTTACTAGACTTTCATTGTTATGTTAAACTGTAGGAATTTCTTTCCTTTATTACCTTGATGATGCCAGCGAGCGAAAGACAGCATAAATCTCTAATTGTATGTATGTCACAAAAGTGAGTACACCCCTCACATTTTTGTAAATATTTTATTATATCTTTTCATGGGACAACACTGACG
>JAUBNQ010000007.1:12462021-12492480 GCA_032353495.1 Ctenopoma kingsleyae | reverse complement strand
GTTCTAATCAGAAGGGGCAATCTCCTCTGTAAGTGACAGCGCAAAGATCTCATGGAATGGTGTTTACATTCACTTCTAGGTTCCTAACATAAACGTATTTTAACAAAATAAACCTGGCTAACTGGTGAGGAATCTGGGCCTTGCTTGCAACCACATCACTATGTGACAGGATTGTTTGTTGATGATGGATTTATGGCTTCTTCTAGCATTGTTAATTGTCCATTGTACTCCTGCAATGTTGATGCACTTCTTTTAATAATATGTTGTGTAAATATTTCCTTTGCTGTGTCCCATTCCAGGCAATTTACTTAGCTTGTTAGTGGCTTCTTTAATTAAAAGGGTGAACCGTCAATTGCATTCTTAAAAAGTAGGACCTAAATCTGTGCAAATAGCTTGTAAGTTTGCCCCTGATGTGTTACACTTGACATTCCAGTCCTGCTGAAATATTTTAACTCTGTCTCTAACTTGTTTTCAGGAGTATCAACAGTTTGTTCAATTAGTGTCTACTTCTGTGAAAGTGTTAGCATCTCACTATTTAAAAATCCTAATGTATTGTAGTTTAAGTAGTCACACAATAGTAAGTTTCGTTCGCCTGCTCCCTTTGGGGGTCGCCACAGCTGATCATCTGCCTCTGCATATTTGATTTGGCAATAGATTTGATGCTGGATGCCCTTCCTGATGCAACCCTCCCCATTTATCTGGGCTTGGGACTGGCACAGGACACGAACCATCAACCCTGGGGTTGACAGTTGACAGTTAGCAATTGCCAGCTGCCCTACCTACTATGCCACTGTTTAAAAATGTGCCTGAGTTGTATGTTTACAGTAATTATTCCTTATTTTTTGGATTGCAAGAGTCATGCAGGAAGTGCCACTCTCTTCTGCTGCACTTTATCTATAGTCATGCATTTAGCTGATGTTTTCTCAGAGAGCAGAATGTTTTGTTGAAATTACATTGTAGTTGGTCACTGGGAATATGTACTGTAGCTTCTGCGGGTTGTCATGCATTCTTCATGTTCTTGATCTTATTTTTGTCAGTGCCTTTTTACATAAAATCCGTTGTGTTTAATTTCTGACTTTGTGTTTGAGGTTGCCTTTGGTCAATTTCATTTGACAAGCGTTGAAAAGTTGTTATGAATATTTTGGATCTCAGGAGAAAACATGTTGTTTTAAGCTGTAGGGAAGCTGCCTAGACTCTGAGTTTTTGTCTGCATATACTTAGCAATGGACAGCAATGTCTCAACAACAGGATTCCTGTCTGTGCAGATCAAAGAACATGTGTGGCAGGGGGGCAAAAACTTCCACCTTATTTCTTTTAATCTTATCCTCACCTCCTCCCATTCCAACACCCCTAATTGGAGAAAAACTAAGGTGAAGGAAGTCCTTCATGTCATTTTCTATTCTTTGTTGTGTCTTCTTTGTGTCAGTTTCACTCCTTCCCCCACTCGTGTCCTTTGCTGGTCCAGTGAACTCTGTGTGCACTTTAACCCTTCAGTGACTACTTGTCAGGCACCTATATAGACCTTGTCCCTCGCTGCTTGGCCTACTATGAAGAAGAACCATTTATTCATCCACACAGATTCCTCATCCCTCCCACATCATGGAGTTTTTCAGAGCTGAACTTGGGGAATGGTCAGCCAAAGTTTTTGGAATCATGAAGTCCTGACCACATGTGTGACCACAGCTGAGTGTGCTGACGTAAAGATTTTCCTGACCCTCTGTAAAGGTAGTGATAATGAGGTGGTTAATTGGGCTAAACATTAGCTATTACAGCTTCCTTTCAGTGTTATTTTCTCTTTATTGTAAAAAAAAAAAAAAGCTTTTATACATTTTTTTAATATACTTATACTGAAAACAAAGTCATAAGTGCAAAAGATGTATTTACTCAGTCAAGAAATACATTGAATGAAATAAAATTTACATTACACTCTACAGTATATTCCCAAACCTAATATAATACACAGCAAACAAGAGGAACATGCCCAAAAACTTTGTCAGTCATGAGTAATGGCCTATTTATGGACTATTAACTAGATCTGAACAGACTTAATGTCACTGAAAGTCATTAGCATGTATCTTTATTTTGCTTGCTAAGGAAACATATAAACCAATGATGTATTTCTGTGGAATATTGAAATATCTTTATTCATCTCACTATGCATGGCGAATATAATTTTTCATAATCACACCTCATTACATTTTGTTTATTTGCCTGCATGTTTCTGCCTGTGTAATCTGTGCACTTATGCATGTGTTTTGGTGCATTCATGCATGTGTATACATACATGCATGCATACGCAGTGTGCGTTTGTCATGAAAGGGTCCTTTGTGAGTGTGCATGTGTGCATCCCTTGCGCTTATTCACTAGCATTACCAGTGCCTAAATGACAGTGTTTGATCAATGGCGCCCAGCTCTGCCCTTGGTTCAGCTACTTTTTGTTCATCATTACAAACATGGACTGAAATATCTGGGTAACAGAAATTGATATAATGGCGGAGTGTGCTTTATTATCTTCAAGCTACATCAGATTGGCAAACTTCTGAGGGAAAGCAAAATGTCTGGGAAATATTACGAGTCATTGATCAAGTCCCCCTCATTAGCATATTGCCTAGAGAAGCACTTGCAGGAACTCTAAATAAAAGTGGCCGAATGAGAGTTGCTTCTTTTTTCTTTTAGCTGAAAAAAAATCTCTCTAAAGCTTTTTGCGACCTTGACTAGAGTGTGACTTCCTGTTATTGACCGTGCCAATGCTACCACTTATGAACCATAGATCTTAATGTTAATGTGGTGTGATAAGTAATAAGAGAAATATTACATGAGGCTAATTAGCTCAATTAGATGTTTATTAGGTACAACAAACTGTCGCTCAGGACAAATAATAGAAATACTTGTCAGTGTAATGCAATACAATTCACCAACACTGCATATTATTTCAAAATGATTGCAAAGTTGCACTCTCTGAGTATGAACAGTTCACCTTCATTAACAGGACGTTTTAGGACTGGTGTATTAGACTGCAATAGTTTTAGTTTGGTGTTCTTAATAAACTGCCAATTCAGTGCAGATGTTTCCACCTCATTCTCTCTGCTTTTGCCCTGTCAGATGGTGATGTGTCAGTGTGTGCTTGGTTGAGTACATTTATGATCAACTGTGAATGTCCTTAGTGGTACAACAATAATGGCAGTCCTATATTAATTAGGAGGTTAGTGCATACTCTATTCTTCCTTGTCACATTGAGCTTGGTCCCAGGTGTACTGTGACAGAGGGAGAGGTGGTGGAGTCCAGATGAGGCGCACCCAGCCCTGCTTCCAGCAAACCGAAGTAATGAGTTTCCTTCTCCCTTTAGCCACTGTATGCACCATGATATACAACTTGCAATTAAGCATGGCTTGGTGATCCAGTGATTAATGTCTCTTGTGGCGGTTGTGAAGGGACTGGGACCGGGGGACTGGCTGAGTCTCCCTGTTTATATTCCTATCATGGTTACATCTCTCTCTGTCTCTCTTTGTCTGTCTGTGTCTCTGTCTCTCTCTCTCTCTCTCTCTCTGTCTCTTTGACACACACACACAGAGACACACTTGTTCGCTTTCTCCCTCTTAACCATTCTCCATTACAGGGAAGATGGAGAGCACCATTTGCAATTCAGTAACCTTTATGACAGTGCAGTTTTTAATCAGAGACCCCTATTTCCTTTGTAGAGTAACACACTCACATATACACAGCATGAACAATGCCACACACACACATACACATCAAGAGGGATGTAGAGGTCCTCGCAATACCCAGCCTGGATGAGCTGCTGTGACATATCAGATTTACAGTACCCTGGTGCTGTTTCATTTGTTGTTGTTCAAGGCTTTTAATTTTTATGGCAGGAAAGCACTAAGTAAATTGTGTTTTGTTTAAGAGAGAATTCTTGTTTTTAAAAGGGTTGTAAAGGAAGGTATTGAACAATAAGAAATTAAATACTTTAGAATATGGCCATCACAGATAGGGTAAATAAATATTGCATAATGACACACTGAAGATGCCCTAAGCTGATTATGTAAGTATTATGAGTATTTTATTTACTTTTATAACATACATAGTCAGCTATCAGCAAATCATAACAGCTTCTGTATAGAGGTCATTTCCTTACTTGTTATTCCTTATTGTTTTCTTCATTTTCAACATGTGCTTTTTAATTAGACGCTCGTCTAAATTGTAAGTTACAGTAGTAGCAATAAGAGACATCTTGATGATTATTTTAATTTCAGCTGTAGTGACTGTAATGGTATGGTAAGCTGTTCCAGTCTTAAATGGCAAATGCTGTTTGTGGCCACTTCGCTGGTCCTGTTTAGTGATGAAAGCCTTTGATTTGCTTTATCCTCCAGAGCCCTATTCAACTGAATGAGCGACAGTCATCCTGCAGAGCGCAAGGGCAATTCGCGTTCTCTCTCCATTTCTCCCTCCCACCTCTCCTACTTCCACTTTCTCTCCTCCTCTTTACTGGATCATTTCCCTTCACACTCAGAAAGGCTTTGTAGTGGCAGCATCATTCTCCTAGCCTGGCTTTCTCTCTCCCTTCATTTTTGTCTCCCTTTCTTTTCCCCCTCTCTCTTTCACCCCAACTTTCATAAGCTCAGTAAAGCATGGCCTTCAATTCCCTTGTTCTAGTGTTTTCACTTAAGATCAGGAGTGATGAGCAAAAGGTTTCTGGCTCAATCCTTGAGCAAAGGCCTGGCGTGACAGGGATTATTATTTATTTGTCATCTTGGATGTAATAAGCTGTAGGTACAGACTGGAGAGCTGGTGATTTATTGCTCTGTCGAGCGCCAGTAGCAGTCCGGCTGCTGGGGCGTGCAGGATGAATACCGGCCTGTCACTCCCATCCATCCGTCTCCTTGCGCCTCACAACACCACCCCATTTCATGCCAGAATACATAAACAATCTTTCATTACTCCTAAGCCATCTTTTCATATTTGCTCTTCATAGGACACAAAGTTAGAATTTATTCATGGATTTCTCTTTTCTCTCTCTTTATCTCCCTCACTCCATTCCACATTAGGTGTCGTCTTAGTTTTTTGCATTCAGGTATTTTCTGAATGTGTAGTCTTTAACAGTTAAGAAATCCCACGCCCATACAGTTTTCCCTTTCTCCTCTAGTTTCATTGTCATTTCCGATCCTTTAAGCAACAACTTCATTTTTCTTCTGAAAACCGCTTATGAGAAGAACAGCTGAACACACCCACTTCTTCAACTTTTCGGAATGGATTACTCTCAGTCCGGAAGATCCTTGAGCCAGGGCTGATTGGACATGAATATGTTGGTGTGCTGTCAGCACCACGTCCTTCCAGTGCATTAGTGTCTGTCTTCATGCTGCAGTAAAGCATGAAATGAGTGATGAAATATCAAATCCCTTGACTTCACCCCCCCAACCCCGCTTACCCGTCTTCCAGGGCAGAAGACATAATATCGACCCCCAGTCCATTTAGACAGGAATTTAATATTTTTCAGCTAAAACCAATCAAGCATGGTTAGCGCTCAGTGTAATCCAATCACATTCCATCATAAATGCCCCTCTTGTGAGGCTATTCACAGACCTGATGAACTGGTAGAAATCAAGAAGTTGAAAAACATGGGCTTAATAGATTGTTTTGGCTGCCTTAAAGGAGCTTGTCCCACTCCTTTCTGTCAATACACATTTTCCTTTCTTCAGCCCTAGTTGTTCTCTCTAGGCACAGATTGGCTTAAGTGGACCTGACTTTGTAAATAGGACTCTCATTTATTAGGGCTTTTATTTGCATCAGACTGGGAGAAGTCTCAAAGAAGATGCTTAACTGCCATCACCCTAGCCGTGGAAGTAGGAGGATAATTATGAGCTGATTAATAGTGGAAGCTGTTTTTATTGCCTGTAAGTACGATGGTTTAGCTTTTCGTGTCCTCTAAAAGTCTCTGGTCTCAGTATTCACAATAATATTACACGTAGACACAGTATATTACGCATGTATGTGCGCGTGCATGTGTGCAGGGCCAACACTGTTAACAGAACGGTGAATAGTGAACATTTGTTAGGACATAGGTGGTGATGCCTCACACAGGCAGTGAACTGAAAATACTCATTTGGTTCCTGAATAACGTCTTGACAGCCACCATTTATTTCTGGCTCGTTGTATGCTGTCCACCCGATTAATAACAGTTTATTGCTGTCTAATTAGTGTCGGCTGATTGGAAACTGCATCAGAAGTGAGAGAGAGAGAGAGACCTGTTTACTTTGTTTCAGTGTGTGTAGTGTTAGGAGACAAATTCAGAAAGACTAAAATCAGCAGAATTGGTTGTTTGTGAAAGTGAGCAATGTTCTCTGCAGTAAAAAAAAAAGTATGTATGATTTATAAAATCACAAGGCTACAAGTCCTGCAGCCATCCTCCAGCCATATGTAGTTCTATCTGACCTTTTTGTTCCCTCCATGTTATTCCTTTTTGCAGTTATATTAAGTGTCATGTTTACATTAAACCTATTGCCTTATTTGTATGTTACTAGTAATCTTACCATAAACTTGTGTTGTTTGATCAGATATTACAGCATCATTAGCATCGGCAGATTAAGCCTTTGAAGATACACCCATCGTGGTTGATCATTTCTCACGGTGCCTGGTCTGTGATGATGCTGTTTTCATTAACCGTAACAACCTGTTCACCAAAATTAGGCCTAAATGTTTGTATCAATTAGAACCACCTATACTGACTTTGCTGAACATGTTGAATCCCACACTGCTGTATTTGCCATGGTCAGTTGCTAAGGGAGGAAATGAGGAGAAATACTATACTAATTCCATTGCACCCATGCTTTCCTGAGTTCAAAAATTGTTGTATTTTCATATAGACATTTGAATAGATGGTTTGTGCTATTTAAAACAACTGCAGGAAGAAATTATTTTGTTATGTTATGTTCTTAACTCTCTTAGTTTGGTATGTCCATGACTGGGATCTTGAACTGACCATCCATACTGATTTTGACAGAATCATATTTGTTGTATAAAGATTAGATTTTATTGTTTGTTTGTATTGCTCAGATATGCCCATTAGACATTAATACCACGCTACATAACATAATGGGGTCGATCCATGAGGCCTATGTATTACTTAAATTCTGTGTTTGCAATGCGCGCTACATCATGCATCAGCAGCATATACAGCTCGGTGGTAGACTTGATTCACAACAACAACGAGAGTTGGACACATAGAGAGAGCCGAAGACTCTGCTATATGGAGGTATGTCTTGCTACGCTGACAAATTTAATAGCTATTATCATATCTGCAAAGGAAATGTTGTTAGGGTGGTGGTACCACTGCGAATTACAGTAGCACCCTGGTAGCACAGTGTTTACAGTGCATGCCAGGTAAGTGCAGTGTCCCATTTAAAATTCTGTTTGCTATACACATGTCACATCAGCATCCAGCCATTAGAACAGAGCAAACTGTATCAGTGATCAAAATTAATAATATAACATAATAATAATAACTGAACATTAATGAATACTGAACCAAGCTAATTGAGTAGCTAAAAATATATTATGAGTGAGATATTTTAGCCGGCAAGTAGCTCAGTGGGTCAAGCAGTTGTCTACAAACACCAGGGTGAATGGTTCGATTCCCAGTTCGTCCGTTCAATGTTCAATTCAATATGTATTAGAACTTATAGTATTTCATTAATGCTTGGCCTGAACAACGTCTATCCACGTTGGACCTACTCAATTTCCACAGACCCATGTACCCTCATTGAAGAGATCTGTAATGCAGGATTTATTTTCTTAATGCAGTAACATTTGGTTGTGAGGCATACTTACGTATATCTGCATATGTGCTCAATGCATCTGGGGAAATTGGTATATTCTTAATATTTTACCATTTGGATCAGGGGAACACAAAACAACCTGCTGTATTTACACTTCAGAATAGAAGTAGTTGCTTGCATTCTGTTCTTGTGAACTTTTCTGTGTATGCTGGTGGTGATGGAGTGTAAGCAGCCTCTTCACATTTGCTTCTCAACTAGACGGAGTGGTTAGGTCAGTGAGGCACCACAACTCTGCTTGGCCGCCAAACCACCACTGACATGCAACTGATCAAGCCTTAATTAAGGAGACATTTTCTCCTTGTGATTTTTATCGATGCACTGTGAAGAAAAAAACTAACTGAGCCACTTTCCTACTGGACTGCAAGAAAATTGAGCGCACAACCCCTTCCAATGTCTATCTTCCATTAGTTGTTTTTCCCCTCTACATTTATTTTCAAGACTGCTCTTAGATTCATTTAACAACTTTCTCTTACATTCTCTCTTTGTGTAACATCTGTACCTGTATTTTTTGCTTTTCTGTTTCTGTTTTCCTGTTTCCATCCTCTACCTTGAGAAGGATTTCTGCCATCCTTCTTGAGTTCTTCCTTTCTTCCTCTTGCTTGTCCTCACCTCTGTCACCCATACAGCTCCAGCCTTCTTCCAACTTCTTTGCCAGCTGCCTGTCTTGGATGTCTGAGCTGAGGTGAGTGGTTTAGGTAGGGTGGGATGCGGCATTAGTGTTTCTGCTTGCCAGTGCAATAGAAGGCGACGTACGTCAGGGCCTCTGTCAGCAGATCTGCACCGATGCAGATGGGAGGTGAAAAGCTCCCCAGTGACGAGACTCTGAGACGCTGCCCTCCCCTCTTTCCTCCTCTGTCCCTTCTGAATCTATCTCCTACTTTATTGCATATGCCTCTCTTTCACTCTCTCTGTTTCCCTAGCCTTTTCTCTTTTGTTATTGCAGCAGTAAGGATGGAGTGGGTTCTGACAAAGTGCTGAGATTGATAGATGGACAGAGCTGGAGACTGGATAAGAGGATGGATGAGGGCAGAGGAGGGTGTTTAACACAGGCAAACACAGAGAGACAGAGAGGAACGACCTGCTTGGCTATGCAGCCACTCAAAGCCCCACAGCAATTTAGCTCTCCTCTAACCCAGTGCCAGTGGACTCACAGCCTCGCTACCTGTTTGGCTACGGTGCATATGAATGACTGTGACAGCAAACAGGCTAAAGGAATTTAGTTCTCCGAAAGAAGGAACAATACACTGCATGCATAAAGACAAAAGAACACATTACTGTTATTATAAACGTGATAAAACCTTAATTGACATTTTGTAAAAAATAAATATATAGATGCATTTCTCTTGCATTTAAAAATTGTGCAAACATACCACATAAATAATTTTGATTAGTGCTCAAATTTAGCCATTTGATATTTGTGCTCTAGTTTTTTTTACTACACCAGGCTAAATTTTTTATTTGTTTTTTCATTTGCGTATGCACAAAGACTCACCCAAATCTGCCTGCAGTAGGGTGTTCTAGTAGTGTGCAGGAGGTTTCAGCCATTTTTCACAGCCCCTGCATACCTAACCAGCCCTAGAGGAGAAAGATGAGAGAGAGCTTCTAGTAACTGTGTTCTTATTACAAAAGCCTTCCTCTGCATCTTGGGTGGTGTAACCTGTGTATGTGCGTGTGTGCGTGCTTCTTCTCATTACGCCCCTACCTGCTCTGCATTACTTGTCAGTGGTGTTGGAGCGCCCCACTCAGATTAAGACTAATGCCGATGGCCCCGGGAACTGCGATTAGAATCACACTCATTACTCAGGGCCCAGTGACGGAAGCAATTTAAAGTCCTCGTCTTTACAGTACAAGAGGCAGGGCAAGCCCCACTGTCAAAGGAGGGGAGACACTACCCTCCACACACACATCAACGCATAGTAATGCCATGGCGCGTCTCCCTATTCTGCCTCCAAGGACACCTGAAGGCCAGACCCTCGGTGGCTTAATTGACTATCTCTCTTTCCTCATGGCTATTAATTTATTTAACTTGTGTGGCGATAAAAAGTGAATGGGGCAAACTGCTTAAGTTTATATGTTGCTTCAAAGGCTGAGAAATACAGAACTATATTTGTAGGTCAGTGTGTACAGAATAGAGTTGATAAGGTTAAAAAAAGTTAATGCTGTCACACTACCACAGACACTGACAAAGTTAGGTCAATATGTGTCAGTCACTTTTCACTGTAACTGTGTATGGTATGCATATATGAGTATGTTGGTCAGTGTGTGTTTTGTGTAGACGGTGCATGTACAAAAGTACAACCAAAAAAATCAGTGTGTCTTTTGAGAGCTTTTAGGCTCTTTTTGCAAGCCTGTACCTGTGTGTCATTGTTCCTGTGTGTGTCCTTTTCATGCACATTCATGGTGTGCTTACCGCACCAATATGCTGCCTCACTGTGCTATATAAAAAGTACAAGTACAACTGGCTTGTGAGGTTTGTACTAACCCTTCTTTAAGCCTTGAGAGGTAGTGTCAGAGGTGAGACAAGTTTGCCCCACTGTCTGTGTAAAAAGCCTGAGGGGGCATCGAATGTTTTGGCGGAAAGGGGTGTGAAATTCTCTCATTGTGAGACAGGCTTGCTTCTCCTGGGACACTGGGAATAGCATTTATGACATGATTACAACTCAACCACAATTGTCATACATCGTGATCAGTATGACGACTGTGGTTACATTCAGCTATATTTGAGCAGCACATTCAATTAATCAGACATAATGCTATGCTGGAGAACTGAGGAGACTCATAAAGGACCGCTATGATGTGCAAGTGGTTGGAGGAAGGCAGCAGAAGAAGGTGGTCAGTTTTTTGGTGACCCAACCAGTCCAACCTGTTTTACTCCAGCTCTAACTTTATCTAGTAACTTTATAATGGTCTGAGAGTTTCAGACTTTGCATCACTCACATGTTGCTGCAGGAAACTGACCGTAATCCTTTATGTTCATGCTGTGCTTGATGCACATTAACTGTGTTTAAATCCAAATCATATCTTAAAAGAACATCACGGTTCATCCACCAGCAATGTTTAGAAAGCAATGTATATCCAACATGCATGTTCTTTGTCATGTCAGATGTCACGTTAGACATCACACTGCTAAATCCGTTGGGCTGGTGTCTGTGTAAAAAAACACTGGAGCGTCTTCAGGGCAGCTTCTTTAGATCCAGTGTAAATAAGCAAAGGTACCTTAAAGGATGGATGGCCTTCTCAACAGTATCTGTAAAAGGGGCTTGTGGCTCACCTTCATAGTAAGGTTACAGCTGCTTTGAGTCCTTCTGTGGTAGTTGTCTAGAAGAATGTCATTCAGGGCCAGCTTTAGGGCGGCTGTCATTCAACAATGAGTTATCTTACATTGTGGCAGCTCTTTCATTGCTATAATAGTGCTCCTCATGCTGGCTGCAGTCAATTTTTAATATATTTGTTTTTTTTCGTTATAACTATTATAGTTACTACTACTAGTTACTAGTATTTGGCTTTATTTTGTAAACCTTACAGGTTATAGAAGCTACTGTTGATTCCCTCTGTTGACCAAACAAGAGAAGACAGAAACACACAGTTGAATATTTTATATTATATTTACAGTTGAGTTTATTTTGGTTGTATCGTTGCATAATCATGAGTGCATTAGTCAAATATTAGTTTTTCTTTTATTGTAATTAGCATAATTAACTAATTAATACAGTGTTTAGTATGAGGAATGTGGTCAGTTAGTTGATGTTCATATACTTTTAAGTGCATTAAAATTATGCTAATGCTCATCACAGACATAGTGCTCCCAAAACACACTTCGGGAGAAATAATGATGCAGGAGTATAACAAAGTCTTGCAAACTGATATGCAAGACTTTCCATTTCCATCATACTTAACTGACTAATTAGTTTAAGGTACCTACAGTCCAAAGGTCCTAGTTCAGAGCAGCATATGACTTGCTCACGTCAGTATGGTTGCCAAGCATAAATCAATCATTTCAGATGTTGAGTTTGACTGTAACATTTATGGAACCATTTGATCTGTGGCTATAATAATAGGGGAGTTTGTGCAAATTACATAGTCACATGTATTGTTGCCTGTGATAAAGTTTGCTTTATAATTTAGTTAGCATTTTGTAGACAGCAGTTTATGTAACTGTTGTTTTATTGTAAACAATTAGTCACATTTTTACTTTCCATAGAATTTGACCAAGAATCGCATACTGAATACAAATGACACACACTGTATGCGCTCTCCCAGTTTGAATAGAGAATGGCATTGATTGATTGATATTGTAATTCTTGCTGTGAAGTAATGTTTTACAGCATGCGTAAAGACAGATCTGTATGGCCCTCCCTACCGAGCACCTTTATTCTGTATGGATCTGCCGAGTGCTGAGGACTGGTTAAATGCTGTCAATCATTGATTTTTCCCTCTGACAGTAGAGTGATGGCTGTGTTGATTGAAGGAGTCAGGGTTTTGTCTTTTTCCCCTGTGCTGCAAGGATTCAAGTGAGAAATCCTCACACCTTCTAAGCCAGCCCATCACTTTCCTCCTCCTCTTTTTTCTACTCCCCCCCCCCCTTTCTCTCTCTCGCTCTTAACAAATGGGCATCAACAGGCCATGAAATAATCAATGCTGATGATCCATCTTGGATCCTGTCGATATGTTAATGAGCACGCCTCATCGTTATTGCTGCCGGGTCATAAATCACTGCCTCTTACCAGAATGCACAGCAGCTGGTGCAGCAAACCCCAGGCCAGGAATAAAACACTGTCTTTTAACGATTAATGTCCAAACATTCTGCTGCCCTGTGCCTTGATTGTTTTCAGATGCCAAAAAAGTAGGACGGATTGTAAATCAATAAAACAATAAGACAAAGTGTTTTAATAAAGGGAGAGGTTGCAAGTAAATCATTGCAGTGCTCCATTTAGTACTGCTTCCTGGGTAAGGAATAATTGGATACCTGGTACCCAGAAGTAATTTTTAAAGTTATAAATGTTTGTGTCGGCTAGTAGTGAGAAGCAGGCTAGCTTGCAGCTGCACATTTTTCAAATGTTTTTTTTTTTTTTTTCCTTTTAAGAGACCTAAGCAAAGCAAAAGGAGGGTTTAGTGACTATTTGTTTCACTGTGAGAAATGAAAAGATAACATGTTTGCATAGTGTACACTGTAAATCATTATGATGAGATGGTGGAAAGAGAAGCTTTATTATTCCTTATTTCCTCTGCTTGAAATCTAATACTTTATTCCAATATATTGAATACAGCTCCCACATATAAGCTTAGTGTTGATTATAAAGCCTATCCTCAAGCAGTATGTACATTGTCCCAAAGCGCTTATTCGCAATTCCGTTAACAGGTCTGACAAGTTTTTTTTATGTACTTGCAAATATGCTCGGTTCCAGCTGTATACATAAAAATGTTCTTTAAACCTGGATGAGATGGTTTATGTGGGTTAAGTGTATGTTGAGTGTATACTATACACTGATCAGCCACAACATTAAAACCACTGACAGATTAATAACATTGACTATTATCTTGTGACAATGGCACTCATCAAAGCTGGGATATATTAAGCAGCCCATGCTGACCTCCATCCACTGTCAAAACTGCCTGCAGTATCTGTGCATCAGAACTGGACCATTGAGAAATGGTAGAAGTTGCCTTGGTTTGTTGAATCAAGTTTTCTTTTACATCATGTGGCCCCCAAATCTTACTGGTGCCAAATACTAGAGGACATCTTCAGGGATCTTGGAGAGTCCATGTCTCGATAGTCAGAGCTATTTTTGTAGAAAGAAGTGGGCCTATGGTTTTAATATTGTGCTTTGTAAGTATGTATGCACACAGGTTATGGACATTTAATAAACTCCTGATCTAAGTAGAGGTTGGTATCCCGCATGGAAGTGTTTTGAGCACTTCAGCAAAGAAAAACTGGAGTGCTGCACCCAAGATAGTTAATGCAGTGAAACATATATCAATGGAATTTGCTAGTCTAACTGATGCATGTAAGATACCAAGTAAATTACTTCTTAGTACAGAATTGTGGTAAATTGCTTGTTAAACAGCCAATATCTAGATAAAACTAGTATTTGGAAGTTATTGTTTGCACTACTGCAAGCCTACAGTAGAGCATAGTGTATAGTATAAATAAATAAGAGATTGCCTTTCTGTGTTTGGATAAACCCAAAGTCTTCTGATGCAGTGAAGTTTAATGTTTGGATTCTTCAGTGTCACTACACTAAAATTAATGTAATCATAATTAGAAGACATTAACCTGTGTTTAGTTTCAGTATTATCTTAGGACATACATGTGCTGTCTGTTAATAGTATTGCTGTGGCATTATATCTGTGTTTGGTTTTAATACTGTTATTAACTGAGGTATCAGTCTTGTGACCTTGTGCTCAATGATTCAGTCAAGCTTGTAGATTGGGGTATAACCTCTATGCATGTCTCTACTGGACCTCTCAGAGCTGAGCAATTTTATGTTCTAGGCCTTAGACTTCCCGCAGATGATGAACCATAAAACAAAGCATTTATAGCAATGATGGTAACTGGAGTGGTGTCTACATCAGTACTTTCTCATGCATGTGTCCTCACAATGTCAATACTGGTAGTTAAGTGTCAGTTATGGAAACATTGTATTTGCGCTCTTAACCTAGAAATGGACCTTCTTTTTTTGCATTGACTAACTTAGCGATCAATATCTGTCCCGTTAGGCATTTTAGGTATCTAAATAAGTTATTGTGGTGATATAGAAGCCTGCTAGTTTTAAGAAGAAATTTGGATCATGATGAGTGTTTTGTTTTTCCTTCTTGTATATCTGCTGTAGTTTCTCTACATTTTCTTCATTGTGATCAGGCCATATTTGCTGTTTTTATCTCTCTTTATTCAGTCTCACACTCACCAGTGCACCAGAACGTAACCGTAGTCAAGAGTCCCCCCTTTGGTTTAAACAACCACATAGCATGTGCAGGCACTGGACACTACAATTTATTTGCAGGTACTGAATTTACAGACTCTGACATCTTGGATTTCTATGGCCCCTGTAGGGCCTAAATCATGCTTGCGATTTAGTGCAGCTCTGCATTTTTTCTCTCTCAGTACTAAGTATTATAATGATGAATCTGCTACGCTTATGCCAGCTCTAGGCGGACATAACAGCAGTTGTTTAAGTTTTCCAAAATAAATAGAGAATATTTCAATGGAGACAGATAGCAGAGAAGAGCCTGGGAAATGGCATAGTTTGACTTGTGGAAGTTGCCTTTCTAAACTGTTTTTGTTACCAAGATAAGGAACATTAACTCCAGATGTCAAAGAAAGTAAATTATATATCAGTCGGCTGCAGTAACTGCCATGTGGTGAATAACCAAATGGAGATTTTTATGTCTTATAACTGTCATCCATCAATATCTGCATTCTTCCACCAGTCTTCATCTTCCATATCCACACATGTAACCCACCATCCATATCAAATATTATCTGTATTCCCACTTGGTTTTCAGATCAAATCTGTGTGTCTTCTATTTCAGAACAGATGGGCCCCATACATGACATTGTTGGTGTGAATTTAATGCCTTACAACATACAGTGTGATTAGACAGAGATGTATTTAACAATGTATTTAACATAGGTTAAAGAGGGTAAGGTTTGCAACTGTGATCTGTAATTGTAGCAGCCCATTCTGGATATGTGTCATTGGTCAGGGAGTTGTGTTAGACTGATTTTATGGAGAGGGGTGTATTATGCAGGAATTATACTTTTGTGGCACAATTTGTTTGAAGAATGCATGGTTCTCAGTGAGATAGTAAATCTCTAGAAATGGGAAAAAAAGAATGACTGATGTGAAATAATGATTTGATTAAATAATCTTAACTAAAAGTCTTTCGACTTTTTTTCAGAAAATTGCTCATCACTCCAACTCCAACTGCATCTTTTAGAGACACAGCCTGAGAAAAATCTACTTGGAGGATCTTGAATTACAGATGCTATTGGTGTGCTGCAGGTGCTCAATGGAGTTGGTAGCTGTAAACCAGTAGGGAAGGTGAAGGAAAAGTACGTTCAACTAGCTGATTTAGTTATAGCAAGCATTTGGACAGGTTATACATTTTTTTGTATTCTCAAGAGAAGAAAGAGCATAATGCTATTACTCGCAATATGCAAACTTATATTGTTGTCAGGCTTTTGCTCATGTGTGCTGAACAGTACATTAAACAACAAAACCCCTTGTGCAATAACATGGCTCCATTTGGTATGGAATTACCTGAACATATTAGAAACCAAGCTGTGAGACTTGATATAATTTGAAGAGTGAAAAAGAGTATCAGTAGGATACGGAGTGTAAGCCAAAACACAGTTACAGCAGAGGTGTGGAGGTGAAGAAAGAGCCATATTACAGCAGAAGCCTGACTTCAATCCAATAGAACACCTTTGGAGTATTTTAAAGCAGGACGTACAGCAACAAAACCCCTTCAGCAAAGAACAGCTGTTAAAGGATCTGTGAAGAATGGTAAAACATCTCTCCACAGATTGGTACGAGAATGTTATCATCCATATCCCACAGGACCAAGTCTTTCATCAAAAATACGTATGGACATACAAAATACTATACTGCTGTTAAATATTGAGCATTGTCATAGTTTTTCCTGTTTTGACAGGATTAGTGACACTGACATGGGTGTTTTTAGGTCACTGAAATATAAAACATAAATAGTAGTACTAGTAAACAGTACTAGTATTTTAGCTTTGTTTTGAATATTATACAAATCAAACTGTGAAAGGTTTGTCAGTGGTGTGGGCTTTTTGATTTGAAAAGAGAAGATTATATAACTTCAAACATTTGAACCGGTTCACTTGCACTCTTATATTTTAATGTTTGTAATACATCCCTAATCGCAATGTATTTTCATACTGAACCAGCCACAGAGAATTTAATTGTAATCATAACAGTTCAAGTTAAATTGGAAAGTTAAATTCTCAATCAATCACACCCCAACGCAAAGATGTTCAACATTACCTTCAGCACCCACAACTGTGCTGCTCCCATGTGGGGAAAAAAACTTCCACACCAGCATCCCTGAGGTCAGTGGCTTAATTTGCTAAAGCATGTTTTGAGATTTCAGATCTTTTAGGCTTTATGATATTAATGAGGATATGTGCTTATTAGGCTTCCTGGGAATAGCTGTTGATAGGAACAATCTGGAAGGAGTGAAAAATGATTTAACACACTCAGCAGGAGTGCAGGATTGGCCCATTGCAGTGTGCTGCGATTAGTTCATATTGTATAGGAAAGCAGCTTGATGGTGTAGCGTTGAGGCAGTTTATTGTGGAATTAGTGTGATTTTGTGGCATTTGTTGTGGTGTTATACTAAATGCTAATTAGTCTCTACAACCATAATTAGAACCTTTTGCTAGACAGACCAATTTAACTAGTACCACAGTAAGATTAACAGATTAACACTCACATACACACGTGATATCACACATGCATACACAAACATCTCACCTTATAATTACACTCTTGCTAACTATCAGCCAAGACAAATGTAAGGGTTGTAGAGGCTCTTTTCTCCTAATACCTTAATCATTCCTTTGTTCTTGTGAGCTTTTAGAATGTGTGTGTGGTCTTAATGGGTATTTTATTGAGTACACTGAGTAAGAACAGTGTTTTAAACAGATAAATGCAGGTAGGAGTTGCTATGACATGGAACATTTTGTTCAGTTACTATTGGCGTGTCTATTAAAAAAGGGGAAAAAAAACTTAATGTTGGTCAGTCTGGGGGGGTAAAAAGCTTTTCCTCAATAAACTTTGGCACTTGCATGCAAATCTGCAAAAACTGCATATAGCAGCATGTCAAAGAACTGTCACACTCAAATAATGTAATTGCCTTGTGTTCTGCTGGCTCTCATCATACGGAGGATCAGAGTGCAGCAAGCACATCAGTTTGCACCCTTGCCTGCCAGTCAAGCCTGCACGTTGCCACAACGTCAGTGGCATGGCATCCTCCTTTGGCTTGCACATTAAACCAGTGGCTGTGGGCAGTGTTCTTGACTCTCGCAGCAGACATGCTTCTCAATCATTCACTGACATTAAGTTGGACAGTGTTAAAGACATAGCAGACCATACAGGCTCCAGTGAATTTTTTTCTCTGCTCCAACCAAATATGACTTTAAAGTTTAATTGTATTGTTGGGGAGGAAAATATCACATAAAATATATCACATATGTCCACAAATACTTGAATAAGAGTGAGTGAGGCTCCCCCTTCATAATCAAAGAATTTCAATTATTACGTTTTTGAGCGTCTCATTTATCTCATAACAGACCTGTGTTGTTGAACTGTTGGAGCATAGCAGAGCACATAGCACAATAGAGCAGGGAGAGATGGATCGATTTGAGACTCATGCTAATGCTAGCTCAAGTTGCATATTATACCTTAAGTAAATAGAACCATATGATATGATATGAAAATCCTCAATTCAAGGTTAAAGTTCTGCATTCAACATTTTAGCTGCGATACAAAGTTCTGAAGTATCATCAGGAGAAAATACTACAGGAGTTTACAGAAATGCTGCCTTCAGTTTGTTTTATTAAATATAAGGATATATGTGGTGTCGGGGAGTGCTATTGTTGCCCCAAAACACACTGAGCTTTTGGCTGCAGCCTTGGGGCCTCCTGTAAAATACTTTGTCATGTTTTAGTCCTTATGAATAATTAAAAACTTAAATTACTTGCCATGTACAAAATTCATATGCTGGAGGTTGAGGGGGAAAAGATACATGAAAATTAATTTTCTTTTCTCTAAGAGTGTGACGGCAAATCAATTAATCTTGATGTATTATTCCATGCAGGGCAGGGCAGCAGCAGCAGAGAGAGTGGCTACAGCTGTTCTCATTGGAGAGGCCATATATTATACTTGGCGGCTTTGACAGCTTCTGAAGGAAAGGGCTGACGGATATTAGGCAGGTGAAGCAATAGGGGGAAAAAAAAAACAAAACATGTATATGGCCAAAAAAATCTCACACACAGAATTATTTTTTGAACCGCCTTTGCTTTGATTACAGCATGCATTAGCTGTGGCATCGCTTTGATAAGCTTATGCAATGTTACCACATTTATTTTATTTCCACCCAGAGTAGTGTTATTTTCTTACCAGGATCTTGTAATAATGAGGGGATCAGACTGCTGTGTAAAGTCTTCTCCAGAGCATCCCAGAGGTTCTCAATGGGGTTAAGCTCTGGACCACTCCTTCACAATTTTGGTCTGATGAATCCTGGTATTGTCATCTTGGAATATGCCTGTGCCATCAGGGGGAAAAAAAAAAAAATCTGTTCATGGAAAAACCTGGTCATTCAGTACATTCAGGTAGTCACCTGACCTCATTGTGTTGCCAGGCGAAACATATTCATCATTGTGGTGGGGATCCAACGACTTTTACGTATTTGCTTAGTGGAATACAGGTGGTGACTTTTTTGTTTAGCCAGGTTGTGTGTGTGTGTGTGTGTGTGTGTGTGTGTGTGAATGCATATTAGTTTCCAGAGACTGCTATAAACTGTACAGCAGGAGGAGAGCGTTACTGAATTCATGTTTTTTACCTGTTTTCCCCAAAACTGCTGTCACTCCTGACATTATTAATGATGTACCCTTTCAAAACATCATGTTCATTTGATTAACTAGTCATATGTTTTCGTCCCACTATCTGCAATTTATTTTCATGTCTCATCTTGCCTTTTTTGGGGGAGGGGGGTTGAGATTTACCACCCGTCAGATAAATGTGTTCAGGTAATATAACACTGGGGATAGAGTGACAGAGCTATTTACTGCCTGCTTTAAAGTTTTATAACTTGTCACAGTTTGCAACTTGTTGTCCGTGCCTACCCAATTTCTCAGCACAGCGTCTGTAAATAGAAAATCGTACAGAGAAATGATTATTCTTTTAGGACGAGAAGCAGAGAAATTAGAAACCAGTTACAGGAAAGCACAGCTGATGGCGGAACAATACACAGGTTTATTGACTCTAATCCTGCACTGCTGTCATTTTCGAACAAAATAAGAATCTGTATGTGATGTAAGGAAACAAAACATAATACTTGAAATAATTTTGGAAATGTTAAACATTGTTGGCCGTTCATTTGTGCCCCCTTCCCCTAGTGACAGTCATATTTTATGGGATTTTTTTTCTCCAAAGTGATGTGCCAACTGTTGGAAGTCAGTCATGTCACCTACTTACTGAAAGATGGATCACCGGCCTGCCAGCTGTGACTGCTGATGAGTGACAAGTGAAATATGTCATGTTGCTTTCCAGTGGTGTTTTTGTCAGAAGGCTGTTTGTGGCCAAACTGTTTTTTTCTAGCTGTGCCTTAATAAACACTAAACGTAAGTGTAATTAAGCCTGGAGTATTGCATCTCAAGGTGTCAGATCTTCAAACATAGCACACATTGATCTTTTATAAAATGCAAAAACCTGTTAAATAAACCTCACTGAATTCATTGGATTTTATTTTAGAGCTGGCCATTTTAAGACGAATAATGAGAGAAGCAAAGAGATAAAGATTAGGCAAGACCGCAGTTCATTGTCTCTTAGTTAAAAGGTTGGCAGTGTTTCTCCATTTTCTCTAGAAGAGATTCATATTCTGCTCTGCTATAAATTCCATTCCATTTATGAACAGATTTCACTGGTCAACAAGACTGGTAATCAACAATCAGTAAACATCTGTTACTATCTATTAATAACCCGGCATTACAGATTTACTGCCGGCCCGATGGCTGGTGAAAATGTATTTTTGCTGCTGACGAGGGGCAGCTTGGAACAGGCGACCAATGCCATTTATAAATGTGAGACAAATTAGAGAGCAGGAGACAACTAAATTAAAAAGCCAAATGACCGAGGCCAGATGGAGCTCAATATAACAAATGAAACAAGTTGTGGAGGTGCCAGTTGTACAGACGCTGAGGGACACTGTGGGGGAATTGATTCAGGAGAGCCATTGGGTGAGCAGATGAAAAGGTTATATTAACACTTACAGAGGTAGAAAGTAGGCCTCTGTGCCCTCCAGCTTTATGTTGCAGTCATTCACACATATGGACACTGCTGTCCACATCATCTTTTAAATGGTGCTGTGTGAATGTCAGTGTGAGAAACAAACATGGTTGGTGCTGTGCTCAGTGCCTCTGACAGACGACATATTCTCAGCACATGGCCAGAATTCCACTGCCAACTGACGCCTTTATTCAGATGTTGTCTGACCTTGTCTTGAGGCTTCATTGATCATTCATACACAACATTATGCAGTATCTTGTGCAGGCCATAATGAGTTTTCTCTTTGTATACTCTAAAAAGGGCATGATATAAACCTTATTATCTATTAATAGACTTGTTATTTAAGGTTCTGGATGTTTGCTGGATGATGCATAACACCTGTAGTTCTCTCTCTGTCTCTGTGTCAAGACACATGACTACATTTGTATCTTGTAAATAGGTATGCAGCACTGGGGTGAGGAACATATTTGTTTGGGTTAAAGACTGCATGTTAATGAAATAGATCATGAACATTATCCATTATGATAATGGATTACAGTACTTTTCCTTGTGGGCTAATATTTTATTTATGACCTTTTTGGATTACTTAGATGAAAAGAGAAAATATAAAATATAGACAGTGTTCTGCTCTGTGGCCTTTTCCAAACACACAACAACCGGTATTTACTGAACACATTTTTCCCTGTGGCATGTGAAGATCAGGAAGTTTGAGTGGGAGATTAGCTTTGGGTTAATGAAGTCTGGAGTTGGGAGAGAAATGGTTATTACTCTAATGTAGAGTCTTTTAATTTCCACTGTGGCAGCCAGGCCTAATGTGTTATTTTACATTCTGTTTTAGATTGCACAAAGTGGTCACTGCTATTTGTCTTACTCATTTAAATTGCCATTATTCAGATGTATTAGGAGATGATATATTAGGCTGCACTCAATGCTGCTTGCCTTCCTGGTTACTGAATAATGAAGTATTCCTCGCCAGGGACAGTAACACAGCGGTAATATTCTCCTGAAAGCCTATCGCATTCTTTTTCTTCCTCTGTGACATACATAAGCAGTTAACGCATAATATGCCACCATTTGTTTCTTTAATTTCTGCCTTTTATTCTTTTTTTCTGCTCTTGAGGCATCATTATGGGAATCTCTGTTCTCATCACTCACATGAAATTCCATTTTTGTTTTTCTGTGTTAGATTTCTTCCTGTGCAGTTACTTACAGTGACTCTCTCTATACCTCTTGCTTCTGATAAAGGAAGCAGGAACTGACAGGGGCTATTTGTTACGGGGATGAGACAAGGGTGACACGCACTAGATTATAAAATGCAGAGACGTTCAGAGGTCAAATAAACAATTTGCCACCAAACTTGGCTATCCATGATGCTCTTTGCTCTCTGTCTGCTCAGTATCAGAAGAGGAGGGGATCAGCAGCTCTAAGGGAAGGAAGGTGGGATCATGTGAGGAAAGGGAGGTGTTAGGGGGGGCAGTTGGGGCATAGGAGCACAAAGGAGCAGTGAGAGAGCCCCATGGCTGATGGCAGTCAGGTTTGCATTTTTTTTCCTCCCTCTCTGGGTTAATTCACAGGATGAAAAGCTGCTCTGTGTGATGTGTCATATATCAAAGACAGGGCATCAGTAATCTTTGCTCAAGGGCACAGATAACAGACAGATAGACATGTGAATGAGATGAAAAAAAAGCAACTCATCCTTTTCTGCTACCACCACAGAGGAGATAAAACAAGATTTATGACTCATCTCAGACCACATACCGGCAGCGCAGACCATTTTTCACATGTTCCAAAAATTGGTACTGGAAAGCAATCTGCTTGTCAGTGTGTCCATCAGGTGCTTCAGGAGGAAATTGGGTCCTTCGGGCTTTTTGCTCTGCAGTCAGCTATTTTCTTTATAGCAGTTTTGTTTTAATGGTATCCATAAATATATGTAGGGTTATAAGTACCTTTATCACCCAAGGAGCTTTTCCACATGATGCAGCTGCTGTGCTCTGGTGGTTGTGTCTGAACTGCATCTCTGTGGACACCACGGTCCGAAGAGCTGGAGAGTTGTCACTATGTTGATGGACAGAGATGAGATGACGCGAGAACTCCCTCTTTTAAGACGGTGTTTGATTGACAGAAATGTGCTTTGATAGACGGCTAAATCAGTTTTGTCCACTCAATAAAAGTGTTAGACTCAGATTGGATTGCCCCATCCAATGGTTGATGGAGGATCAAATTATCTACATAGTTATGTTCTTGTATGGTTTTATAAGCACTTTTACACTTAGATCAATAATTTGGACTTAGGTAAACCAGCCTTGTAAAATGACCAGTTGCACAATGTTGAAATAATGAAAGCCACTGTCGTAGTACACAGCATGGCACAGACAAACATAGGAATAGTGGTGATATACAGCATATACTGACAGTGAGCATCAGGATGGGGAGAGACTGTCCAAACCTTTCTATTCAAAAAGTAACAGACCCTTCTCTCAATGTACAATAGTGTTGTATTTTTTAAATTGTTTTTGCTTATGTTAGTGATGCCCTAATTTACATTATAATGTAGGAAATTATCAGTAATGAATGGAACCCCGTCTTAAACTGTTTTCAGACATGCACTGGAACCCTGAATTTCTCTTCACATTACCCAGAGGAGCCTTATGAGAGAACACAAATGTCTGAGTCAGTCGGTCCGGGCATTAAATGGACGTTACCCTACCAGCTCCCTACTACAAATTCTGAGTAATGTCTGATTGAGTCTATTTGTGAATACAGCAGGTAATTGTCTGGAGAATTCACATTTACATGTTTTCTGGTGTTATATACATAACACATCATTCGTCTTCGGTCAATTATAAACACAACAATGTGATTTCCATAGTGTACCTTTCGTGTCACGTCGGGCCTCCTGTACGCTCCACCCAGGGTTCACCCCTCAATGAAACCAGAGGCACTATTTCCCCCAAGTGTCCCCCAGTGAATCTGATACGGACAGTCTCCTGCTGTGTGCTACCTGTGTTAAAGCGTAACTCTGGACAATGTTCGGACCTGATTCTTCAGGTATTGTTTGGAGTTCATATGTGAAAACACCTTTAAAGAATAACCCATGACCTTGTAGCCATGTCCATTGACTTGACATGTTATTGACTTGCATTTCTTTTTGAAATATTAAAGGAGAATCCTTATGTTTGTACCTATGCTAGTTGTATTCCATTTTTTGGGGGTGAGTGTATAAAAATAGCTTTAATTCTTGAATATTTAATATCACACTTTTGTCAGACCTCTTAAATTAAAGCTGAAAGTTTTGACTTTGCTTACATCTTGAATTTTTCATTTAAAATTAAATATGAGGCCAAATGCCAAAAAAAATCATCTTTCCTAACCTAACTGTATTTTCTTTAACTCTTTATTTATAAAACTCTCTATAAAAGTCTTTCTATTGAAAGTAGGTTAGACCTATAAATCTCACCTGTTGTTGAAAATTCTGAAGTATTTGCTGAATTCAGGGCACCTACAAAATCTCTTTTCCCATGTCCCTCAAAAATAGATTTATTTTGCACAGTGTGTGCCTTGGCAAATGTGCATAATACTCAATATGGCCAGAATAATCCTATAATGCCCATTTTATGACTTACTTTGGAAAATCATGCAAAAAGCTGGTGAGTTGCTAGTATAACGCACAAATATGCACATTTGTTATCATATATCCTGTTCATGGAAATCTGCACCACTGTACCAGTAGCACTCCTTATCTAACATCTTGTAGCATATACTGATGAATACATTTCATACTTTAATTTGCTTACAATTTACTGTCACCAAGTTACTGCTAGATTAACCAGATGTGATTTTATTCCAAGTGCGTCTTGACTGCCAGGTTGTAGTGGGGTATTAGAGTAGCCCTGCTGTGCATGCGGTGTTGATAGCACAGGGAGCTGCATAACTCTGTCTGTTATGGATCAGGTTGCACTTGGGGAAATATTGAAGGCTCCTCTGGACTCTGGACCGTTTTCCAGGGGACAGAAGGATCAGCTTAAAGCAACAGGCTTGTAGACTTTGATACTCTATCTGATACCAGAACTTCCACAACTTTGCACCCCTGCAAACAGCCCTGACATTAGAATATCCTCATTTGCACTTGCAAGGGGATTTTCACCTTCTGCAGGGATTTCAGATTTGTGTGTTGTAGATGAACGGCAGTTTCCATAATTTGCCTGGTGTTCTGACTTACACCAGGCCTGCCTCTGAGAAACAGGCCAAGGAGAGGGGAGGACACAAATACCTGCCCAGCACAGTAGGCAGATGTTCTATGAGGGTCATTGTAAGTTGCAGCACAGGAAAGAGGACAGACTGATGTAAAACATACACTTGTTTGTACGATGTCACGTTCGCCTCTTGTCTCCTGTTGCCCCTTGAGATCTGTCTTACCTGCTGTTCCTGTCTAGACTACTTGCCAACTGTGACATCTGTTCCAAGATGAAAGCATAGGCAAAATCTGAATGTCAATATCCTCGCCATGGACAGGCAAAATGAGCAAACGGAGGAGTGGCTGTCACTGTGCAGCAATCATCCCTCAAATGAAAGGTTACCACACGACATTGTGTGCTGGAGAAATAACCATTTTTAATCAGACGGCAGGGGACACATCTGTCAGAAGCTCAGTAAAGCTGCAGTTAGGAGCCAAGGAGAGCAGAGAGCAGACTGATCAGTACAAATCATTTCCCCTTTTTCCCTGCTGACAAAATGGGCCTAAATGTGAAAAGGCCATCAAGAAATTAAATATGACTTTTCTAAGGTTATGCTTAGAATTCAAAGATGGTGAAGTGAGAAGGTTTACTCAGGTCTGATAGATTATATTAGGCATGTGTGGATGTTTTTAGATGGGAAGCTGGCTTCCTTTTGTTGAATGAGGCATATCAACTACAGAGACCTGTCAGGTAAAGGCAAAGTGGCTGGATTTAAAGACCTCTCACGAAGGAAAGTGCTCTACGTTATAATACATGATACATTTTCTCTTTGGCCTATTTTCTTTTCCATATGTGCCTATGTGACATTATGACACCATTAACAGCGGAACAATAACTTATCAAGCTAACATCACACACTTGCTATCCTCTTCATGGTGAGATTATAGTTTCTTGCCAAAGCTATAAGATGTAATTGTATTTTTATCTCACGTTAGTTTGGCAGATTGCAGTGACACATGATAGTTTTATACTGGAAGGTCTAACATATATTATCATCTCTACATTTCCGACATTTTCTGTGTTTTGTCTGACCAGTGCCCCAAGCATAAGTTCAGACCTTGGAGTTTGCCTTAACCTTAAGATTACATCTAGAGAGGAGTTGAAAATGTTCAGAGCTGAAAAAGTAATTGCAAAGCTAAGGTTAGTAATTTTGTGGTATTAAATTGCCTGTCAGAGCTAAATGAAGTAAGGCTTCTGCACTGCCAAAAGCCATACGCGCCTATGCGAAGAGTGGTGTAGCTTTACCCGAAGAAGGTAGTATTTTTCTCCACCGCATCATTTTATCATTCAGCTGAGTTCATGGTGTTGTTTTAAGAGATTTAAGTCTCATTACCCCAACCTAGGCCCTTTGTGATTTATGCCATTATTACAGCACTCTCTCACACAATAGAAATGAAGCATGAATCACATTTGTACTGTAAGACAAATGTTTCTCCAAGGGAAAGAGAGACATTGTAGCTAGTTAAAGGGACCCTCATTAAGCTCTCGTTATTGGATAAGTGGCTCTCATTTTCTCAGTGAGATTCCAGGCCTGACTAACTGGTCTTTATACCTCTTCCAAGATTACAGTATTGCTTTGCTGCAGTGATAATTTGTTCTTTGTGATGTGACCAGCAGTTACACATTTATTTTCAATGCCCAAATCGTGTCATTGACCTTCACTTCCTGCTGAGTCCAGCACCTGCTGACCCCAGCCCTAAATTTGTCAGGGATGGAGATAAATAAGAACTCTTACAGCTGCCTCTAGTTTAGGCATCTGAGGTGTTTTTATATAGTTTGCCTGTAATACTGTTTCTTTTTTGAGTCAGCTTACATTGAAAGAAGTGACGGAGAAATTAGAGAACAGAGCAAACTACCAATTATTTTCATTGTTGACTGACTAATTATTATTTTTTTGTGTCTATAAAATATTAAAATCAGTGAAGTCAGTGAATGTTTGGCATTTTTCTGCTACTGCTGCTATTATCATAATAATTTACTAAAATACTTAAAACATCTAAAATGACAATATATTGTAGCTTCAAAAGCAAATTGCATACTCAAAGAGATTATTGCTTAAGGAGCTGAAATCTCACTAAAATAAGCAAGGGTCAGTTTCCTACTTAAATAAATATTCAGTAAACTATGTTTTTAATAAATGGCACAGAATTATAAATCATGTACTTGCACCGAGTTTGTGAAAGTGACTGTGACTGACATCATTTTTATGTTACTACTTTGTTTTTCCTTTTATTTATTTAACTACTAAAATAACTTAAGGCGTACTCTATTTCTATAATTATTAATCTGAACTCTGTTCTATAATTATTAAAAATGTGTTAATTTTTTTTTCAAGAGTTTAAACCTGTGTAAAATTCCCTCTCCTGCTGTTTGTTTGAAAGCTATCATTTTCTTGAATTCATAGCTGAACATTGTCATTGATTTGTTGGATGACAGATGCTAAGAGCCCTTCTATTGACATTACCGTTGACAGTTTCAGTAAAGTCTGCATCTGATTATCATCCGTGGCCAAATGATACACTTTTGTATTCTGTGAGAGGATGTCGATGGCACATGGTGCATTGTTCTAGAAGGACTTATTGAGCTGGGTGTCACTGCACTGTGATTTAGGACATAACAGAGAACATTCCTTTTTGTGTGGCATAATTAAACCTGGTATAGACTGCTCCCAGACTGCTAAAGACATCACTAAAGAAAAGATCTGTGTTGTTGATGGCCTTTGTGCTCGGGGATTTTTCACTCCTTCTTCAACTAAATAGCCTATCAGCCCTTTTCTTCTCTCAGTCTTTTCTCCCTTCTTTTCTGTACTTAATTTTTCTTATGCATGAAAACAAGTTTTTGCTTTTGAAGCATTTTTCATAAAAGGCAACCTGTGATAATTCACTGGTCCCACTATTAATGGGGACTTGACTAAATTTGTAACCGCATGTCTTAGTTTTATAATATTATTTCAATACACATTATAATTATAACTAAGAAGTGCTATAATAACTTTACCTAGCTTTGATTTTTGTGCCACTATGTCCTGCGACATCATAGACCCTCAAGTTAAGCACAGTGCCTCCAATGGCGGCAAAGCTAATAACATTCACCCCTGTTGACCACTGAGACACTGACAAGCTCTTTGCTGGAATGACATCTGAACCTGCCAGCTCTTCCAGCAGGTGCCAGAACCTGACACATCCTGAAGGCACTGGGAGCAAAGTGGTGAGTGGTGATGCTGATGGTGGGGGCTTATGGGCTTTATGCTGGAGGAATAGTAACATGATGCTAGAGTCTGCTGCCTTTTCCCACAGTGGCCCTGAACCACCACTCTGCGGCTCCACTGGCTAACTAACGGCTCACTTGACTGTGGTTACAGGAAGCCCATTGTTGGTAAGGACAAAATTCAGGGGGAAGTGGTGTAATCCTGGCTCTGTCCTGGATCAGTCAGTTTGGATTTCACACAGGCCCCACAATCAGACCCAGTGCAGCCAAGGGCCCCTGGACACTGTGTTCCCTAGGAAACAAGCAAACACCTCCATCCTAAAAGTGGGATCATAAAAAGTAAAACAATCCATATCACTTAAGAGAGAACAGAGTATTTTTATTCTGCTATTCCGATTTTTCTTATAAATCACTTGTTCTTTCTGATACTTGTAATTGTACTTGAATATTACGTATTTCCTTCTTGAGATGATGAATTCCAACACAGTTGGAGCCATTGTGAAGGCTATGCCGAAGTTTATGTCAAAAATGTGTGTTGTTCCATGGCTGTTTCTTTTAAATGTATTCACAGTTTTTTTTAAACACCACAACAGCTTTGAGAGTTGTGTAATTTTTCGTCTTTATCAAACACTTTTTGTCCTGCTGAGATCAGTTTGGTGACACATGGAAATCTTATCTTCTGCTTATAACAAAATGCAAGTCCTACCTCAGTCAGCACCTTTCAGCAGTATATGACAGATTGTGTGCTGTCTCGGTTGTTTCTTTAGTCTTCCAAATGATTGCAGCCTTCAGATTATCTGAAGAGTTCGACATATCTGAGCTCAAAACTGTGCTATTTTTTCACTGGTACAGTAGGTGGCTTGTGAGGCCAATAAAGTCATGTCCAATGTAAGTCGTGCTGTCTTTCATTCAATTAGACAAACTGTAGCCCACGCAAATGACATTGAAATAAATTGATGTAATGACAAGAATTCATGCCTTGCAACAGTGAAGAGGTGAAAATCCACCCCTGCAATTTCAGGCTTTGCACTTGGCATGGCATGTAATGTGATCTCAGTTGAGTCTGAGGAAAACAAATCCCTTTTTTGCCTCTGTTTTACATACAAGCACAAGGCATTTGTAGTTATTTCAGGAGACAGAGAGAGCTCCAGGGGTTGCTGGTTCATTCTCCACCTATGCTATGGAGAGCAGATAATTGCTCTATGGCCAGAAGGCTTTGATTGGCTGGCTAGTTAGTGATCAGAGGATAAGATGCCTGGTTCTCTGTGGACACCAGGAACTTTGTAACATATGGCAGAGAGAAGTGGGCGGAAGGTTTTTTAACTTGCTCCAATCCTCATTTTCTTTATGACCTCTTGCATGGGTTACAATGTCATGTAATACTATGCAGTGTTAAGTTAGCAATGGGTATTTCTAGGACTTGGGAGGTTTGAAAATGCAAGTATAGATTTGACCACAAGCATGCACTGCGTCTAACTTAAAACAGTTTCAAATTGATTCAAGTTCTGAAAAAAACTTAACAATATGAAATGTCTTCAAACAACACATTGTGTGCTTCAAGGTATTATCTAGCCTTGTTTTGCCAAAACACTTGTTTGTATTGTTTGAGAAGTCAGTGGCTTTAAGGCCTTGCATAAATTACTTTTTAAGCCTCCATGTCCATGTATTTTCATACATAAAGAGTCTGTTTTAAAAGATGCTGTATATACAATAAAAAGTAAAAAAATATATATAGGGGAATGTAAATGGAACCTACTCAGCTCTTCCTTTCTAACAGTTGTGCCAATCACAGTGCAGATTGATGAAAAAGGAAGTGAATGGGACTGGAGACTGACCTTTCTGGGAACTAACATAACAGTGTTGACAAGACAGATACATGGCACCACAAAAATGCTGCAGAGTTAGAGGTGCCTTTTTTAATGTAATATGAGTTTCCCGGATGTTCTGTGGCATTTATTTTATACTTGCCTGAAATGTTGACGGGGTCAAATGCCTTCCGAGTTGCTAAAGATGTTCACTAGTGTTTGTATCTCGATGCACATTTGCTCTTTGACAGAAAGAAAGCCTTTCCAAAACCCCAGGGGGTCCTGGTTAGTGAGCTTGAGGCTGCATAGAAGACCTCTTGAACATTATATATACACATGC
>JAUBNQ010000007.1:12423205-12461921 GCA_032353495.1 Ctenopoma kingsleyae | reverse complement strand
ACACACACACACACACACACACACACACACACACACACACACACACACACACACACACACACACACACACAAAATGTTAAAACAGTATCATGTTGTTGTGGGCCCCTTTTTGTCTCTCTCTTTTTGCGTGTCTGTAAAGAAATTTGGGTTGATGTTTGTGATGGCAGAGATCCCTCTCAATAAACAATGTTGAGATTGAAAAGAGGATTCTTCCTCTTTTCATTCTGGAGCCTTCTGGTCCTCTGCAAGTTTACATGACCCTTCAACTCCTCTCTACACAAGCTATTGAGTTTTGTTCAACAGCTTCTGTTTGGGCACATAAGGAGGCATTGTTGCCTGGGTCACAGCAGTGGGATGATACAGGAGTTTACGTAAGAAGGCCTTTCTAACTGGCTCAGCCTCAGTCTCTTGACAGATCATGTGAAAGACAGCAGGCCACAACAACACTTTATGTGGCAGCATGCAGGCATATATTTTTGCCTGACACTTGTAAAACATCAAGAGGTTCTTGATGTTTGTGCAACTGTATGCTGGCTTGTCAAAAATAATAATAATAAAAAAACTTTTTTTTTTTCCAAACTTGTTTTAGAATGTTTGTTGGTAATTTATATCATCTAAATTGTCTGCACACCCTATCCTGTCTGTCAATTTTTTGCCAGAGTGATGTTGAATTGTTTACTCAAGCACATCAACTCACTTTTCACTCTCACTTAAACTGAATGAGCTTTCTGCATCTACAATATTTCACTGAGCTTGTTTGGCAATGTTGGATGTGTCCATCACTACATTTCTTGTTCAAGAAAGACAAGACAATGGATTTATTAGGGAGACAGATGAACTTCTTTTCAAATCCCATCATTCTTTTGAGTGTCTAAAACCTAGACAGTTGACGTGCATATGACAGCTGTCACATTCATCACAGTCATGTCACAAACAAGCAGGAACACGTTGGCTGTTGTTTGAAAATTCATAGTGCAGCATAGCTTTCAGTAAAGTGTAGCCTGCCGTTAGGGCTCTGTGTAGGATCATAAAACGCTTGGCATTTTGACTTCTGCCTTGTGATTTATCTTGCCTTGAGACATAATTTGGTCTGAGCCCGCAGCGAAATATAAACTTGGATAAATGCTATGGCTTTGAGTTGAAATAAACAAATCCCTAATGCCCTATCAATGTCCTTCCTGTTGGAAACAGAATAACTCCTTTCACTTACCAAAAGGAATATATATCATCAGATAAATGCTCCCTAGAAATAAGAAACCAGGGACAAGCTTAACCACTTCTAAGCCCTGCTTCGCTGTAGACTTGTGTTTATGATAAAGAGTAATGAATGGAAAGTGGATTTTATCAGTGAAAGATGGAGGAATGGTTAGGTTGACTGATGCTTTTTTTGTCCCACGTGGCACAATCAAGGCATATTTTTGAAGTATAGTCCCATGTGTTGCTGTAGAGCAATTTTTGTGGAAATTGGCTATGGGATTTTGCAGGCCCTGCTGTAAAGAATAGTAAGAACAGTACAGTTATCTAAAGAAACAGCAGCACTGGTTGTCATGTAAATCACAAAGACAGCCACTTCTATGTAGTTTAACATTTAGGGAACTTTGAATGTACTACAGTTGGTTCCTTAGGTTACTTCATTCTTCTTGGTTGTGTTGCACTAAATTGAGTGTTTGTGTCAGCAGCTTGGTTACAGTTGTCGCTTTGCCTGCATTTTAATTAGCATTCCTTTTGTATAAATAAAGAAGGTAAAGATAAAGTAGTCTTACTGTAGATTCCTGTTTTAAAGTGGGAAATTTACAACTGTTTTACAACTGTTTCATGTTTGTGTGTTCATATTACAGATCCGTCTGTGTCTGCTTCATTTCCTCTCCATCTCCATCTTTTCTGCTGTCTTTTTCTTTTAATCTGCCTGGGTTCTACATGCTCCTGATGAGATCTGGCATTGAGTTGCTTCAAATAAGGCTGCTCAGTGGGCATGGACACTCCCACTGTCTAGATTGGATCACCGTCAGGAGAGGGTTTTTCCTAATGGGCTGACAAGTTAATGTGCAGGCTCACGCCTCTCTGCAATGATTTCTTCTGTATGAGCATCAGTGAAAACATTTGCTCTTTCAGAGTAACAATGGGGTAACTCTAATACTGGCTGTTAGTGAATAAAACAACTCTCATCTGTTTTAATCTGAGATTTAAATGGAGAAAACAATAATAAAAGGTTACTGCTGATCAATAGTACTACACAAACACAACCCATCTGTCTGAAAGATTAATAAATTATGGTTTAATTCAAAGAGAAAGGATAGACTTTCCAGTTTTAGTCATGTGTTTTGCTCTTTGTTGTTAACACCTTGTGTTGTCCCTGAGCAGGACAATTTTTTCATCAAGCCCTAATTGACTGTAGGATTTTGCTGAAGTGCATTATCAATCTTTATCTGGTTCATGTAGGAGGACATTGATCAATGGAAATAGCTTTTCTTTGTTGACTGATTTGGACAATGTTGCTGGCCACTGCTTGGGCCTCATAATAGAGCTTACAAGAACCAAGCCACCAGATCAATAAAGCATTGAAATAAGAAGATGAAACTCCCCTTTTCTCAATCATTACAGACTCAATGGCTGAATTTGTTAGATTTCAAAAACTTTTTTATTTTCCTTTTAGTGTAGAAGTGATTCACTGTAAAAAGGACCAAACAACCATCTCAAAGATTTTTCCTTCCCTTCTCAGCCTCAAGCCCATTAAAATTCTTCTGAAGTTTTTTTACATATCACTACATCAAATGCACATAAATTATGAATGACTAATATAGCAGTCTTGCAGTTGTAGCCCCCGGGTTCCCTTGAAACTGATTTGGTGTCTATGAACTTTGTTGTTACAAGGGCCAGAGAAAATTGGAGTAATATGCTCTCCCTATGATTGATCATTCACAGCTCATAATGCAGAACATGCCATAATAAACATCTCCACCTTCATGTGTTACTCTGAGCTTGTGTTTGTTTCACCATTAATGAATTTACTGTCATAAAGTCAGTTTTAATATTTATGCATGAGAATTACTGTCATAAAGTGGCTACATGGTTAGAAACCCAGTAGGGATGACGTATGCTTCTTTCAGACATCACAAGCAGTCTGGGGTTTTCTTCATGATTCTTCGAGGTCAGCTGAGTGCACATGTCCTGGTTATTTTTGTGCAACAGTAATCATTTTCAACATCATTACTTTAAATAAAGTGATACCTCTAATTGACTCCAATGTATTTGAGGAATTGCACTAACCAGTGTCTGCCATCTTTGTTATCATAGTGACTTATATTCATAAATTTCCAGGTTTTAAACTTGTACAAGATAGGCATTTAGTGGAAAATAGTAGGGGATTGAAAATGCATTTAACTGAAAAAGAACACAACATAATACATGTGTATATATAAAAATATATTATCTTAATAGCTAATAATAATAATATCACCCATTCATTAATCGATTAATCTCATACTACCACAAGTGATGGCATGGGCCAGACAGATCCTGTAGGCTACTTGTCTATATCTTAGATCTCAGATTGGGATCAGTGTGTGTCTGTAAATCAGAGGTAACCCCATGGACAGACAACGCAGATGTAGCAGGAGCCAGCATGTGGAAAATTATTTCAACTGCACATTTTAGAGATTAAAGTTATAAATGTGACAAACTTTAATTTGCATGGGAAGCAGCCACTTTGGTACACTTGGGTATACTGTGAAACCGGTATGTGAATCCAGTATACCGCTGCAACCGTTTGAATGTGTACCTCTGGCCAAGTCACCTAGAAAGCAGGACAATGATCTCAAACATACCTCTAAAAGCACCCAGAAATGGTTGAAGACAAAGCGCTGGAGAGTTCTGAAGTGGCCATCAATGAGTCCGGATCTAAATCTGATCGAACACTTATGGAGAAATCTCAAAATTGCTGTTGGGAGAAAGCACCCTTCAAATCTGAGAGACCTTGAGGAGTTTGCAAAAGAAGAGTGGTCGAAAATTCCAGTTGAGACGTGTAAACAGCTTGTTGATGGTTATAGGTGATTAGTGATTAGTTTCAGTTAATGTTTCCAAAGGGTGTGCGACATCAAACATTTGTTGAGTTGATCCAATGCACATAAAGGGAATAAACATGTGTATACCAAAACATTTGTAATTGCAACAATATTCTGGAAAAATTCCTGGGGTGCCGATAATTTCAGCAGTGACTGTATGTGCACCGTTTGAACTTTCCCACTGTGTAGGGCAGTCCTTCTGTTTAGTTTGTAGATAAGTTAGTTTAGCTAAACGTAGAAGATTTCTGATTCTTAAGAGTAAGAGAGATAAGACTTTATTGTCACTCACTAACATGTTACACCTGAAAGGGAATGAAATGAGGTACTAAGTTCCTAGTTCAGGTTGTTAGCTGTAACTGGCAACAATCACACTCACAATGTAGCAGCAGGGATGGACTGAGTGAGTAGGATCCTGGATTAATAGATGGTAACAGCTGACAATTACTAGCTCGTCTGCATTTACTGTAGATTTGTCAAGCGGTTTAGCCTTGGGCTCGGCATCAAACTGTGTCTGTTTTGGCTCCCTGGATATGATTTATCCCCATCAGTCCAGCAGAGGTTCTCCAGCTGTTTGTGTGATGGATACATTTACATTGGCTCATACAGAATATGCTTGGCTTTTCAAGAGAATTTGTCTCTATAGCTGTATTTGGCTTCTCCTGATCTTCAGAACATGTAGGCACACATGCAGCCTGTGTTTTTAGGCTCTAGTCTCTCCAACACAGTAAACCCAAGGGAAACAGGGGTGTTCTGTGTTGTAATAAATATTGTGATAGATGAGCAACAAACATCCATAGTCTTGTCTTCATGGATTTTAAAACTTAAAAGAGATATAAATCATGTTTTTGGATAGTATCGTTGGGCTGATTGCTTTATGTCAATAGAGTGAATAACCCAATGGTAACTGAAAATCTTTTCAGATCAAACATTTTGATATTTAAATATTTCAATATTGTATTAGTCATAATTGTAAATGCAATCCATTAATGTATTCAGTGATAGGTTTGTGTTGTGTAGTGCAAACTACAAATTTTCACTGCTGAAAATGAGAAGGTTGTATCTCACCTTTGTATCTAACATTAGCTGCTCAGGCATTGTGATCCCTCACTGGCGACCACTGCATCCAAGGACATTTGACAATCTGTTTTCACTCATGACCTTATTTACAACTTATTTACTACTCACATGTCTCTAGAGGTGAACTAAACTTGGATTCCCATGCTTTGAGAAAGCAGGCCGTGTGCCCTGGTGCCTGACTCACGTCTGTTCTAACCAACCCCCTTCCAAACTTGTAACCAGCTGCACATCAAACGGAATATGATTTATTAGGGGTGCAGCTCCCCAGGAATTGAACGACCATCGACTTGTTTATCCAGACATTCTTGCCCATATCCATATATTTTTCAGTTTGCCCTTTCATGCGGTTCTACAGCGAAACATCCGTCAACTGCAGGGGTTGTAGTCCACCTACAGTTAAAGTATGTTGGCTGCTAATGTCACTCATGCAATATTTGGGTTTCGGCCAAAAGTGACATGGATCAGTTCCGTAACTGTTGCTTAAATGCATTACTTAATTGATGTATTTTCATGGTGCTGCGGTTAGTTGATGGCACACGAGGGGTGTGGGGGGGTGGGGGTATTCTGTTAAGAAAAGGCATCACTGACTCTTTTTCCTTGAAGCTGTCCATCTTTTAGCCCTCTGAATCCCTCAACTCTTTTTCCGCCTCTTTCTGTATCTCCTAAATGGAAAACATGTGGCAAGAGTTGTCATTTTTTAAAGTGCGGTAGAAGGAGTGAAACAGGCCAGGGGATGGCTCATCAGGAACACTCATTCAGGATGATGTATGTAGCCAAATACACATTTGTCCGTAAAACTTGCCGAGTGGATCAGCATCATTAGGCATGAGGAATAGGTGGAGCCCGCTGAGAAGTGAATGCAGCAAACAGATGTTGCAGATTTTCAACAGCATCTTTCATCCAGAGTACCATCATTAATAAAGTTGAAGGTGATCCTCATGTTTTCATCTAATAAGACCAAATAAAGTATGGTGGGACTCTCAGGAAATTGCTGAATAAACTGAATATTGCTATGGCTTCTTAAACAAGGACCCATGGTGCTCTATCTGGTTTTTAAGTAAGCCTTGGCTACATGACACGGTAGTTAGGAACCTAAGAGTAAAGTGTGCAAGTCAGCGTGTGCTGATGAAGTCCTCAAAGGAGCAGAAAAAGCTGAGGGTTTTATATAACAAACTTAAAAGGAAAAGTCATATATTTTGTTTGCATTGGGGGATTGGAATATGTGTATGTACACATAAGGCCACACTTTTCAATTCCAGACAACACTGACAACATGTGATAGAAACTGACAGTTATGCTCTGTGCTATACAATACTTTGTCAGTCTGTGTGTTTTGTGTGAGATGCTGAATAGTTGCGGCTGATGCCATGGGTATGTCAGGTGACTGAGCCCCATGTTCAAGCAGCTTGGCCCTGTTGTAGAGGGCCTCCATCTTTGTCAACCTTGTCTCATCTTATAAACAGACCCAGACAGAGAAGCTTTACCATGAATAATGCCTCAGGTCCGTAGAATCCCAATACCTATAAATCTTAATAGTGGTTCCCAGATTCCAATGGGCAGTCACGTCTCTTTCCCACTCTGTCCAGCTCTATTGCACCTCCCATGCGGAGTCTCCAATTTTCTCTTCCCAAAGCGAACCCACAGTGATTTAAATTTGCCCATGCCATGATTTACCTGCGAACAGGATTACATGCATATAGCTCATGCAAATCAATAAAAACATGTCAAGTATGCTTAGCCTCTTGCGGTTTGCTAAATGCAATTTATCAGTCAGGGAATCTGGGCAAGAGAATGGACTAACAAATGTAGTCTGATCATTTGTGTTGGACCTGTTGTCAAACACTTGAAGAGTGCATTTTTCATTTTCTGTACAGTAATTTACACTTAGTGTGTGTGTTTGTTTCAGGGGGACTAGTAGAGTCTCTGCTTATTTAATTTAGTATAGGCACAAGCATTTATGAACTGCTGTATGGTGCTTATTACAGTTCCCCAAGAATTCAGTTTTCTTCAAAGAATAAAACTTAATTCTTGAATTGAATTTTATTCTGTTAAAATGTGTTGTACGTATTACTCACGAGTGTACCTATTATCATACAATATTATTTTGTGCTAATATGGCCTTTTTAAAGTCAAAACAAAAACCCAGAAAGTCATACCTTTTAAAGTATTCCCTGTGTGTAGTTGTTTGACCCTCGAGCTTGAGCTGCATCAGTCATCCTGATCTGAATTACATGTTGCATTTTTTATGCTTGCCTACTGAATTATATTAACTGGCTTTGAAGTTAAGGAAAAAATACTAAATCAACTGATCTCATGTATATAAAGTTTCTCTTTGCAGACAGTCATCAAGAATGCTGTACATCATCTCAATCCAAAATTGGGTGTGTGCTGGTATGATGAGCACATATATTGACACTTTAAGAGATATCTTGCTTTGATATGTCCATTTATGCTTTTGCTGAGGCTGGTCAACATGATGCCCCGTGATTCCTCAAATTGAGCCTGCTTTAGATTCATCATTCATAAATTGGGAATGTGTCACCTTTGAAGTGCAATTACAAGACACGGCGAGGAGGTGGATTTAGTGAATTCACAGTTTCACTACTCCACCCCAGTTTCCATTTGAGTATGCAGATAAGTCAAGTTTAATAGATAACCAACAGATCTGACCTGCTCTTAAACCGAGGCAAATGTTGGCTCCTTGTTGTTAGTGGGCAAGGTGCTTTGTGTTGTGCTGTTAAGAAAGGCAGCCATACATAACTTATTGAATAGCCAAGTGCCCCAGAAATGGATTATGCTTTAACTTAGTCCCAATCATCCTTTTTTAATCTCTGGATATCAAAACTACTCTTATGTTTGCATCAAAATGATTGTTACATCATTGATGTCCCATTCTTCCGTTTCAATCGCTTGGTTTTGTTCCAGGAACCCCTTTCAACAAACAGCTCTAGACTATACCCTCTTATGGTCATGAACACATTAATTCACAGTGCAATGATCACTGAGCTTGTCTTTAGAATCACTGTGGTGTATTGCAAGTGCTCCCTCAACTGTTCCCTTTGGCTAGTTCAGAGATAAATTAGCAGCTTCTAAATAATGCAATGAACCCTAATTCTGTTTGATTAGTAGCAAGTCAAATGATAGCGACCCATTGAAATTGGTCATCAGCATAAATAATGACCGAATGAACTGATAAAATGCAAAGTTGCCGGCCATCATAAATCAAATGAAAACCACTTGGTGTGGAAGTCATTGGAATTAGAAGTCCATGCTCCTATTAATTATGTTGCCTTGCCAAAGCGACAGTGTTATAAATCAGTTGTGAAAGGTACTCCAACCGGCTGGCCTGCCTAGCAAGGCCTGCTGCCTGCAAATGGCTCTGTATACTCCCTTAATTGTTTCTTAAACAAGCCACCTCTAGAGGCTGAAGCTGATGGACAGAGTTTAGGAAGAGAATTGAGAATGTGGGCAAAGGTTGCTCTTTACTACTGTATATAGTTTGCATAGTTTGCACAGTTCTATTACAGTCCAAAACCAAGAAATCAATTTTGAATTTTCTTTGGAAACTAATGGTTATTGTCATTTTTTGGACTGAATTATGTAAGGTGTATCAAATATAACTTTTTTTCTGTTGGGTTTTCTCAATTCTTGTAACGTTCACCTTCAGCTTATATCCTGTCTGGCACAATCAGTTGTGTTGTTTCAGAATTTGGGTCGTAGAATTTTATTTTAGCACTTTTCTTTTTTTTTTTCTTTTTTTTTTAAGAATATCCCTGTGAGATGATGCTGATGATATAGTTTTCACATTGGGTGTTTTGCTTCCCCTATAGATGTTCAAACAACTGATGAGCTGAACTGAAACAGAAGAACATTGCTCAGTTGACTTTTCCCAAGAAGCACTTTTTTTCACTTGAGATTATAATGTCAATTAATATATTAGTAAAAGACTGTATTAATTATATTTAATAATTACATGTAGTATGGTAGCAGTATGACTGTGTACCAGTTGCTAAAATGAACAGTCATTTTATTTGCATTTTAACTTCTTAATATAGGTATCTAACTAAGACAGGTCAGTTATTTTCCGTCTACGTTTCTGGACTGATTTTCATCTTATTGAGGCAAATCATTGTTTGACATCTTTACCACAGCGTTGCCTTTTGACATGCAGTCAGTCCTTCAAAAATATCATATTTCCTGGAGTTGTCAGTACAAAGGACTGATCTTTCCCAGTGGAAACTGAGGTGTGTGTACGTGTGTGCTTGCATGTGTGTACATGCTCCCCTGTAAAGGTTCCATGAACCCACCATCAATCACACACTCCTTATTAGGTTGTCTGTAACTGACTGGACCTATTTTGCTGGGTGTGCTATTAGAATAATTGCATTCCTATGCAGTTCAGTGTTCTTCTAGATTTATTTGTTTATACAACATGGAGCTCTTATGAGGTCAAACAAAAACTTGTGCCTATAAACATCTTTGTGGAGATGAAAATAATGTAATGGACCAGTGCTACAATAGAACAAAATTGTGTAGTGTTTGTATAATCACAGATATTTTGATGTCACACAGTACTCCTGCCAGGTGCACTTACGCTCACTGTGGACTTTGGAACTTGAATAGTCTGCAGGGTAAATAATAGCATTATTTATTTTAAAGTAACTCTCGCCAAGTGGAACACATCTGTAACCTCCTGTTCCTCTATGAATACTCCTCTCTTAAGAGTGTTGGTTATCTGAAATGGGCTTGTAATCTCAATCATCTCCTTTTCCCCTGGATTTTCTCTCTCTTTACATCACGAATGAATTAGTTCCTCCACTAGTGACACTGAGAAACTCTGGACTCACAATCTATTACATGGCTAGAACAAAATAGCTCTCTCTTTTTAAATGAGACCTGTTCTGTCAATCCATTACCCATCTCTGTTTCTCTCTCTCTCTATCTCTCTCAGCTTTCTACTCTGTGTATGTGAAGTTGTGTGTGCATGTGTGTAGGAAAGTCCCCAAGAAATCATTTAGGCAGTAGAAATGGAGCAGGCCCAGGCCTCAGGTGTTCGTGTCACAGTGATGAATCACATAGAACACATATTAAACCTTCCTCATGTGAGAGGAGCTTGTGTTGAGCTGCACCCTCTCCCTGGCTGCCCTCTCTCCAAAAAATGAGATCCATTGACGACCAAGAAAAAAAATATATAAATATGACTGTGTGTTCTGCACATAAAGGCTGGGCTGTCCCTGAGAAATTGATTTATTGGATTCCCTGACATTTTAGTTGTGGTCGTTATGTTGTATTTATGGGGGAATTGCTCGAGCCTCTCATTATGCTCTCCTAATTTATTTTACATACTTTTATGGCCGCTTGTGCTCAGCAGGCCTTTACGCCAGCTGTTATTGAAAAAGAGAAAAAGGTATATATCGATCAAGATTTACATGTTTATTGCCAAGATTGTGATTTATTTTACTGTGTTTTCTTGTTTCGGTTGAACTGCCTTTCAGTCAGTTGTCAGCAGCGCCAAGAACCCTGATGCAAATATTTTCATAGCACGTATACTTTATTTTACTCTGTGCATAAGGTTACACAGCCTTTTCATGTTACGTGTTTATTAATGTGTTGTGTAAGCAAAAAATAGAAGTTACAGTGGGCAGCAACTGACAGTAATATATAACCTTTACATGATAAAATCAAACATCAAACCAAGCATGTAAACACAAGACTGTAAACATGACAGCACGTACATATGTCTGTAGTTGCAATTAATATTGTGTGAAGATGTGTGTGAATTTTCCCTTAAAACAAATCACCAGTTGGATTCTTATTTGAGTGTTTCTATTATTCTTCTACACCATGATCACTAAGCTCTGATAGTTTCAGAAATTTTTCTTCTCATACTTCGAAAAACCAAAATAATTTAGGAACTGAACATTTTTTCTCCTTTCAGAATGACATGCTGAGATACCTTGTTCAGGTTGTTCTCCATCAAGTTATGTGGCCTTGGACATGATTAAGTAATAAAAACAATTAAATTAAATCACTTAAACTTTTGATGCATTAAATAGTGTCCCAAGATCATTCCTCAGCATAAAGGATATGTAATTAACAGCTGAGATGAAGTGGTTATGAGCTGCTTCTTATTAAATTAAAGTCTAGAAAAAGGGTCTTTCAGTGAAGCCCAAGAACTTGATATATGCTTATGCGGCTCTGAGCATCACCTACCATGAAATTTAGTGTTTCCAGGATATTTAACATTAAGACGTAGTTAAAATTAATTCTACGTGCAATTTCTCAAAAAGAAAGCTGACAGCTAATGTCAATAAATTGTGCTTGGTGTGAGATGGGGGGATCGTAAATCTGTTGCACAGTGCCGCCCCTCAATGTGGTAGTCAGGGGTCGAATGGGGGTGTGAGGCAGGGTATAGGAATGAGGAAGATGGATTTGTTGATGAAGGAAGGAGAAAGGGTGATTTGAAATCCTGGACACTGATTGGTGGAGATGAGGCCTGGGTGTCCTTGTGGTGACATTCAGCCCCTGATATTTGTTTGGCTTTAAATAATACCCTGGACAGGGCCTGAGAGTGATGGCCACCAGGTCGGCTGACATTGCAACCTGTGCCAAGGTGAGTGACTTTGGGACACTTCCTCTGTCTCTCTCTCCTCCTCCATCTCTTTATGTCTCTCTCTTTTGGTCTCTGGCCTGTCAATACACATCCACTTGTCTGATGGGTCCTTCTGAGGAGCTTACAGCTGACATGCTGGTGTCTTTATTTCCACAGGCAATCCTTTTAGTGTTGGCCTCAGTGATCAGTCATGCCAGTGACAAGCAGCTCAGGCCTCAGCACCTCAGCAACTCTCCATCCACTCCTCTTCATACTCTGTCATTGCAGAGGAAGGGAGAGTCTCCGGTCCAGACCAAGAATTTAGGTTGACTCAATTTTTTAGATACTCCAAGACATGTTATTTATCTCAAGGTCTCTAGGTTTGTTGCAGTAGTAAAATGAATACACAGTACATTTTAGGAAAAATCTATGCCGTTGACAACTATTTAAAAATACCTTTAGGTGACACAATATGCCCTGCATGTCTGTCAAAACACACTTCTTAGGCACAGTTTTTTTTTCATTCACTCATTCAAACAGTTGTTATGTGATAAATGTGTATTGTTTAGTGTTTGCACCTGGAGAAATCTATCCAAGGTTGAGACAGATTTCTGATAGGAGACTAAACAAATACCTACAGTATGGCAGCTCTGAATAAACAGAAAGCAGAAAATAAAGTAGTATATAATAACTTTGTCAGTAAAACAGCACTTAAGGACCATTGTCACCTATTGGAATAATATTAAGGACTGTTTGACTGAACACGTTACCTCCTTAAACCTGACAGAAAAAGTTAGGAAATTTTTGTTTCGCTTTTGATATTGGAAACAGCTGCCTGAAGAAAAAGAAAATTGCAACACAAAATCAAACTTATTTGTTGTTTTTTAAGTCACACATGGTGGTCTTCAGTGCAATTCATGCTCAGTTCTCGTGGTGGTCACTTTTTTAACATATACTAAATACACCATTAACTGCAATGTGTGTACAACATAACCCTGTAATCCATAACAGCAGTCAATGGTGGATTTGTTTCTTTAACCTGGCACAGATTTATAAGTAACTGTAACTATATTTATAAGTACAGTTATTGCCAACATTATGTTAGAGGAAGTTACATATCTAAGTAAAGTCAGCTGGCTCTGAAATGAACACATTATTATGTTCATACACACAGTGGGTGGTTGTATCCTTAGTCATGGGAGACAGTGTTGTGTTACAGGGTGGAGTAAGTGTGAGTAGTTTTCCAGCTCATAGCAGATGTAGCAGATGATATGCTGTTGATTACGATGGACCGCAGTAATTATGGGCGAGGACCGGTCCTGGGTTATGGCCTCTGTGATTAGTGGCTAACTGTAAATGACTTATTTACAGTGTTGTTGATGCCTCTTTAGAGAAATGACTAACTACACACACAAACGGGCCCTTTTACAGCTACGATCCTCTTTAATTAGGAGTATGGTGACACTCAAACTTACAGTGGAATTTGGATTTAGACACTCAGCCAGCACAGATGATGGATCAAGTCAAAACATACAGTGTGGTTTTTGAAAGTTCATGGCTTTACAGTGTGGAGGCTGTTTTACCTTCAGCTTAAATACTACTCTTTCTTTACTACTCTTGATAAACAGATTTTAAGGCTATAGAGATGATCTTGTTGAAGAGTAGCTTTTGTGGAAACTGTATGACAAGTACAACCATGTCAACAGCTTAGTGCAGTACTAAAATCACATCACATTTACCCAGATAGGTTATAACTAACATCCCAGTTTCAAGGTAGACGTTTTCTTAATGGATCACTTACAAGCTCTAATGCCTTTGATTTATTTTTTCTTAATGTTACCTCAGCTTAGAAACCTGCTATCTTACATTTTGAAACCAGCCTTGTTTTCATAGCATATTCTAACACCTTGTGTTGAGTCTAAAAAGTAATTTGATTTTCAGTATTACAGTATTAATGTGACAGAGTTGAAATGTTAATGGAGCACATTATTTGTAGTAGTAGTATTAATATATTTGCATTATTATTATTTTCTAATTTGTTTTGTATCTTCTTATGATCTTTACTTTTTGCTTATCCAATGCAAGCCCTTGGGAGAAAAGCAATTATTCCTCCATATGAGGAGAAAAAAGGTGGAAACTCATTTCTATACCGGACAAATAATAACATGGATGTCATATCCCATCTTCATAAAGGATTTTATCTCATAATAAATTACATAGCCGTGTCTAATAGTATAGTGACAGGCTTTGTCTCCTCCAGTTTCTGTCATCACTTTGAATAAAACAATATTGGGGCTTTCACTTGTGTTGGTTTTGATGGCGCTGCCAGGCTGATCTTTTCTAAGCTAAGGTTGAGCAATGTCTCCTGTTTATGTGAACACTGAGCATTGTGAACTTGAGTTTTTCGCTTTTTTTCCTCACGTAGTTAAACAGTTCGATTAGATGCAGTGGCTAAACTACTACTGAATTTGACAAAAAATCTTCAACAGAGCTGGGTTTCAGGTATAACAAGCATTCACTTTACTCATATTGATGTTGCCAGAACAATACTGAAATATTGTTCAGTTTAGTAACAGTTTCACTGTTCTGCTCATGAATACAAAAACACCAATGCCAGTTGCAATGTCTAGTGTCAGTTTACCGAAAGCAGCTTTCTACCTCAGTCCTTTTTGATGGGCACCTTGCTACTTCTGTCTCCTTCTCATCCTGAATTTCTCAAACCTTGTCTCATTTTCCTTCTTCTTCTAGGCTTTTATCTTCTTTTCTTGTCCCTCCTCCTCTGAGATGTATCTGTTCTCTGATCTCCACTAAGCGAATTTACAGCTTTAATTTCCACAGAAACATGCATCACTTCCAGGTGTGTACAACCAGCAGAGGTGCTGGGACCTGTGGGTTGAGGTCAGGGGTCACTTTGATTAACAGCAGTCATCTCCCGGGAATGACAAACTTCCCTGGTGTTATCACCAAGAAGTATGGCGCTGTCTTTGTTCCCCCCTCAGGCAGCTGTGACAGGCTGACCAATCAGAGGGCTGCAGGTTTAAATCTGCCACATTTTTAGACAAAGCAAAAGGCTCTTCAGTCTAGCAAACAGACACAGCCCTGCTGCTTGACTGGCTGCCTGCTACCACCGACAGAGATTACGCTGAAGTGCTTAGTGCATATAATTACAAGTAATTGGCAAATAGTAGGCTCTGACCAAACAGAAATGGTTTCATTATGTCTAATTAACACCTACTTGATTATGGTTAATTACTAGTGTTTGATAATGGAGAAGCAAAGTTGTCAGTCTGGAGACAAGTAGGAGCCATCTGGATCATTGATAACCATATGCCGGTGCCTTGCTTTGCTGGGACCAGAGCTGTCAGGGCCACCGACAGTGGCAGGTGTGTGCTGTGCGTAGACTCAGCATCTGCCCAAGGTGTAAACACAACACAGCTCAAATAAACATGTCAACACTGACGCACAACTTTCACATGTGTGCACAATCAAACACACACCTACAATCATGCTGTCTTGTAGTTAATTGTTTTTTGACTTCTGCTGTGTTCAATCATTTGGCCATAGTGAGTTATTTAAAAGAATGACTCTGAGTTGCTCTGAGTTATTTAAAAGAATAACTCACTGACTCACAGACTCCGCATCCTTTAACATGTTTGAAAAACAAACTGGAATGAGCAGTTTTTATACTACTCATAATTATCAGGGCAAATTGACAACAAGGACATCGCCAGTCCAAAACTTCAGGGACGGTTGAATGCCATTTGGAGTAAAACAGAGTTCCTAAGAGCCTTGGAAATTATTTGAAACAGAAGGCTCCCTGCTGTAAACAAAAGAAATTACCCTGCACTGAAATTGTGTCTGTCCCTGTTAATTAGCAACACACGCAATGTGAAATTAGCTATGACGCACTAGGAAAAGAGAAAGATAAATAGTTCCTTTTTCAGAAAGAATAAAGTCAAGACTTGCCATACGTAGCATTTATCATGTTTAATTGTGGGATCAATTAAAATTTCAGGGATAATGATGATTTATAGGTGTTTGTGTGTAATTTGATGTTCATTAAGTCAGCCAGACACATGCTGATATCAGCTTGTTAATTTTGTTTCCTTTTTGTTGAAGTGTGGCTTTTGAATGCAATTGACTTAAAGTTTAGAAGTCCACTTGGCTGAGTGATTTTGTACTGTGGTAGTCAAGCTCCATTGTGCTGTTGTAATAATTTAGTCACTTCTTATTTGCTTGTCTTCATTATTATTTATGAAATGTTGCTGAAATTGTGCATTCTTTCGGGCCAGGCCCATTTTACTTTAGTTTGGTGTAGTACATCTCAGTCATATACAGACATAGACTTTGACATTTTTTTCTTACATGTGGGGGCATTTGAGCTAATGAGCTTCACAATCTAATAGGCAGCTAAATTAACTACAATACATATTATTAATTTCAGGTTTGCCTCAGTACATTCATAAATAAGGGCAATACACAATAACTGTACTTATCTGATGGGTAACTTTTAGATTTTAATTTAAATTAACTGACCTATAACTTTATTCTGATAATTTCTAAGATTCACGGAGTCACTGAAAATGTTTTTAATTCTACATTTAAGTCTTTAACAGCCATTTTCTGTATCTACTCACAACAGAATGTTGTTCAAATGGTCAGATGCAGAGAACAGTCATTTGAGCTGTGCATAATGCAACCAATTCATCATGCACATGAAATGTGTGCTCTTTGAGCACACCAGAATTCAGTGATGGGAGAGCACTTTATTGTCATGCCCCCCTTTTTCTACAGCAAGGCTACGATGTAGGCCAAGTGGAAGAGCGCCAAATGATTGAACACAGGACAAGATTCCCATTCAAATGGTGCAGAGCTTTTCCTCCTTATTCATTTTCTTAGATTACCATCAAATTTGTGTCACCAGCAAGGCAGCGTTATTGACTCACAGCGATGCACTCCCTTTGCTTTCGTTGTTATTAGTTGACATGCTGACATTTTCATATGTGTCTTTGCTAATGCCTGCAAATTGCTCTGACCGAAGAACGTGAGAATTGAACAGATAATTTTAATAAGATTCAACTGCAGATGGTGCGATGTGCTTGCCTTACATATATGGAATACCAATTGTAACCTGTTTTCAGAGGCGACTAAGGGAGCAGCCTATAATGGGTTTTGACAACATTGTATTAGGCACAACAACTACGCATAATGTACCGAAAAATTGGACGTGAAATTGGAAACATAGCCGAGAACAAAGTAAATTTACATGGTTTGGTAGGTTTGGTGATGTCTGATATCATACTCTCTCATGCAAGCTCTATCTAGAGGGAGAAGGCAGGAGCTGCGAAGGGGGGGCTTAACAATGGATATCAGTAGAGAGTGCTTTTAAAGTTAAGGCTGATGGATGGCTTGTCAAAAAAATAATTGCACTGGTATGGAAGTGGGCTCGTGCGAGCTTGCTGAGGAGGGGTTGGGAGGGTATGGGGGGTGTCAGTGCGGCGGTGGAGGGAGGCGCGATCAGCAGAGAGCATGATGGGAAGTGACAGTGGTCTGTCAAGAGGCAGTGGCTGCCCAGAGAAGTGTGAAGTCAGAGCTATGAGGTGGCAGGAGAGAGCAGGCTGTCAGAGCAAGAAAGTGGCTTTAATATGGCGAAAAGCAAAGGAATCCGCCTGTCAGGCCTGCTCAGCCAAGCCAAGGCGAGGCAGGAACAGGAGAAAGGAGATAGGATGGGGAACAGTTATGGGTGAAAACAAAGGTAGAGTGAGGGATAGCCTAAAGGAGGAGGAGGTGGAGAACCGGTGTACTAGTAGTGAGAGCTGTGTGGCAGCAGGAGAGGCATGATGGGAAATTGTGTGGGACAGAAGAACAGGCCCAGCCGTCAATTAGAAGTTCCTGAGGAAGGCCTTGGCGAGGTGATAAAACTCATCAGCTCTCCTACTCACTCTCTAGGTGGCATTGGACTACCTCTGGGCTTCCTTTAACTGTCTGCAGAGCTACAGTACTTCTGTATGTAACCATGGTCGGTATAACTCTATACCATATATACTGTGTCCTAAACCCACTGTATTCGTACTTCTTTGTCAACCATTTAAATATTTCTATAACCTCCAACTACATATGCAAACTGAGCACATACAAAAGCACACAGTAAAATTGTGTTTTTGTATGACTTTGAGTCCACTGATGTGACTGAAACAAAGACAAAGGCGGGCTGATAATTATTGTAGTGCACATTCGCTTGCCATTTACATGAAGTGGTAGAATATATTTAATAAGGCTTGTCTGCTCTGTCTTGACCTTGTGTGAAAAGCACTTTAATTCTGTGACCCATGAGGAGATGCTGAGAGGCTTGTGTGTTGATTACTGACATGAATGTATGCTCAATGGCTTTTCACAACCGAGCAATGACTTTTGTTTTGGTGCACTTCTGTTATGGGGCTTCATGCATGTCATACAGATTGATTAATCTGTCAAGATTCAGTAATGATGGTGTTATTTCTTTCTGGTGTTATATTGTAGTTTTGTCCTCAATTCATGAACACCTGTTTTTGTGACATTTCCATCATTGTGCATTTATGTATACAGTCACTTTTGTATTTTAAATAATATACTGGTTGGTAGATGCACACTGAGGAACATAGTAGGATATGCACAGCCTAGAAACCACATAGTAAAATCAGCTCTTCATTTTGCCATAGCTGCAGTATGTGTGGTGCAGCAAGAGCCATGATCTGTGTCTTCACATTTATAAGCAATTAGTCTTGCCATAATTTATTCCTCATTAAGGGCAGATAATTAAAGTTCTCTGTAGCTTCTTTGAACATTAAATTACACTCTCATTTTCTACAAATATAAACCGTGATATTTAAAGGGCCACTAACCACTGACTTGCATAATCAAAAAAAGAAAAAAGTTATTCTGAGAACTTGTCATTACAGATCATGATATAATGATGCGTTCACTTGTGAACTTTATATTTTAAGATGCGAGCAGCATACAGAAGTGGCAATTGATTGTGTGTGTGTGAGAGAGAGAGAGAGAGTATATGGATTTTAATGAGGACATTAGATGCTCATCTTGTTTATACTGGTTAAGATTTTTAAATTATTACCAGGGGCATGTGACATCCATGCGATCTTTGACTCAAGTTCTTTTTTATGTTGATCCTGGGCTCCTGGCTTAGAAAAAGCTTTTTCACTGCACATATAGGTTATCCAACAAGCTGGCATAATTTTTATTATTTTATTTTGAAACTATATTCTCAGATGAGCTAGAATGAATAATTAATCCAAATACTTACAATACAGAAAGTATTTCCCTTTAAATGTTGATGGCTGGAAATCACACCTGAAAGGTTTCTTATAAATCAATGACAAAATTAAGTTGATTGAATGAGAGCTTATTTAGTGAATTACATGTGTGCATCTAAAACATTAATTCACCTTCTGCAATACATAAATAAGGGAATAAAGTGAAGTTTTAGGAAGTACTTCTCCCCTGGTTGCCTGTCAACATCAAAATGACTAGGTTGACCGTTTACCCAGTTTCAGTTGTCATTACAATAAATAAATAAAAAGTTTCCAGTTTTCATGCTAAGATAAGCTAGGCTAGCATGTTCCTGGCTGTATTTATCGGACAGACCTGAGCAGGGTATTTGTCTCATCTTACGTTAGTAAGTATTACTATAAACTATATATTTAAAAAAAATAACTATATTTAAAACTGTTAATTAATTGCAGTTTATATTAAATGTTTTACATGCATCATTGACTCTCAGACGGGTTGTTGACATATCTTTTCAAAGATGGGAATTTACTACAACAACACACTGATTTCTGTTTAGCAAGTAGAAACAGCGCATCTGTTCTTGAAATAGGTTTTATTTACTTACTGACTTTTTCACCTTAATAATGACTATGTGTAGTTGAACAGAGCAAGAAAAGATCCTTTGCAAATCAGGAATGGGTAGCTGTGACTTCATAGCTTTGTATTTTCAATACCTGAACGAGAGACACTGTGTCAGCACTGATTGGGGGAAAAAGATATATAGACTACCAAATTGATGAACTGACTCAGGAGGGAGAGAGAGAAAAAAGGCTGTATGGACAGAATAGATGGATGGATAGAGGGGAAGCCTCATTTAGTGAAGAAAAGACTGTTTGGCCTGACCACACAACAGGGGGAGAGTCCAAACCCATTGATCTCTTGCAACCAATGACAAGCCAGAACTCAGCAATAATCATGACAAATGAGCGGAGCCTCCACCAGATGAGAAACTGCCGATAATCACACAGACCCCCAAAAAAAGAAACTAGCAAGGTCGCAGCACAGGGCAGTGGAACTCAAAATATCTCTCAATAGTCTACAGGGAGACGTTCTAGGGAAAGAGACAGATACAGCTGAGAAGGGGACTTGGACACTGACAAATATGTTAGTGTCCAGTACCTTTAATGAACACATTGCACTATAAGGCCTAGATGATCACAATTCTGTTGATATAATTTGAAATATTACAAAGTTAGCATAGTTTTTATGACTTGATTAGATAATAGAACTATGTAGAAGCGTCATGTACTACAAGGTCAGTAACTAAAAGCTAATATCAGTTTCTGTTGTTTGAATTCTTAAACTGTGACACTGGACTAAATAAATGAGGTAGCTGACATGTTCCTAAAAACATTATTGCCTGGAGTGTTTCTTTTTGTAGATTAGAGCTAAACAATAATGATTAAATTGCTGCAGCCAGTCAATATGGATTCTGATAAAGTATGATTGGTAGCACATTATCCCTTTTCTTTCCCTCTGGAGGTCTCCTATACCCACACAAGCCCTGAATAGCAGACTTCCCTGCCACCCTGGATGAAACATTTTCTAATCAGCTTTATCTCTCACATCTGAATTTATCTTATTCATGGAAAATGCCAATATATTAACTGGCTTGCATGATACACAAGGTGACCCTACTGACTTAATGACATAATACATTATCCTTAATGAAGTCAATATCTCGTCTTTTAGCTGTCTGTCTATTGGGCCGATTAATTGTGGTGTCATTAAAGTTAGCTCTCTTTTCATTTGAGCTTGGCAAGTGGCATAAAACTAATGTTCTTAGTTATCAACCACTGAAATGGGATGGAGGGTGGAGGAAATTGCAGGGAGGACAGAGGGGATTTCCTACAGCCCACATGAGTGTGCTTCTCAGTGACACCACACACAGATGTACTGTTTTTGAAAAACAGATGGAGTAGTAACATTTGCAGTCATCAGCTGTTATTTGAATGCTTACACAATAAACAGATTTTTTTAAATATAAAAATCTCAAATAAATGTTGCTGTAATTGTATAATTTTTTTTTTCAAGTTTCCTTATCCTTCAGAACAGTATTAAGTATTAGCAATCTACTCTACCCATTCCAGCACAATAATTGATGTCCAGAAGGCAAAGTAAAAGTGACAGACTACTATTAAAGGTTGGAAAAACACTGAATAAGATATTTCTTTTTTTGTGAAAATGTGATATTTTGGAAAGAAAACCTTCATTTGTCAGTTATGTAGTGTATTGTGAAAGGGTATGATACAGCAGTTTTTCATGCATTCCACAGTGATTGACAGGCTGTAAAGTGCTTTTGGTAGAAATTGTGCCCCTGTGGCTGATACTGTGTATGTTTAAGGGGGAATTGGGGCCACTGGCATGGTATTCCCCAAACTCATACAGTTGTGACAGAAGTAACCAGAGGAGTTTTAGTGACCTGCAAATATCTGCCAGTGGCCTCAGGGCTAAAAATGACACCTGCTCAACAAAGCAATAGTTAGATAATGGTTGCTGTTATTATAGCATTACTGTTACTGTTATTTCCTTGTAATGAGCAACTGTCACTCAGGTGTTCAAATATTTAGGCTACAGAGTTTGTTTGTTTTTTTCAATAAGAAATTTCAGGATTGTAACTGTACAATTTAGTTGATGCAAAAAGTTTGACAAGCACAGAACTGTTTTCTGTTACATCTCTGTTTGGGTAGATGCACCGACACCTGAGCCCACTCTCGCTGCCACTGCTCCCCCTCTGTTTTCCTTCTGCCTCCCTCTGCCGCTCTCCCCCAGTGCTGAAACAAGCAGACAGTATAGGGGTAATTTACAATGTGTTATCTTTGTCTGTAGCTGCGAAATGATATGAAGTAAATCAAGGTAGGAGTAATGAAAGACTGAGGATTCATTCCTGTGAGCACATTTTAACTGTGGTATCAGTTATGGTGGCAGCGCCCGAAGAGGCTGGAATGAGACGGGCTGAGGGGCCATAAAGCAGCGGCGGGGCCCATGTTAATGCTGTCTGTCTGAGGTTAGTAATTGGGTTGCACTGATGAGTTGCTTCGAAGACAAAGTGTAAATCCCAAACGCCTGCTGTAAATCTTACATTGTTGGAACAAGGTGCAATCCCAACAAATATTGATCCTGCCTAGGGGCCTGCTGTGTGTGAATGTGTGTGCAGACCTCCAATTACTATAGTCAAACCAGTACACCCTGGTAGGCTTGTTCTACAGTACAATTGCATCCTTGTCGTTACCTTAGATTTGGCCCCTGTCGTTACACCGCTGAGCTTGTTTTGGAGCGAGATTGTCACTGCAGTTGTGTTCATGTGCTCTGAGTCAGTTAGTAGTTTTTGACTTTGAATGTTCTGGCTGAAAAGTAACTGCAGGTAACTCAGTGATCTTCGGTATACTGTGTTGTTGCGTTATTCATGGTTATTGCTGTATCAGCTGGATGAATATTTTGCCTCTGCGCTTCCTCTATTGATTAATTTTTACAATGTGATATATACATAATCAATCACATCAAGAAATTCAAAAAATCTAAATTTTACATTGTCATACTGCTGCTGCTACTACCATAGATACTTTGACAACTGTTAATAATAACCATATGTATAGATCAGTAAAAATTTAATTCATTAGTTAGTGACAAATGAAACCAATTAATCAATTATATCAATCATCATAACCACTTGTAAATAGTTAATAGTCAGTAATTAGTGTAGTAATTGTGAAGCCTAGTGCCAATATATTTTTATGTGGGTCTCTAGATGCTAATATTTGGAAAGCAGATACCTTCTTACATGTATCTTTGGAAATGTCATTAAACACTCTCTATGCTGGGTGGTGGACTAGTTTGTGTGTCTGTGTGTGATCCAGGCAGACAGCTTATCGTTAAACATGTCCTATCTGGCTTGACAGGTCACTGTCAGGTACAGCTTCCCTCCCCTCTCACCCCTACTGATACAGGGTGTCACACACAGAAATCTACCTGCACTGCTATGCTAATGTGATCTGATAGGAAGAGCTGTTAAAGCTGTAAACCACTTACAGTAATGCAACGAAAAGGGCACCTACAAGCCTATGTTATATTATTTTACCTTGTACTTGGCAGAGTGGATCATATAGTTCAGTCGGAAGTGCTAAGAAATCAAATGATGGGGGAAAACACAAAATGAATGGCAGGAGGGATGGAAAAAGTGATATGCTGAGCTACAATGACATGCCAATGACTTCTATAGTTAATATGTTTGACTCACTTAAAAGGTCATGTCATTTAGAATTTATTTAGAAATTAGCTTGTTGCCATAACCTCACCTGTCAGTCTGTTATATTAATTACATAATCTGCAGCTAGGCTCATTCACATTTTGCTCAGGTCAGCCAGTTTACTGCCATTTTGTTGTCTGTGTTGTGTGATATAAATGATATACTCACCAGCATCAGTCACAGTACATGTGTTCAGCACGTTACCAAGCATTCTTCACAGGACTACAACTAACGACTGTCAATTGCTAAGTTAGTAAAATGTAATGAAATTCCCAAAGCCCAAGGTGATATTATGTGGTTGTTTTGCTCAGCTAACAGCCAACATACCCAAATGTATTCAGTTCAATAACTCAAATATCAAATTTGTTTCCAGTGCTTTTCTGCCAATTCTAATCTATTAATTGAACAATTGCATCAGCTAATAAAATTCCACAAAGGCATTAGATACATACATGCATGGTTTCAGAAGGTTCAAACATAACAGTGTTGAGACAACATGTGTAAACTATATTTTATTGTAAAATCAGTAAAGCTCTTGACTCGTATATCCCAGATGATGGATATGGGTATGTTTAATTAAATGCTGATGATGATTATTTGGGGACACTTGACCTAAATTTTTGCTTATTTACCTAGAAAATAGGTGTTAGAAAGTTTGCCACAAAAAGAAATATAGTGTTTGTAGTTGGAGGCTTTCAGTTGTTTTGTGGTAGCTGTGTGGATAACTCATAGCCCTGGCTCACTGTGTCCATCTGTAAAAGGGGGAAACCTGGACCTGGTGTGATACAAGATAAACCAGCACTAAGGAAAGCTCCATTAATAATTCTCTTATTTGGGAATGGGGCCCTGTGCTTACAGAATACAGGGCAGTCCATCTCTTACAGCAAGAAGGGGGGTGTGTGTTTGAAGAAGTATAAGGTCAGCAGGGAGAGACTCCCTTTTCTATTCGCCCCTCCTTTCCTCCACCCCTCCCCTCTTAGAGTGATGAGCCTAGGTTTTCCAAGGTAGTGCATTTGTCTGTCAGGAGTCTTGGCTGGCTGGCGTGATTTAGCTGCTGTCAGGTGATGCTGGTGTCCAGAGGATGATAGCGGCTGGCTGGATGGGGGGAAATTTGTTACTTTGAGCTCTGACAGGGAGATAATTGCTGATGGTTAACAGAACGGTATGGAATCCAAAGGGCTGGAAGCACAGAGCAAAGAAATGGGATATGCAGCAAATGGGTTCAGTCCATATTTCTGCCTACATTCACCTAATCTAGCACCTAATCTTGTCCGTCCTTTAATACGGTTAAATATTTCAATTAAATCTTTGCATCAAAATAAAAGTTGACAATAATTAATATTATTATTTTTTTAATTTTGCAGAAACAAAGACTTATGTGTTGTGAGGTGATTATTGTTGTATTGATTGTTGTGTGTGAGTCTTTGGCTGATAACAACTGTAGTTTCTCAGTCCATAAAAAGAAGGGTGTATTTGTATCTGTGTTTTTTTTCCCCCCTCTATCTCAGCCGGCTCCTCGCTCTCATCATTACAGTGGCAGAGCCCCTATGCTGCTTTGCACATCTAATTAGGACAGAACAGCAAATTTCTGGCTCTCCCTCTATCCTTTAGGCCATTCATGTGTCCACCCCAATCTCCCTCTCTCATGTCCAAGACATCCACAGAGGCGCCTCCCAGTACCAGAATCAGGACTGCCGTCAGTCAAGCCATCCAAACTGCCAGCAGCATATCACAGAGGGAGTTAAGTAGGAGGCGGACCTGGGTGTGCAAGTGTGATAGGTTGACAGGACATGACTGACAGGTTAAACCCCTGGTTAATTGTCTTCTCCTTCTTACATTGATGTGGAATCTGCTGGGTTGTAATGCTGTGAGTGCAGTTAAGCAGCTTAGTTGGGATGTCATTGTTGTATTGCATTTAATATCATTAGTGTTTTGGGGAAGGAAGATTTTCAGAACCTCAAACAGGAAAACAGTCACTGGTTAGCAACCAGTCATTCATCCAATTAAGAAATATTCTCAGTATTAATATTCCAAAATCCATTATTTTTAACATCAGCTATCTGAAATCTTTCTAATCTATCAATCTGTATATATGTCATGTCATTTTGATATTCTCAGGATAAAACCTTGAATGGGCATCATCGGATGTATGTCTCTCTTCTCTCTTTTTGATGGGCTACCTGCATTGATAAGGAGCACTGATACAGCCATAATGCCTTGTCACTCCTGAGTTGACCTCAACATCATATTTTTATTTTCTCTTTGACAATGAGAGTAATAGGAAAAATTGATTGGCAGTGCAGTTAAGTTGTCAGCCTAGTCATTTATTGTGTCAGGAGAACCAGTTAAATTGTCAAAAAATCACTTGAGGACTCTGCTCTTCCTTAATGGCTTTCTATAAAAGCATCTCCCTCAACACAGGAAATGCTCCCATCCTTTACTGAATTATAGTGTTTTCTTTATTGACTTCTTGTTCTGTATTTGGTTGGACATGTTGTACATAGATTTTAATATGATGCTATTTGTGTTTTCATATTTTGATTCTTGGTATATTAATAATACTGAGTATAATAGTATAGAAACAATATGAGTAGTAAGTGTTAACCATAGGGTTGCACATTACATTGATAACAACAAGACCATTAAAGAGGTTAAGTCCTGAAAGGAAGTTAATAGCAAAAGGTTAACACACAGTAAATTCTTTATATAGACAGTAGTTTTAAAGGAAATAAAAGAACATTTTAAATGATCAGGACATCATTCACATTCAGTCTGGACATACTGCTGCCTTTTGGTGTAATCCACATTATAAACACCTACAACATACTGCAACATGATTTGGATTTGTTTAAAAAAAAATACAAAATGGTATACATTCTGATATGTTTGTGATTTATGGGAGCTTTAAAGAAAATCCTTTCCCCAGATGTTATCTGTGCTGATGTAAGGTTTGTAAACATTTCCCGTCAGTTTGATCTGCCTTGTTGGTGTTTCCTGGGCAGCCTTGCCTGTCAATTAGCTGTCTCTTTAATCTCCATCCCCCATCACTGGAGGATGTGTGATGCAATATGGGATCTGATAGTAATATGATCATTGAGTCAATGTTGATAGCAATTTGGGAGGGACTGGAGATTACTCTTTCATTAGGATTATGTTGGACACCAAACTTTATGTTATGTGGAGAAGGAATGCACTTACAGATAAAATAGTTTAGAAACATTATTTAAAATGCATCGAACAAGCTGCTACAGTACTTCATTACATATGAACGTGTCAGTGTTAATTAGTGAATAGAATTTAATATTGTTTTTTTTTTGTTTGTTTGTTTTTTACTTTTGAAATCTTTTTTTATCCCATGGTTAAATTGTTGTTGAACAGCTGCCACCTGAGATACTAATTCATTTTTATGTTTGAGGACACTTTGACATGTGGCCTGGAGAAGCCTGGAATCAAACCACTGACCCTGTGGTTTGTGGATGATCTGCTCTACCCATTGAGCCTACATAAGCTTAACTACTTTCCATTGTGCATAAATTCCTAACTATGTATTGTAAAGCTGAAAAACATACGCTTCACATATATGCAACAGCTGCTCAGTGTTTGCATCTTAGGTGAAAAAACATTAACCTAACTTGGATAAACATTCCTCAACACATAAAGCACATCAGCTTTCCAGCTTTTGCCATGGCAATTACTGCTACAGCAACTACAAATTTGAAAGAACCATGCCATTATGCCAGCATACCAACAAGGAGCCAACGTACCAACAAAGAAACATATTATTGCGTTTCTGTTTATAGAACTATTTTGGGCAAGTTAAGAGACTTTTGCTGCTTCAAAGACAGAGGAGTCGTTCTCCATGTCTGGCGTTGCCTGTGCAGTAAAAGTACGGCTTCTTAGACAGTTGACCTGATTTCAAGTGTTCACTTTTCCACAGAGCTGAAGCAATGTTATTTGAAGATGTTTAGTGAGGGGCTTGATTGAATTTGTCCCTTGGTGCAGAGACAGGCTCCATTAGGCAGCGGGCAGCAGGGTCTGGGGACAGACCAGTTAGAGAGATAAGAGGGGGGAGCTGCCAGTGTATTCTGGCTTCAAACCCAGAGAGGGGGTTTAGGGAATAAAGCTCCATAATAGCTGGTCCAGGGTCAGGTAGAGAGCCTCCCTCTGTCCGACCCCTTTTGGTTAAGTAACATTCTGCAGTGTAGAGCAGAGGGCACAACAGACTGTGGATGGAGGGAATGAAGAAGAAAAGCAGTTTCTGTTTCAATATCAGGCCAGTGTAGTCATTCTATCTCAAGCAAACTCTGCTTAACTGCCTCTGAGTTTGGCATATCTGATTCAACTTATATCAGTCATCGACTTGGAAATTGGTTGTGACAGTAACAAGCTGCATAATCACTTGATTGATGGATGGGAGGAAGGCAGTTAGATGGACATTTCCATGACAGTGTGGCTGTGTTTTTAGAGTTGATCAGACTAAATTTAAGGGTAGTTTCACTGTACCTCTCTGGTATATTTATCATTTTTTCCTCCAAAGCCCTCATTATTGACAATGAGCAGTGCACATCTCTTTGCTGTAGTAAGTGGGTTATTTTGACAGTTGGCTATCTCAGTGTTTTATGTACCTTAGGTCTCTGTATGTATCTGACTGCCATGCCCCTTTTCTCCAGGCCCTTGGCCTCTGGCCTCTATCGTCTGCTCTCCCTCACAGTAATGAAGCCTGCCTTTAAGGAACGGGGTGCAGGCAGCGAGGCATCACAGATTAGGCCAGTGGAATGGCTAGCAGGCTGAGCATGATGGATGAGGGCCAGAATGAGTTTCTGTTGTGGCTGTATTGTGAAATCTTTTCATTGTCACCGACGGGCCTATGAGGGTCTGATGAATGAGGGAGTAAGTGTCAGAAATGCCCTTCCACTGGTCCTTCTTCTACTCCTTTAATATCTCCCTAAGCTGCCTGGCTGCATGCCTTCTTATCATGCCCTTTTCTGACCGTTCACAAGGCTGATCGCAACAGTATTGATAAAAATTATTGCTAAAAATAGGCCAGGTTCAGTTCAGAGAAAGCACTAATGAGAGAAAAATGGTGAAGTCGATGGAGTCATGAAAAAGCTGTCAAACTGGGGATATGTGTGCTGCTTTTGAAGTTCATAACTGTGCAAAACAAGTCTCCTTGCTCTTTCACACTCCCTTCTCTGTCTATCTTCCCATGCGCATGGACCTCCTGCTTTCGCAGAGCGAGAGACAGTGAGGGTGGTGGTGTTGAGGAGGGTGCCTTTATGGGAAACGTTTGTGACCAGCGTGACAGCTCTGTTTGATGGATGGGCCGCCTCCATCTGGTTGCAGTGCATGTAATAAATATCCATGCTCGTGTTTGACCTCTCTCACTTACCAGACACATCTTTCACTTTTGGGACGTCCAAGGGGGACTCACAATTATGCTCTGCACTCTCCACTAGCCAGGGTGTGGGGGATAGCAGCTCTGTTTATGGGCCGCAGCCCAAGGGCAAAGAGTCAAAAAAATAGATAGCTGTAAACAATGCTTCTGCCGCCAGGAGAATTCTCCAGCATTCAATAACCTTTAACACCTCCTAAGTCCTCATCTCCCTGAGCTGGTTGCCTGTGCACCAGAATGCACTGCAGCTCTGCACAAACCGCCTCCATCTTTTGGCCAGTGATTTAGCTTGGTGTCTAAGCACGGGTCAAAGGATCAAATGCCAGCGCCTGTGCAAAACTTGTTAAAACACAGTATGAGTGACAAAAGGGAAACAATTCTGACCAGATGAAATCTGATTTTGCCCTGTTGAATTCGCTGCTGTGTTGAAAAGATTTAATGGTCTATCATGGATATGTTTTTGTGCTTTTCTAAGGTCACACTAGCCTAGTTATACTCCCACCACTGTTTGTTAATACAGATATAAGTAACACATTTTTAGTAGCCACTGCTATTCCTCCTTGACTGCTCATAAACTGCAGTTGGTGTGTTTGCCCTTAACAGTGACCCAGTGCATTAAGCTGGTCAGCTCATCAGTAATAGAAACAGATAGGCAGCCATTGGATTTTAATAAACCTGGATAATAATGAGGCTGAAAAGCTGAGTGAATTGTAAAGCAGAAGGCTAATGAAGTGCCTATGTGGGCAGTATGTGAGAAATAACCTATAACCTATTAAGAAACAGCCTAACTCCCTCTGCCCGAGTCCTACCCCTGATTGAATTAGTGCACTCTTTAATTACTGAGCATCCAAGATGGGAGCTCTGAATCTAATTGAACTTTTTCATGCTTGCTGCACCCCAGCCAAACAATTTGTTCTGTAAAAAAATTGAATTAACAGTCCCCCTTTGTCTCCTGTTTTGCATTGATTTCTGTAACATTAAGACTGTTTTAGGAATTTTCAGGCCGTAAAGAATCAAATTGCACGGCATTATTCACAATAATGCATATGTTATAATCGCAGGGAGAACTTACTTAAAATTCAATCCACTTTGGCATCATTATCATGTATCAACATAATAAATGAGCCCTTCAGAGCATGGTAATTATAATTTGATAAATCATCAGCAGAAAATTAACTGGATGTCAAAACATTCATTGGAAAGGGTGATGAATGGAGGATGATTGTGGTGATGAATTGTGTTAATCTGCGCAGTATGAAGCCAGCGAAATGGCTAAGCAGCCCAAGATGGATGGGCCATAGAAGCTGCAAGGTCAGGACACACAACTGCAGAATAGGGGAAAGAAAAAATAGGAGGGAATGAAATGGGGAAGGAAAAAAAAGAAGGACTCTCTGTCTTCCTCCCTCTCTTTCTCTCTGTACGGAGCATTATCTGTCTTCTCACCACAGCAGTTCTTTATGTTGGGCTTCAGGCATTTGTGTTTTGACAGTGAAGCTGACCCCATACTCTATTTTTACTTACTTAGATCGTTTTAATAACAATTGTTGTGATGATGACGATGATTATAACACAGACAGAAGCTAACCACTGATGTCTCTAAATAGATCACATTGTCAAAAATGATTCAATGGACCTTTGTATCGTCTTAGCACTCCAATTATGCACCAGCTTATGCCATTATATTATCAATTATATATCAATAACTTTGTTATAACTGCTTCATAGTAAACTTATGTAAATAATTCCCTCTGTCTTTCGTCTAACTTGCTAATAGCTATTATTCCAGTTTATGTATTTTTTTTAGTAGAGAGTCAACCATTGTCTGAAATCTATTCTAATACAAGAAAAATAAATGACATGGCGTTGCATTGTAACTGTAACTCGGTGTGTGTGAACTGTGCATAGAGCAAAACAAGTGTCATAAGGACGATTAAAAGCACAGTGTCCAACTATCTCCACTTTCCAGTTTATGGATGGTTACAGCTGTGGTTTAGTATTGGATCCGTTCAAAGAAGATGGTATATGTATATTTTTGTTGCAAAGGCCACTGAAGCCACCTGAATACAAAAGGTCTCATGCGCATTAAGGTAAAGTCAAAGTTGTTGCTTTGTTGGAGTTTACTGACTCCGGCCTGTTGATGCCTTTGACATAGGAATTGTTTATAGTTCAGTTTAGGATGCAACCTGTTGATTGGTGTAGCACCACTGTTACACTAGAGAAAGTGGAAATTGGTTTACTAGCATTATTTGATAACATGATTAAGAATAAAAATCTCCAGCAATCTCCTATTGATAGTTGAATATAGGTTTCAGAATATTCACGGAACTTCTGTTTCTGTGTTTTAGTGTTAACTTGATATTTCTTGTTTAGTCATTGTTTTACGTGGGTGCTGTTGCAAAGAAACACATATCCAATAAATGTGTTGGATATGATGTGTGTTGGATAACAAACATTACACAGGGTGTAATGTAGCTTCCTTCAGTTATGTTGTTTTCAGTTTCAAGATATAGCTGTTCTAATTGCTCATGGTACTGTAGTTTACTAACAAACAATTAGCAAACCCATTCTGGAGTAGAAATCAGAATGCATTAGCACCAGAAAACAGTTCTACTTCGCATTCCCAACTACTTTAGCAGTCACACCATCCAAAGATGCTATAAAACATCAACCACAGATGGGTTGAGTGCATGCTGATAATGGAACATTTTAAGCAGACCAAGTCATTTGACGGTTTACTACTATTTGACATCTTGTTAAATAGAGCTACAGCAGTTTGCATCCTCTGACTATTGCTAGTTACTTTACATAACGTTTGCAAAACTTAATTTTTTGTCTTTCTTTTTTTTTTTTTTTTAACAAAAGACTATCATATCACTTTACCATTAGAAAGTTCTTTCCAGTGGTAAAAATGGGAGGACCCTCACTGATGATAATGAAGGCTATTTCTACAAATAATTGCAATTACATGTCACTGCTTTTGAAATGTGACAAAGCAGACAATGTTGCTTTTATTGAATTCATTATGTTGACAGGCACTTCATCCTTTCATTTATCTGCTATTCGTTATGGGCTGAGTGAACGTGGGTAAACTGACAACTACGCTTAATGTTGTTATTATCATTGGTGGCTTTAGAAATACTGTAAGGCATGTTTTTGTGTAAATGCTTGGCCATGTTCATGCCTGACCTTAGTAGGAAGTATGTACCTTCAGTGGTTAATCTTGCACTATTGTTAAAGTGGCTTCACCACACAGAGATCAAAAGTCTCCTTTCACATACTGTGTCATTTCTAGCTGGGAAGTATTAATCTCATACAGAGCTTCAGACACCTCTTATCTGGCTGGCAGGTTGACATGTAAGGGGATATTTCGTCTTGATTCCAGCAATGAATGCAGCACACAGGCTATCACTTGGCCCACGCTGCATATGGAAGAGGAGAAATCACACCTTTCTTTCTGTGACTTCCATTTTCATTTGTGCTCTCTCCACTCACTCTTTTCTGTCTCTCCTTTTCTCTCTTTCCTGGAAATTATCACCAGCCATGTCAGGAGCACTGTCGGATGGAGGGGGAGAAATGTGTCACACCGCCTCTTAAGTTTCTGATTGTCTAAATGACACAGAATCTCATCATACAGCTGTCTCCCTTTCTGACACTACAATTACCCATAATTCCCTCTGTCATTCACTGTCTCAAGGTTAGTATTTTATATCTTGAACAGAGGGTGAGGACATTTACATTTGGAGGCTAGAATAAAAAGAAAGGCTGGAGAAACACAGTGTTGCTTGTGTTTGAGAGGTTTAAGTTTAACATGGCTAATTTAGGTGCAGTTTTTCATTGGCTTTGTTTAGTTGTTAGTAACCTTGATTTCTTACAAGTAAACCTGAATAGTGTCCGGTTGTTCTACAGAGTATCTTAAAATACATATAATAAATAACCTCTCTCTGTTATCTTAATGACTTTGTTAATGACCAAGCACCTTGTTTCAACTGATGTCATTAATCAGTGTCAAAAAATAATATTCCTTGTTACAACCCTTCAAAAAGTGGGTGTAGTGTATCCCTCTTGACAAAGTGTGCTCAGTGAAAATGGTCCATTATCATGCCACGTTTTACTCCATCATCTCTGATATTCTTATATGGTCCCTGGGTTAAACAGTACATCTTCTCATCCTTTTTACCCCATCCCTCGAGTAAAGTGTTCTTCAAAGGTATATATTTCATTGCAAGCTGACAGCCTCGACACCGTAATTGACCTGAAAGCTTCCATCTTGCTCTTTTGAAATTCTTCGTTGTAATGTGTGACAACTAGATAAAATGAGCCCCATCTCCACCTTTCTCTGGATTTCCATTTGCAAAGACAGGCTGACTGACTGACTGACTGGCATAGGCTCTATTATCATTCCATTTGAATGTCTGTGACTGGGGGAGAAAGATGCGAATGGCTCCATTGTTTGAAACAGGTGCTCACAATTAAGTCCTGTACATTAGTTGATCATGCGGGGCATTTAGATGATTTGATAGTTTGTGATGAAAATTTGAGAATGATTCTTTGCTCTGTCTGACAGACCGCTTAGTCTGTCTATCAATATGTCATGGTTTCATGGAGGCAAAATTGGTTTTAGGCTTTCATTAATTTGCTAATGACCTCCATAATGTTCATATTATTAAAATGGAAATGATCAAGAGTGAGAATATGATGTACATTTTAACCTTTGCATATTGTTTCAGTTTATCAGTGCTTTAATTTCAGTTTGTATCAAATCTGTGAGCAAAATAGAAAAATGTGTACTAATGTCAACATTTAAAGTGGCAAAACACTCAGAACAGAGTTGTATGTGTGTACACAGATGAAATAATGTAAATCAACTATTTAACAAGCATTTAAATAATCACAAACTATTTTAATGAATTGTTCCCATCTTCAGCCTGCCAATAAATGCCCCACTTGCATCTGTTTCCTCATGGCTTTTATAATTACAGTATGTCAGTCATATTTATCATGTCACTTGAATCCACAGTCAAATTTAAGGACCCTGATTTTTTTTTTCCCTCTCAGTACAAAGAAAAGCACCTTTTCATACTTTTATTTTTGCTTCATTTTCACATGTGGCTATAAAAAGAATGCTCTGTTTTTGTATGCCATGTCATATTATTAAGTTTCACGCTTGCTCTGTGAACCCGAGACGTATTTTCTGCTTTCCCCCTGGCTAATTGGGATATTGTTAGGACTGTCTCCATCCAGAGCCTGATGCCCCCAAATGTGTCAATGTGCTGCTATACTGCTGCTGCTAGACTACATGTCTTCTTGTCAGTTTGGGGCATGTTTTTCAGACCAGTTTGCTCTTAGATTAATTAACACTATTGACAAACTGTGATAGGATTGCATGATCTTTTCTCACCTTAAGAGACACCTCAATCAAAGTAATAATGAAAACACTCTTGAAAGACTTTTTTTTTTTTTTAAGTGCACAGATGCAAAGTAAGATATGACACTTAGAATGGTATCTCTCCTCTTGAAAGGGTCTTTGAGGAACTTTTTTATTAGAGCAGTTTAATGTGTGTTGAACAAATGTAACCCATGTGTTTATTTTACCTTTGTCCAAACTTACAAAGTAGGGGAGAGCTTTATGTGCCTGAGTAAAAAGGCTTCAGGGGAAGCGGCACTTTTTGGGGGTAAAGCTGGGAGGCTAAAACAAGCTTTAAAGAGTGTCCAGTCCCACTCAGGTTCACTGGTAAGCCTGTTGGACATCCAGCTTTGTTCTTCATATAGGCACCTTATCAGTGGCCTGATGCGGTTGTCCCCTCATATGTTCCTCTTGTAACTCAGCTGGGCCAATTCGGTGGCCTAAGTGCTCAAATTGAGCCATTTTGTCTCACTTTGAAACAAACTAGGACCCATTATGAGTGTGTGTTTTTTTTTTTCTTTTATTCATACCCCTCCTCCTTGTCTCCCTTCCACGTTGGCCAGGGTCTATGTAGTTTGTCAGTCCTCCTGCTTTTCTCTGCTCTTAAGTTTGAAGCACTAGCCTTGTGAGGGGTCAGTGTTTCCACTCCAGCAGTGTCAACTTCAATCTGGGGCGATTTGGTGTGAAATGTGTGCCATGGTGTGGGGGCTTGCAGGTCAAAGCCCCAGTAATAGATGTTGCTTATTCATCTGCTTTTCCTTGTCTTCTCCCACTGCAGCACAGCAGCCGTTTTTGTTTGTCTAAATTGTTTGAAGATTTACTGTAGGTCTTAGAGCCCTGAGAAGCATCCCCCTGCTGCACTTTGTCTGTGTTCCTACCTAGCAGGGGGTTCAGCACTGGGGACACACAATGGTGCCTGCACAAAAGAGGCTTTCCCAAATACAAGGCCCGGAGGACATCTCATAGTATGATGCTGAGCACTGGGGGACACACAATGGCAGCATCACAAAGGAGGCTTCTCTTAAGACAGGACTTGGAGGGCATCTAGCATGACAAGCAGGGCATCTCTCACTGTAATTAGCCATGGAACCAGCTTGACCAATGGCCTTATGAGATCAGTAAACTATTAGTAAACAGTATGAAATAACAGAAGGGGAAGGAAGAAAGTGACTGACAGAAATTTGAAAACCTAACAAAAATGATGTGCTAGTAGTAAAGTAACAGAGCCATGTTTGAGACTGCTATAAGCATCTGAACTGAACTCTTTGGATCTGTCTTTCACCATTGCTAGCTGAAGCACAGGATGAAATGCTGCATCTGTTTAAACACAAAAAAATGAAGGTAATGATGGAGACACGTTTATTCTAGCCCTCTAGCATGTCAGACGGCTGCCTGGGTGGTATGTCCTCCAGGGCCTTTGAAGAGGGCTGATTTAGAGAAGAGATTTGGATCATTACACAATAAAGAACACTTCATAAGTACTGAAGTTAGTTGGAGAAATGATGGTTAATGATGTTGACAGCAATTCACCTCTGCTGAATTACAGAAAGATTTGACTCAACTTGCCTTCTTTAATGAGCCTCACTCTGTAAAGGTAATGGGCCAGCGGTAAGACACAGAGAGGTGGGGAGGGGGGACAGTGGGGGGGAAAGAGTGGAAGGTGGAAGGAATTTATTCTTTTTTTCCCCCTGGGACCAGCTCAGCACATGCTTTACACTGGGCAGATGTGCAGATTATCATGTACTTCTCATTATATGTCATAACAAAGAACTAAGAATGCAGAAAGGCCTTCTTCATTACAGCAAGGTTATGTGATCTCTTTTTTTAAAGACGTGTTTTCCAAGCTTTCATATGAAGTACTAGATCTACCTATTCATATACCGTTCATATCATTACAGGCTGAAAATGAAAATCTCACTTGTGTTTGTGTACTATACTGCTGTAATCCAGTGCAAGTAACTGTTGCTTTTAAAATATTTTCCATTAATGAGAAATGATTGCAGTTTAAGACTGAAGCTTGCCATAATGTAAAGTTGTCATAATATTCTCCCAATCATTTACCATGCTTTTTCACCTGAGTCTGTTTTTGCAAATATTGTTGTCTACTTGGATAAAATAAGCCTTATTATGCACTTCTGGAGCAAGGACACTGATTCCAGGATACAGCTCGTTTGCTATTTCTAATCATGCATGTTTATGTGCAACTTTGTGACAAAAAGCTTAACTGACAGCGCGATAGTTGATTTGCAGCTCTATTTTTTTCCCCACATCTGACTGTCATCCCATCAAAGTAGCATATCTGTCTGTGTCTTTGAGTGTTTCACACTGAATGATAAATATGTACATCCAAACTGAAATTCAGTGCCAATTATGCATTGACAGAGATGTCACACAGAATGTAACATTTAAATTAAAATGATGGCATTCAATTTCAAACTGCCTTGTGCGGTGACATGTTCTATTATCTCCTTCCGTGGTGTAAGACAAGTCAAAAACAACAACAATGAAAGAAGGAACTATCCCAAAGGTCAAATCAATAACTTTGTTGTTTCTCTGCTTTTTCTTGTTGGCACACCTACATGTCAATCATTAAGCCTATTAATAGGCTTGTTAGAGTCAAAACATACTCATGGCTTCTGTTGTCATCCTGGAGAAACTCAACATACTCATTACCTTACCAGCTTCAGAAGAACCTGAAACCTTCTAGCTTCAAGAAAACAGTGTTGTAAGCTGCAATGGAAACCTACATGATAGGTCAGTGTTGGTATAATGTTACTACAGGTAAATTGATTTTTTTTATGATGATTTTACACAAACAGTATAATCGTATTGTGTCGTACGTGGTAGTGCAGAAGGCGGCATTGCACAGAGAAAAAAAAAAAACAAGGCTTGATACTTTAATTGGCAGGAATACTTGTCTAATTATCACTTTTCTGCTTGCTCTCCATGCTGAGATTATGTAATTATCTTTTTGAAACATTGTGGAACGATATTGCTTTTTTGTGTGTCATTTCAGAGACGGCTCTGTACCTGACACCCAGCAAACCACTTAATAATATGCTAGAAAGGCAGCTAATTATATCATAATAATGGCTTGATGAAGGCAATAAGGCAGGCTGGTGAATGAATGATAGCACAGTTAGACTGCTCAAGTTGTATCTTTATCTCACATTATTGGAATCACGCTAAACAGGAAGTTCTTTAATTACTAATGTGTTTATTCATTATGCCATGAGAATTTGAAGTCTTTGCATTTGTTATCATTATGCAAATCAAGACCCATACTGAATAATATGTTTCTCTACAATGATATTTTCAGCAAATTGAATCCCTTATCAAGTTAATTACTCCATGTTTACAAGCCCCCCCAATGCTTAGATATCCCAATTAAAGACTACACCTGTTCTAATTGTGGGATTTGTTTTTGTTACATGTGTCATTACATGTACTCCTGCAGAGCACAGGTTTGTCAGGGGGGAAGAACCACCAGTTAGACCCCTTACTGGGTTTCCAGACTTCATCCTGCTTCTACAAACGTTCTAGGCTGACTAGTGTCATCTAGTTATGGGATCCTTTTGCAGAAAAGAGGCAGGCACACATCTGACACACACATCCGCAGGACCTGGGGAGGGGGTAGATGGGTAATCTGACGGAGGGCGCTCCCAAGTACTAGCAGTGGCAGCATCAACAGCTGCTGTGGACTGCTTTTGAAACTTTTTAATTAGCACTAATTACCTTTGCAGGAAAATGTTGAGGCTTGAAAGGATTTGTGTCAGCAAGTGGGAGATCAAAGATTGTGGTGCTGTGCATTTTAATCTCAACACTGTGGGGTAATAGGGAGCTGTTTGTGTGCTAGAAAGAGGGAGAGAGGTTGAATGGAGGGAAAGAAACATCCCAGGTGGTGCTTGAGTACTCTACCACTAGTAATGCTGTCTACCAGTCACACCACAGGTCCTGTCACATTATAAAATCTTCCACTAATATAACGAAATTAACTTGTTTTAGTGTTGACTTGAATCGTAGCTTTCCTTCATTATGTTCACTCTCTCCTTAATCTGTGTGCATGCACTCCTCAGTCAGTATGTGCACACGCATGTGATTTTGTGTGTGCTGCTTCATCAGACTGACAGGCATTTCATAGAGGTGGTTTTTAATGCATGCCTGGACATCACTGTGGCAGGGTCATCCATCAGACTTCAAGACAACATCGATCATTTGCCATGAAGAGAACGCGGGGTAGTGATTATTTGCTATTAGGTGGATGCTGAGGCATACAAATGGCTGGCAGTTGACAGTTGAACTCACTCAAACGTAATGTGGGATGGCTCCCCCTCTCAGAGAAATGTTGACAAGCACAGAGCCTGAGCACTGTAATGACAGTGCGAACAGACAGACAAGGCACTGAGGCATTCTTCCTCACAGATTGGAGCATCTAGGGCTATTATTCATTTTTTTAATTCATTTTATTGCACATATACATGACTTAATTTCCATTTATGTGTTGTATATGCATATGCTATATATGCGTGTATTTTATCATATATTTTATCATGAGACATTTTGTTTAACATTAAATATACTTATTATAGTATTATATATTGATTCACCCCATCACTGT
>JAUBNQ010000007.1:12388188-12409053 GCA_032353495.1 Ctenopoma kingsleyae | reverse complement strand
ATATAAATACCTGAAGTAAACAAAAAAACAAAACAGAGACTTTTGAAGTGTTTTCCCAAAACCACAACACTAAGCTGAGTCAGACTGGAAAAGCCTTGAGCTGTATTTTGGGAAATTGGGCGTGTTGGAATGCTATAATGTGATAATTCTCTTTGAGGACTTGGAGGTCATGGAATGAAATGGCGTTAAACCACGTAGAGCCATTTGGACTGTGTTGAGCTGCTTTCGGAAAATACATGTGGTACTTTTTGGCTTGGTTTCTCCACCTCCCTCCACTCTGCCACGGAGCCCACATTATGCTGTCAAATCCTTGGGTTAAACTGGCCATGTCTATCAAAACACTGACAGCACATTCTGTTTTCAGATCCCAAGTAATGCTTAAAAAGAAGTGCGTAGCAGATTTAACTAGTAGAATAACATTTACTCCTTGCCACATGTTTAAGAGTATTTCACAGTGAATGAAGTAACTCCATGGTCTCCCCTCACTAAGCACAGCGTGGTAGCTACGTCAGCGAGTATAAATGTTCCTCGGATGTCACTTAGATTTTGCCTGGATGAAGTATTTGACTTGATTTTCCTGCACAAACACAATTTTTTTTCCTCCTTCCATCTTTGTGCATATAATATAAAGCAGACTGCATTGCAGGGTGGCTTGAGCCAGCTCCAGGGTCCCATGAGTCTCTGCACACAGGGTAACAGTTCTTCAAGAGAATTGACAGTGACAGAGCCAGGAAAGTCCTCAAGTGGATCTTTTCAGTTCTGTTTTTTCTTCCCCAGACACTAACCTGTTTTACACGGCAGCAGACATCGGTTCATTTTAAGCTCGTACCAACGGGAGCAGTCCAAATCTAAGATCGACTGTGTTTAGACCCAGTATTGTGCATTATGTGATGCATGATTGTGGCTAAAGAGTTGCATAGCAAAAAATGCTATGCAACTCTGGAAACAGCAGAGGCATTTCACTATAGATTGGGCATTTTGCTTCCTTTTCAAGTCTCAAATGTACCCTGTAAAGTATGTTGCAACGTTCATCTCTGTGCGTGAGAGTTATGAGTTCCCTGAAGCTCTCAAACATAACAAACAGCATGCAATATAGTGCTTTGTGAATGTGCCTTGAGTGGGTTTGCTGAATCATTTTACTGAACAAATGTGCCCCCAGAGCAAATCTAAGAATATGGTTCTCAACAGGGGGAGGAAATATAACCAAACAGATTGCTGTGGAAGCAAGTTTATTATACTCTGTGTAAGATTCTGTATATGTTCTAGCTATTATTCATACAGAACCCTGATTTGTCACCTTTCCTTCATGACACATTCCTGAATCAATATGTATACAGTAGGTCAGTTGGCTTTATGTTCAGACAAACTTACTATCAGATTGTGGTCTACTTGATTTTGCATCTTACATAATATTTTATAAGTTAAATACTTCACTTGTGACACTGCTGTTCTTCATCTTGCATTATAACAATATATCCTAAATGTTAAAACAGTGTTTTGGATTGTTCAGTATAGTCAGTTTGGTGTATGTGTTGAATGTTTCTAGGGAGCCACATATAGTATGAGACTGTTCAATGTTTGAACCAGCGCAATAGATCCAGTTCCATGCGTTCTGGCAGCGTAAGCGGAGAGGTCACACCGGGGTTATAAGCTGGGAAAACAACAGCAATTAGAGAGAGTGACTCACACTATCCACATAAATCACACAGGCCCTGCATATCATAAACACATTGTAAAACTTTAAAGCATAATTAATTGTAAGTAATAACACCAAGATTGAGTTATTGCCTCTTTCAAAGCCTTGAGACACAGGGTGCATGACCTCAGTGTCACGTCTCTCTCGCAGATGTATTATTCATTTTTGGGTAAATGCAGAGTATAAAAACAAATGTGTTATAGTAAGGCCTTTTATGAGATGTAGAAGTACATTAACTGATTTTCATGTCCTTCTAATGGCATCTACAACAGAGAAGGAATGTCTCTGTGGTGAAGCATTTGTTGTCTCGACATCATCGTGTTAAGCGGCGGAATTTGAGGCCTGTCAAAAAACCTGGCCAGCAAAGTATAAGACTGGCCAGCAGTAATGAAATGTCTCCCAATCTCATTTTGATATAAAGTTTTCATAGACCTTGACAAAACGTGATTGTTAATGTAACTTTTCTTTTTTATCATTAAAATGTAAGTCTTTGTTAAGTTTTTATTAGTTTATAAGTTAATATTGAATGCCTGGGATTGGCAAGCTACAAAGCCTTTGCTTTGTTCAAGCTAAATCCTTAATATGCCTCTGGGGAGGGCCAAGTTTTTATAGCAATTCTGCTGTTTTCTAAGTTCCTTTTGGGCACCAAAATCAGCAAGGATAAAACACGCTTTCCTTTCCCAGTCCTCATCGAGCACTTACATTTTTTTGGACATATGTAAAGTAAATTCTGCACACAGTTCTGCATCTCAATCGTTATGTTCCTCTATTAAAATGAGGTGCTTTCATTGCATGCCAAGGGGTTGCAAAACTCAACAACCCCTCACATGTTCTGTAGTGATATCATAGCCACTAAAACATCTCTGCAGTTACACATCTTATCAAATGATACTTTTAGCTATTACATAGTGCATGGTCCCAGAGTGTTGGCCTATCAGTCTAATAATCAGAGCTAATACTCCCTGTTGGTCTATTTGGTGACAGAAGAGACAGCTGGCTTAGTATTTAGTGTGCTCTAAAAAAACAAGTCATTTTCTCAACCCATACCCTACTGGGTGTTTCTGCACAATTGTGCCAAACTTTAAATCTCTCAGAAAGATCAGTTATTTCTGTGGCTGTCTCTTTTAGTTCATGTTGACAGTACACATTAATCACTATTTCAGTACTTGCATTTACAGATTACTTTGAAGTTGATTGTCATGTGTACCCTCTCCAGACAGCTTTGCTGCAATTCACATTCAGATTTTTATCAGATAATTCAAGTTGTTGTTGTTTACATACCGCTGGTGTGTTAGTATACTATTAAATAAATTAAAGGATATTAAAATTTAAGGCTGTGCTAGATCAGGTACATGCACATTTATTTGTCATCACAGGGACCAAAGCAAAAATTATAGTTAATTTGTGTGAATCTGTAAAATTAGTTTTTGTTTCATTTTGCACGGACGTGTTGGTGTTGGACTTTCCCCTCCCTCAGTGTGCTGTATCATTTGAACTTTAATCCATTATACCATTTGTGTCTGTTCTTCAGTACCGTGTTAATGGAGATGGAGTCATCTTTCAGCAGCAGCAACTTTCATGAGCATGCAACAGAGGCTAGAGCCAGAGCTGAAAGTCCCTCCACTGAAGTTTATGCTTACACAGGGCTTCTTTGTGGTTTTTAGAGCTTGTCAGACATGTCAAGCACAGGCTAGAAAAAGTATATTGTTTCCAGCCACTTGGATTCCTTTCTCCCTGACATCTGCCACTCTGCCGAGATGATAAATTCTTGCCTCATTAAGCGTGGGTGTGGGATTACAGGCTGACAACACATTAATCACTGGGCTGGGTGGCAGCAGCCCTGCACCAGCTACAGGCATTGTTAACCAAACTTTTCTAATGTGTCACTCTCCTCACTGACAGCCCATAATCAATCATCCTGATTGGCAGGGCTGATAGATTACACTATTTATACTTTCTGTAATGAAAGCAGGCGTTTCCACCTACTGTCATTGTTGAGACGATGATAGGCCACACCGTCCAGCTGAATGGGAACACGTAGAAAAAGAGATGGTGAGAAAAGAAAGGGTAGGCAGACCTTGGCACTGCATTGTGAACTTAAAACAGACACTTTCAAGCTCTTTGCTTGGTGTGGGAGTGTTTTGCAAGTCTGAATTGTTCCCTCTGCATGGTATATTTTAAAATCAGTCTTCACACCATCATTGAGCTATTGTCATCTCTGTTGCTATCAGTGGCAGGCCGTGCTCTCGCATGTAAAAGTATGCTTTGTCTGCGGTGGGATTTGGTTTCCCTGTGACCCTGTTGGCAAGGTGAGGTTTTGTAGTCAAAGCCTCTTTTCTGATAGAAAGGGAATGATTTACACATGTATAACAACAAAATGACAAGACACCATATACTGTATGTGTATACTTGTCAATGTGCAGAGGTTGGCAGGATAATGGATTTCACCATTTCCTCACTAAGAGCTTTAGAACTATGTTACATCACTTTACACCCCCCCAGCAGTAAGTTCTCACATGGGAACTTGTGGATGAAATGACACACTCCTGGTAGCCTTCAAACATAATAAGGTTATGTTTCTTTTTTGTTCATTTTCATCCATATGTCTTTGTCTGGAATTAGAGATGTCCGTGGCAGAGAAGAAATTGAATATGAGCTCTTAGTTGAGAGTCTGCCAAGCATTTGGAGAAAGGAAAAAAGGGAAAAAAAATTGTCCATCATGTTTTTGACAGGCAGTAAATCTGAGACTTTTCGTATGAGATACCGCACTGTCAGGAAATTAGTTAACTAGACCATATTATGGAGAGCTAGGTAATTTACCCTCAGAGATGCAATCGCAAATAACTAGCAGGAGGCCGCATCCCTGACCTGACATTGCTTTGTGTATAATGCAAAATTTAGTGACATGCTCAATAGGTTCTGTCAGCTGCAGGATTGAATTCTCTGCCTACTGTGTCTCAGTTTTGAGCACGCTGGTCAATTATTTCTGAGGCTGTCACTGCGTAGGGAGACACTGTTATTTAGTATGTGTTAACTTGGCATCATTAAGAGACTCGCCTGACAGAGAATAGCACACCTGAATGTTATTTATTTTGATTCTCCGACAGGGATAACCTTCAAACATGTTGACCTCTCGCTATTTTTCGTTTTGTGAAATCCCACTCAGTCCATTAGAAACAGGAACTGTCGAAAACAGTAGGGAATCAAATGACCGAGAGTCGTCTAATCTAACAAAGTAAATGTGCAGCAGAAGCTTCCATTTGTTTGGACATATTGCTCTGATCACATGGTGGCAGTTTCAGTGTATATACAGTATCCATGCTGTCGGCATTGCCGTCCACACAATATCTTTAACAGGTACATGGCATATTATCATTGATATGTATTTTGGCTTGCAAGCTCAGTACTGAACACGCGGAAATGGATGCAGCAGTTTTATGTTGCGTGTTCCTTTTAAGTGGTCCTTGAACACAATCAGTGGCACAGAAAAATATCTTCAATTTATGTATATGTAAACAGACAGATCACTGCGTATGTGCATCATGATTTAACACTGGCATCTGATGGGAATAGCTTACTTCTAGTTTTTAAATGACAGGGATAGTCTAAGCTCCACAGTTAGGATGGAATAAGTCATGTTTATAATCTTTTGACAAGGATCTCAATAATTTTTGGGCAAGATAGATAAGAGAAACTTTGTGTGGGAACATAAAAATTTGAACTCTGTGGGAAAATAAGAGTTACTATTCTACATTAACCCTCCGACACATCTACCACCAAATACCACTCGAGATGAATGGGAAACCTGATAGAGTATAGCCTCAGCATCACCTCTGTACAGCAGGATGACATGATTAGTAGGTGACAGCTTCTGTAACAACATCTGCATTTATCTTTTTCTACTCTCTCTTTGTCTTTTTCTCTCTCTCTCCTCTCACTCGCCTGTCTGTCTGTCTCTCTCCTCTCAACAAGTCAGACTGCTCTATAATTAATGTCCCTGAGGGCTATCCGCGGGTCAGGCAAGGAGGGTGCTGTTGAGACAGGTAGTTTTGACACCTCCAGCTTTGTAGCTTATGCATGCGGGTGAATAGACGACTGAGGAGGGGCAAGAAGAGGCAATGATGAGGTCTAGAGCATGTTTAGGTTAGAGGCTAAGACAGGAGGAATACTGTAGGTTGAAGGAAGCCAGGCCTTGCTGAGTGACCTTTCTACCTGAGAGACAAAACTGATGGTTTTTCACATGATTAACCAGTCAAATCTGGTGCATTAAGGGCTTAGTCTGCCAGGAGCCTAACATCTGAGTGACAGAGAGGGAACATACATTTTAAATAATATCAGCGCCACATGGCTTTAACTTAAGTAACACACTTTATGTTATTAGATAAAAGTGCTCTGGGATGGTTGATGGTGAGTAGATATTTCTTACTGAGCCCCTGACTTGTATAATGGCAAATAAATAAAGGCTTTATTGCATCTCATCCAAAGGTTCAGTTAGTCAAAACTTTTGCATAACAGCCTCGATCACATGAATCCAGTGTCATTCTTTGTGGTGTGCTGCCTCTCACGCTGCTCTCTGAAAGACTTTAAAGACTGTTCTTTTCATTTAAGTATGAAGTGTGCCCTTACACTATGCACCTCTGATATACATCTTATCAAAATATGCACACTCTTTCACACTCCGCATTTCACAAACACAAAAAGCATTTTTCCCAACAATCATACTCTGAAGAGCCACTCATCCCTGTGTTTTCTGCTGGTGAAGTGGCTGTTTCTCTTCTTTCCTACTCAAGTTTTGAATAGAGGGAGGGAAATGGATTTCAGAAGCAGAGTGATGAACAGAGCAATGGGGGAATTGGACAGCAGTAAAGAGGAAATTAAGTTGAGACAGTGGAGAAGAGGGAGACATTGTTGTTTAGCGGTGGAAATATGTGAAAGAGGGAGAGCTGCCCAGGGTGCACTAGATGTCAATGTGTGGGCAGAGAGGTCAAGTGACACTTTCATTCATTTCACAGCATTTTTCTGTTATTTATAGGAGTGTTGGAGAGGGTTCTGAAGAATTGGCTTAGGGCGACACATATCGTTAATGCCACAATGTTTAACCAGTATGCAAGTATTTTTTTCTTTTTTTGTTGTTTTATTATTTTGATGAACTTGGTGAAAGTGCAATCTTCCATCTTTTGAAATGTGATTCAAGGAAACTTGAGCAATTTGTTTTCAGTGTCAAATTATTTGCATCTTTTAATGGTTATCAAAGACAGTTTCATTCGCTTTTGTTTGCAGTTGCAAGCCAACAGACTCGTAATGCCTCTTCCCAGAATAGGTTTGATTTCTTTGCACTGTACCATACTTAAGAAATTGAATCAGAGCCAGTGATCTGCAAAGGTCTGTAAAAAGATACCCTGTGAGATACACTGTAAAGCCTGATTAGTAACGCATATTTTATTTCCAGGATAACTTCTCCAGGCAGTGTAGAACAAAGGTTTGTCATTTCATCAAGTCTGATTAAGAGAATACAGGATGTACTGTTCTGTGGGAGTGGGTGGCAAAGCCATTCTGACAGACAGTGGATCTCTATATCTCATTATTACTAGTTGTCTGTCTTCCCTGTTCTTTTACCTCATGGTGATAAATAGAGATGCCCACAGTCAAAGTGACAGCTTTGACCTTGTAGCACTAATCTGCTTTGTTCCATTCTGTAAGAGCTATCTTTTATCTTGTTAAGACCTACAACTACAACCTATTGCCCAGACATTTAATATGATATGATAAAAAGTATCCCCTGGGATCACCTGATACGCTATTTCCATGTAGCAGGCAGATGGGTAGGGCACAATGGGCATCACTTACCAGCATTTTGCTTGCCAACTGGCAGCGTCCGTCACCAGACGTGTTCAGGGTAATCCAAGGGATGGGCTGAGCTGCGGCGGCTCCGACTTTCATCACACCTGTGCTAAAAGCAGGGTGAGGAGCAGTCTGTCTGTCCTATCTTTCCCTCCTGTAAGGGAATATTGAGACGGCAGTGGGTGAGATGGGCTCATATCCTGTCAGACTCATCCGATTTCAGGACGACTGAGTGCTTTTGTCAGCTTAATTCCAGACATCTTCTTTCTTTCTCTCTACAAGGGTTTTCAAAGATAATGTGTCTCAGGACTTGACCCCCTCAAAACAATGGAATCATTGATATCTTGATGGCTCTAACTAATGCTAATAGGGTATGGTACATAATTCATGAGATATCGGGGTGATGGAAATATGATGTCCTAGGTGAGAATCCAAATCAAACCAGCAGGCCTGAAAGAGGGAGAGAAAAAGTCTGATGCTCCTTTCATGAAAACTCCCCCATCTTTAGCTCTTCCTCTTCATCTTCTCCAGCTTCTCTCCAAGTGCCCTCTGTCACAGGTGTCATTCTTTCCTGACACCTGTCTGCACTTTCCTCTTGTCTCACTGTCCTATCTCCTTCTCTGTGGGGTGGAACTGTTTGTTTGTGGAGGTTTGTTTATGGGGGAAGGAATACCCCGCTGCTCCAGGCTGCCTCTAGTCTTTCAGCTCATCACACAGAACATGACAGCCCTCCTTCTCTTTGGTGCTGAGATGAGCTGTTTCTCCTGTCCCCATGGGGAGTCAGAATTTTCTGCTTCATTCTCTCCTTCTTGAACTTCACTTCAAGACAGCGGATCGATACTGTGTGCGTGAGCAAACGCTACCTGCTTTGGGCCATATACACAAACGTTGTGTAATTTTGCAATGATGTGAATTGAGGTTACATACCAGTTCAGTCCAAGAGGACTGAATGTTTCACTCAGTGTACAGATTTACAGAATTGTTGTTTTTTTTTTGCACATAATCTTGAATGAATGCAAATACTGATTTTATTTGCTATCATATTACCATGAACATTACTGTGCGTAATACTGATATAATCTGCTATGTTTGGACACTAGATCTTGTAATTATTGCAGAGAAATTAGGCCTTATTTCTGGTAAATGTGAGTGGTGAAATGGTTGGCAAGTAAATGAGAACGATGCAAAATGAGACACTGACAACTTGTAGCTTGTAATTATTGCTGTTTTGATGACGCACAGTGCAATTATGTTGCTTACTTTAGCAATGATGTGTTAAACACATCATGTTCTCATTTATCATGTCTGTGAATTAAATAGGAATTCAGTATGTTGTAAATGAGTATGTTTGCATGTTTGTCTGTCATGGCCAACATCACAACCAAAGTCAAAGGTTTGTAGATGGGAAATTAAGGTTCATGGGAAATCGTTAATAATAATAATCATTAGGTGGGCTACCACTGACCTAGGATTCCACCCAGTAAGCCAGCTCTCATTTTGACTCTTTTTTTCTGAAGCCTATTTCAGCGTCTCATGCTTCTTTCTAGCATTTAGGTTTCTTTTTTGTGTATCACCATATTGCACATCAGATAACCCCAAGGAATAACAATAAAAACCTTGAGTTCACACACACAAACACAAACAGTTTTTTTCTTGCTGGTGTGTGCAGGTTGTGTGTATTATTTTTTTGTTTTGTTGTTGTTTTTTTTTCTTACAGCATGGAGTTTAAACTGAATCAGCTGTTCACACAATTTTTTCACATATACACACACACGTAGTCTCACACAGACACATACTCAGACATGTACAAAAGCTCAATTGCACAGTAGCAAGCACACATTTTTGCACACAAAAAACACTCACACACCTAAAGAGGGGGCTGTGCCTCCGGGGGCCACGTCAGTTACCTGCTGACACACAGGCTAGTGATTGATGAGACGCCGGGGGCGCTGGAGTAGACTTTGTCAGCTGCTCATAATTTATACATCTTATCTCCATCAGAAGAAAAGACAGAGTGCCGCGTTGTGTATATGGAGATGAAAACACTGGGCTTGTTTAGGCAGCGGTGACAGGGTAGCTGCTAGCTGTTAGCTGTGGCGCAGAGTGAAAACTCAGATTGCTATCTGTTAGCTTTCTCGCCAGGTCCCTCTGTGGCCAGAACCTTCCTTCTTTGCCTGTGACGAATCTTCTGTCTGTCTGTCAGTCATTCTCACTTTCATTGGCCCTCTCTCATGTTTCCCTCTCTCTTTGTGTCTCCTTTTCCTCTCATCTGTTTCACTCTCTCGTGTGTCTGTTTGTCTTCTATGGCCCTTTTTGCTCTCGCTCTCTCTCTCTCTCTCTTCCTCCTTTCTGTCTGTCTCCTGTCACATTCTCAGGCCAGACAGGCTCAAGCCTCTGCTGAAAGCTGCTGGCTCTTCCTCTGTCCACTCACAGGGCAAACGTCAGGACAGAGGCAAGGCTCGAGTTATGGATTAATTAGTACTATCAGCATCATGTTAAAATCAATGTGGGCCAGAGGATTTATTGTAGTATAATAAAGGCAATGCTTATTTGGAATTAACATACTTGGAATTTATTTCTGTCTTATAGTTTTAAACAATTCATGTGTTGTACTATTATTGTGCTGTAATTAGGGCACAGGCAAAGACTTGCAGTTGTCATGTTATATTGGATTATTGTACATCTCTTTGTTCGTACTAAAATAGTCGGTATCTTGATGGATGATTAGAGGGTCATTGTTTCCGAAGGAGAGCACTCTCTTTCTGATAAAAACAAATGGAACATCTTGTTAATTTAGAATTTGTTGTTGGAACTATTTTGATATTAATTTTACTATAGTTCAAGCCAAGAAACAAAGAAATGTATCACTGATCCTGCACAGAGCTTGTCAGTGGTAAATGAATCTGACTTCTGCTGCCCTGTACACTCAGTGTTTGATATTGCCTTCCTGAATGTGAAAAGAAAGTTATCAAACCACAGAACTTCACCTTACTCTTCTCCAATTGCCTTTTAGTGTGCTTTGTTCTCTCAAATTGTGTTCACATGTTTTTAAGAGTGTCAGTTAACTACTGCACCAGCAAAACAACTTTGATTCCATAACCCCTTCCCACTATTGATCTTACCTCATAGATAAAAGAGTGCTCTCTCTGATATCATGCATTTTTCATTGTGGTATCAATGGCAGCCTTTGCATTTGGCATCCCACTTAGCTTAAAGCTATACTCACAAATGCTGTCTGTTTTGCTCTATTGATTTAGAGGGTTTGCATCTTGTATATTTGAGATATCAGTCCCTTGGTATCATTTTACTTTGTCTTTGATCAGCCTGATTGCTGTAAACAGCCACAAAGAATCAAGCAAATTATTCTAATTAATGTGTTTTGGTGGAGATTGGCTTTGTGCTTTGTATTAAATATTCAAGTTGAAATGTTTTGACATAATCAAGAAAGTGTGTGTGTGGTAATTCAAATCTCCATGACAGCTCAGGCTACTGCTTTGTCTCTTTGGGCAATTATTTGTAAATGAAACAACTTTGTTTTGTTACAGATATACTGAATGTACTGAATCTTTTCTTAAGAATATTTCTATACTGCTATTTTTAAAATGTTCATACCATATTCTTAGCAGACATATACCTTGAAGGAAAAATTGAGAGTAGTTTTATATTACCTTTCACACCAAATAGTAGTTGACATTGTGGTGCTGATGCTTGTCATGTGTTAAACAACACTTTGGACCAAGGACAGACAAATGAGAGAGTCCTTCTCTCTAATAGAATCTAAAAAGATGAAAAATATAGTGCAGGAGGCAGGAAGGACTAGTCAAAGAGGTGACCATCACCATCTCAGCAGCGTGGCTTGGCAGCCTCCAGCCTGCCATGGTGTAATTGGAGAGAAAACATATATGGGAGCAAATAACCCCCTGTCAGGGGCATTAAAAGGAGATGTTGTGACGACTGAGAGCCCTGCCAGCTGAGCATAGCAAAGTGGAGGGGAAGAATAAGGCCCATCAAATGGAAAAATCTGCTTGGAGCAGCCGTACATCCCAATATTTGAGATAATTGTTGACCAGTAGGAGAATGGAGCATACATGTTTGTTTGTGAATTTTTCCCTGAAGAAAGAACCTGATATTTGTCACTATTGTTACAACTGTTGTCCATTTTGTGTCATTCGTTGATTGATATGACATGTCTGCAGTGATGAGTATAATTTGAAAACGGTATAGGGTGATATTAACAGTAGGAGTGCTCAGCCCATATTGTGAAGTGGCATAAAAGTATGGGATGGAAACGGTGACATAATTATGACTGACAGTCAAAACAGTTGTAGATAGAAGAAAACGAACACATTTTTCATATTTTTTTCACTCTGTGAATAGTGGCATTATCTACCACATGCTAGGCAAACAACATTTAATCTATAATTAACCTAGATAGCCTATTTTTACACAATAGTGTTTAAGCTTTTATTGGAAGTTGTAAACAACAAATGATCCCTTCCCAGGATTTCTGTGCAGTTCAGAGGACTAGCAAGGCCCCTTTTGTGCCACTGAAACCCTTCCTAGCCAACCTTTGTTCGACAATTTAATATTTCTTCTAAACAAATTAGATTTTGGCATGGCATGCATAGTCACAAATCACAGCTCATAAAATTATTGTGCTTGTTTTCCACTTTTCCCCATGTCTATTTCAGAATGATCACAAAAGAATTTGAATGTCTCCCCTAAACCTCCCCTGCATTTGGAACCCGCCTGACCCTGCCATTCAACTGAGCATGTCAAAATGTTAATGAGGATCTCCCCAAAAGCACTGAAAGGTTAAATAAAGTCTTCATGAGCTGTCGGTTGAAATTCAATAATTTATTTACTTGGCTTGTTTCCACTTTCCCTGCCACTCTGCCTCAATTCTTGTTTCTATCCGGGGACAGGGCTTGTCTTGTTGTGTTTTGTTTAATTTTTTTTGTGTGCAGGCGGCCTTTGTCTGTGTGCGAGATTGCTGCTTTAGCTTGGTGGCCCCTCTCATTAATCATCTGGTCAGACTATTTATAATGCGGCAGCCAAGCCGCCACCTCGGTTGCCATTGGCTTTTGTCACCGTGGCACTCTGTTTTGTGGCAGGAGGAAGCCTAATTATTAACTGTTAAGATGACAGCCTGCACTGTTCCGTCAACACGGCTGGCTGACAGTCAGAATGAAGTGATAGCCCACTGAGCAGTCATAGAGCAACACCACATGGTACAGCTTGATCTAATTTTCTTGATCTTAAAAGTATATTTTGACAATTTCAATTAAAATTGGTGACATGTCATCACTTTTTCTTTTAAAATATTAAACTAATCCTAACACATTTTCAGCCGAAAAAAAAAGAAAATGTTGAAGTGATATACATAAAAGTGACTCTTTTCATTTGTCAGTTATTTGCATCGAAGTGACTATTACATGTTTGCAGTGAACATATACTTGTTTAGTCAGGTAATTATTGTTCTGACAAGGTTTTTAGCAAAGTTCCTAGCATCATTATCTGGTAGAATTTCATGAGTTACCTCAATCTTTCCTTCATAGTAATTTCCAATGTTGCTTGTCATTAAATCTGTGTTCTTATTATTAATCACATATGTTCATGCTGGATACAGATATCAAACTAGCATAAATAATTAAATCACTCCCTGCTTTGCTACACAATTCTATATCTTGCAGATCCAGGGAAGATTGAGACGGTGCTGGACTTGAAGTGTCAAAAAAATATAATATGTATCTTGTGGTGGGGGGAAAAAAGAATTAGTGAAAGCCTCCTGGAGAATGACAGTCTTTGTTATTTGTCTTCTGACTCCTTAGCAGACAGCTATCAGGAAGAAAGAGAACTCACTGTGCACCACTGAGAGAAGAAAATATGTGAGTCAGACTTTCCCCTCCTCCCTCCTTTCCCCAAAGCTTGAGATCCCCCTTCCAAAAATGAAAAGGATCAAGTTGCTGTCACTGTCACCGAACAAACATAAACTTTTCTGGCACCTAATAAATAGGCAGTGTGGCATTGTTCTCAAAGCCAGACAGGTGTGTCTGCCTCAGTGATGATGGATTCCATTATTCTGTATGGAAAGCCTGTTGGCTTTCTTGTCATATGTCGTCACACATCTCTCTCCTAAGAGAGAAAAGTTTGAAAGATGGCCAAAAGTAATTACACAGACGCTTCCCTGATGCTGTTGCCATGTGTTTTCTCCTGCTCATCACCACTAAAGGTAGAAAAAAAATCTGTTACCCGCAGCTATATTTCACAGGAAGACGGGGAGTGCAGACATGTAGGTGCTCTGCTGCTCTTCTTGTTGTGTTGATTGCTAGATCATTAACCCATCAGGTTTATTTTTCCTAGCTTTGACTGTTAGCCATGGGAAAGGGCTCTGGGCAGTTTTACTCACCTCTAAGGTGGAGCAGCACACCCTGATCTGGGTGTGTGGTGATGACATTCTTTGCACCTGAATGGCAGGAACATCAACATCTCCTTGTAAACATATCAAGAGAGAGACAGTGGCACCTTTGTTCTTCTCACATCTCACTTGAGTTGCTGACAGCTTGCTGATTGATATTATCATTCTTAATGTCAGTAAATAGTGCCAAGCCAGATAAAGAATCAGTTTCCTCTTGGTGCTGAAGAGCTCATTTATCTTTCTGCAGCTTGCCTTGGCATATGCCGAAATTGGAGCCGGAAGTAGTCTTCCATTTTAGTCAGAAAGGGATGTGTGGGTTTTATTCCCCCCTCGCCATCTCCTAATCTTCCCTCTCTGTCTCGCTTTGTCTCCTCGTGTCTGTCTCCCTGGTTATTTTGATTCTGAGTGAGTGAGACTTAACTGCAAAGAAAGATGGAGCTTAAGTCTGTTGTAATATGTTAGGACAACTCTTGATTAGATTCTGTCAGAGTGAGGTCTCTCTGTCTCTCCTGCCCCATCCTGGAACACTAGCTTTACAATGAACAGATATCAGGCCACTCGAGGCCTTCCATGAATTTGTTACCAAAAAAAAGACCCTTGTTAGAGTGATACTTCTTCAAAGGGTGAGCCACAAAATCATCTAATTGTGCCTCATGTACAGTACATTTTTTGCTTCAAGGAGGTCATGCATTTAATGAGTTCTTTCAGAGGAACCAGCGTGTATAACCTGCAGACAACAAGCCTTTCTATAACCATACAGTGGCCACCAAAGGTCTTAGAGACATCATATTGAAAAGGTTAAACACTGACAGTGAACAAGTCTAACATGGTGGGTACACAACCTCAACTGAACAGCAAAAAATGATGGCATTTGAAAAAAGTAACAAAAGGCACAGGAGAAAAGTCAATGTGTTTTTTTCTATTTTAATTTTAGACACAAATCAGAAAAGAATTGGTTGAAAACGAGCCACACTTGACAAGGCTGGTGCACTGTGGTCACATTGCTGAGAAAATAAAATACACACACAGCTGAATGCCTGTAAGTGCACAGTTCAAAGCACCGATCTCCATGTTTTTCCTTTCACCCCTCCCCTCTTCAATCCTGTTACTCCCTACCCTTTTCTATTATGTTGACAGACAGTGTTGATATCGTATGAGCTGGCAATTGATACGTCATGTCTTGGAGAGAAACAGGTTTGTCCTCAGCAGGTGAATATGTGGCTCCCTCATCCTCGATGCAGACACATGACACTTTTTCGACACTCTCTCCCTGATAACGCTGTGGCATGCAGGCAGAATCAAAGGGGGCATCTTTCACATGCAATTAGAGCAGAAAATAAAGACGATGAAGAGCAGCACACAAAGGAAACTTGGGGATCAGAAGGCTGTAATGAAAGGTGATTAGAAGTGGAGGCCCCAGCCAATGAGCTGCAGAGAGCTGGGGAAACAAACTCGTCGCAGTAGGGTTCTCTATTGAAGACACCATTAGACATTATCAAAGCTGAGAATGACAGACATGACTCATAAATATGCTAGATCATTAGGCGTGTGTGTGTGTGTGTGTGTGTGTTTCTGAGAGACTGTGTGTTTGTATTAACTTTATTCATCATCATTAATGTAGAGCCCATCATGTTTTTGATGGCAGTTTGATGGAAGGGTTTATTTTAGGGGCATTTCATAGCATTGTTAGGCTTAATTTTTTAATTATTTTAATTATACATTTTACATCCACTTCACTTTTGATTGTGCTCTTTACTACATTTTTCCTTAATAATGTCTAAGTCGAGCTAAACAAAATGAAGAAGCTGCTCAGAGAAACAAAATGAAGTAATTGTGGTCAGTGGCAATACAATATTAATTATTTAGGAAACATTTTGCCTTCTACTTTATACTTCAAGTTTGTTTGCCAGTAATATTCTAAGCAGGTAAGTTCACACAGGATAAATTACAAAATTAAATTGAAATATTCATTTAAAACATACGATCAAGACAATGCCCAATTTTAAGTATAGGCTACAGTTGTAGACCATTGGCCCATAATGCAATGCACAAAAGAAAACAGTGGAGTTACTCACAGCTCAACTCATAGGACAGCAAAGAATTTAATTGTTGGTTTTTGTGAGACAACTAAAGTACAGTAAGGTCTAAGAAACTAATTATTTCATATCTTTGGAAAATGAAATGAAATATGTTGCCTTCTCTAAGTTTAGCTGTCAGTGGCATTCCAAAGCTGTGGTTTGATTGACATCTGTCAGCACTTGTATTGGATTATTTATACAGATGTACAAAACTTTCAACATTGTTGAATCTTTCTCAGTACAACAATAGTACACTACTATAGACTTTTCCCTATAGGGAAACTGTGTTCTGGCCGTTTCTTAACCTTAGAACTCTACTGTAGGGAGATTTTCGCCCATAAGATTGTGTTCACATGATTTTCATTGTGTTGCTGATGTCTGATTGGCCTGGGTCCTTGGGTAGGTTCAAGCTGCTTACTGACATCACCGGAGGTAGGCGTGTTTCCCTGCTCCAATCCCTGTTGGGTTTTTTTTCTTCTTTTCAACAGGCACGTGTTCAGGTGATTTTTAAAAATGTCACTGTAAATGCTCGAATGTCCCAGGAACCAAAGAACGAAGTTTTTTTTTTTTGGTCTTATGTTTTCATTCTTTTGTTAACGATTCTCTAATTATCATTAATTTTAGCGCCTCTATCACTAACGTCTGGTGAAACTCACATGAACATGTGCCTGTTGGAAAAAAACAGTGATGGTAGGGAAACACGCCTACCTTCAAACTAAAGTGCTCCTCATAGAAGTACAATACTTCAGTTTGCCATGTATTGTATTGTACTTGAATATATTTTGATGAGAAATAAATATTTTTTATATTATACCCAATATAATATACCCAACGTCAGTGATGGTGTTAAAAAGAAGATCAATAGTGTTCTAGGATTAAAGAAGAATATTGTGCTATTATTGTGTATTATTTTCTTAATTCATGCATCATTCTAAGTCTGTTAAATATCCATACCATCCTGTGTCATGTGTAGAAACTACCAGCTTCAAAACTACCTCATTTCAGTTCTGACTGACTGACATCTTTCCTCTGTCTCCATCCCTATATGTCCATCCTCAAAAACAGTCAGCCATCCTGCTGGGCACTGAGTGAGTGAGTGATAGACATTTGTTCCACTTCTCTCTGGCTAAACTGAAGAAGAGGAGACCCATTCCTCTGCCTGCCATTGCCAGCTGTGAGTGGTTGTCAGGGTTGGGGCTGGTCCAGGGCCCGCTAATGGTGCTGTCTGTCTCAGTCAAGTCCTTGAGACGTCAAGTCTCTCAAGAGACACCAAGCTCCAAAGTTTGACTGGAATTAAGCATCTGGTGAATGAACAGACAGCAACTGGGCTGTCATGGATGAAGTCATTGTGACATTACAAATACAGTTTACATTTACAATTTCCACACCAGTGAATTTGTGAAAACAATGTTAGTATACAATTATCTCTTGTCTGCCTAATACTAGTTGTATTAGATATTGATTATCATACTGCAAATGACCTGTTCCAACAAAGGAGAGAAACACAAAAATAGCAATGACATTGAGGAGGATCCTGTAGGCTTCCACAAACAAACACTAATTCAATGCTTCACTGACACAAACGCACATTCAATCAAAGCATCAAATAACATCCTTGTCCGGCCCCTGGTAAATGGGTTATTTGGCACCTTAACAACAAGTTGCAGTTCAGGCCTATTCAGATTGTCAGCAGACACTACAGGCATGCTGTCTGGGGAATGAAAGGCTTAGCAAAAAGGGAGCTGTGGGGAAGCACTGGGGTGGCTACAGAGTTTAAGACCAGCACTGTAGCTATTACAGGATGTCAGAAAATGTGCTTAATTGTAAATGATTAGGGCTCTTGTAAAAGCCGATCAAGTCAGGGTTTGGGGAGAAAGCGCAATTGTCCCACATAATCCTGCCTGCCGCTGTTCTTTCATCTGGATGAAGAGATCAAAAAAGAAGGGATTTGTAAAGGCCAGACCTCCCTGTGCAGCCACTGAGCTCAGCTCCTCTCTCCAGCATTCACTCTCCTTTTCAAGCGCACTTCCTCTCTCTCACACACTTCTCCTTTTTTATTTGCACCACTGTTTTTCATTGGTTACAAGCTATGTAGAGGTCAGCATTGAGACTTTTGTTGGAATTTTTGCTTAATGCACCTCTTTAACAGTAATATTTGTATTCTTTGCATGTAGCTGTGAATCATCATTATGGCTTGTATAGCCGCATCTTTAGAGATTGCACAGTATTGCCCTTCATTATTAGACATCAAACACACACAAACACACTCACCCACACTCAAGCTATGGGTTGTACATCTGTGTCTTCCTTTATCTATCTTTCCAGAAAGGAAGAAATAAAAGGAGAGTAGAAATCTGTCTGAAATGAAAGCTAGAGGGGCCTAGAGATGGTCAAAGTGAGACACACTAAACATTCACACACACACACACACACACACACACACACAGAGGAATCAGCTGTGAGCTGAATGGATCTGAGTTGGGGGGAGTAGACTGCCCTTATGCCCTCTCTTTGAAGTGAGGCACAGGCTGTATGTAAAGGCCCCAGAGAGGGGCATGTCTACATCTCCCCCATAGGCTGGCTGAAGGCAGCCGTCCGAGCCGAGCGCACAAAACAGAGAGCAGAATGGAGCTTCCTAACTAAGTTGCTCTCTTTTCACACACTTTCTTTACTCACACAAGTGATTTTCTTTTCTTTTTCTTTCCTTTTTTTTTGAGAGAAAGAGTGCTTAGAAAAAAGTCACCATACTTGATTTAATGTCTCCAGCACATTAAGATGTAGGTTACAATTGTGGTTCTGTGTGACTTTTCCAGTTGTGTAACAACTCAATGGTCTTGATAAAGTTGTTTTTAAGATTTTCTAGCAACCTATGAATGCTGTTATCACTCACTTTGAAAGTGATAGCATAGAGGACTAATTTAAGTTGCCCCCTGTAAGATCTGTAATGGCCTTTACTATTTATCTTAAGATTGATGTAAAATAAATTCCTCCAAACAGCAACTTGAGTGATGGGTGTTTAGTCCTAGTTTCAACAGTTATGTTTAAGTCAGTGGATGAAGAGGCATCATGTCCATTTGTGTTGAGTGCAACACCATTAACCTCTAGCCCGATTAGCAGGGCGGAAGAAAAACTCAGAGCAGATGACTTCCGTCACTGTAATGTCAGAGTGTTGTTCTCAGCTGTCGAGTCCGTGCTCATAGAACACTTCTTGTAAACACACATATGCACTTTGATGGACTGTTCCCAGCTTGTGCGTCCTGCACTCTACTGTTGAATTGGGTGGGATACGGTGAAACGGTGTGAGGTCTTGTCTGATTTGGTCTGGGCCACTCTTGTTCTGCTCTGGCCTCAGGGAATGTTTGGTGTGAGATAAGGTTGTGTTTGAAGAGGAGCTCCAGATGCTCATATATTACAGGTTGTCTCGTCATGCTGCAGATAAAACCTCAGAGAAGCTCCTGTCACCAGGCCGTACCACACACAGACACACACTCACAAGTAAGATAAATGTTTACAGAAGGCATTCCCCTTTCGACAGTGTCGGGCTGTGGACAACAGAGCTGTCAGAGCTCGACCATTTTTAGGCTGTGGCTCATGTCTGTAGCATCTAGATTTTCGCAGCATGTTATATGTTTCATATCTTCTTATAAACATGTATTTTTTTCTTTTTTTTAGCTTTGAGATACTTCTGTAGTCTCATAAAAAATATTCAACAAACTTTGACAGATAACTACACTGGTAAAGGCCATATGAAAAAAAAAAGTTCTGGCTTCTGAGATTAGATTTTACAGTTGCGCGGTCTGTTTTTCTGTGTGTGCTGTCTTTTTATGTCTTTTCGCACTCGGTAAAACAAATGTGTGGTTGTAATTTTAGTTCCCAAAGGTGACATTGTGAATTTGCCACAGTGATAAAAGATAGAAAATTCTGCAGTGGTGTTCTCTGCCTGACTGTCACACCTGCCTTAAGTTTATTAGACCTAGAAATAGATTATGCTGTAGGTCAGCTTTTACCCAGTAAAGCTGTGGTTTTACTTTACTGTAAGCATATACTTGTTGAAAAGGCTCTGTCCAAAGACAGACAGAGTTAATTGGTTATTGCTTCTCATTATTTAATTTGGCTAAACTCTGCATCTCATGATTGTAAGTATTGTTATCACATCTCCTTAAGGCAGAGACTTTCCATCCAACCTTGAATGAGATTATTCCTCACTAATAAGACAAGAGAGAGTGGGTTTGTATAATGCAGAGACCGGTTTCCCTGTGTCATTAAGTCATGTGTTTGCTAAAGTGGAATGGTATATTGCTTGGCATAAAACGTGGCGTGTCTTCATTTGTCAGGCTCGTAGGGCTGTGAGACAAACAATGTTCATAGTGTATGTCTGAGGGCCCTCTGAGACCACAGTTGAGTGGCTGCTCACTGGTGCGTTTCTCATGCTAATGTCATGGTCCTCCAGTCTATCTGTCACCCCATTACGCTAACATCATTATGCACAGGGGCCTGTCTCTGTCATTGAAAAGAACAGAATCATTCCCGTCTCATTTTGAAGCAAATTGTTTGGGGAACATTTCCCTCTTTTTTTTTTACCATTGGTAATGGCGGGCCAATCATTTTGCAAGACTGCAGGTATGCAGATGAATGAATAGCTATTTGAGCTGTTTGGTGAAAGGAGTTTTTGTATTATTCATGAGAGGGATGGTGTATGTGAAAGAACTGCGCGTGTGTGTGTTGGGTGTGAGTGAGCAAAGGGGCCAATGTCTTTCCATCAAACACAATGTACATGCCTGCCCACCTCAGCCTTTAACAGACCTTAAGAATCATGCTTAAAAATTCAGATG
>JAUBNQ010000007.1:12359330-12383483 GCA_032353495.1 Ctenopoma kingsleyae | reverse complement strand
GAGCTGTTTGGTGAAAGGAGTTTTTGTATTATTCATGAGAGGGATGGTGTATGTGAAAGAACTGCGCGTGTGTGTGTGTGCGCGCCTGTGTGTGTTGGGTGTGAGTGAGCAAAGGGGCCAATGTCTCTCCATCAAACACAATGTACATGCCTGCCCACCTCAGCCTTTAACAGACCTTAAGAATCATGCTTAAAAATTCAGATGGCAATGGATGTGAACTCTGAGGGTCACTACTTTAGATTGGTACTTGAAGTTGGAATATGTTATTATCATTTAATCACGACTGATCAATCTTGACTAGCCCTAAAGCATGGCATTATTTCAGTCTCTGCTATGTGTCTCTTAGTGAGATCATTCTTCTGTGATTTTGCTTTTCTCTCTTTTCACCTGGGATCTTTTCATCTCATCCAGTGCAGGTTCAAATCCAGGTTAAGACCTTTGTCTCAATCTAAATCTCCCGGTCCTGACAAACAGCACAAATTCCGATCTGTCAACTCAGCACATTCCTTGCGCTAGTGTGCAAGTCTCCTGAATGTGTGCCATCTCTCTGTGCAGGAGGTATGCTAGCCATGCACCCATCTACTAATTGAAAAGCTTCAATCAGCTCAGCTAACTGAGCAGACAGCCCTGGGTTCCTGTAATTGCCTTGGTGACAGTGCTTCTGCAAGAAAAAAGCCTGTGTCTCTGTGTCATCATTTGCACAACGTTATGAATAGGTTAATAAAATAAAATACTTTAATTATAGCTTAGTTGCCATATTGTTAATGGTGCCAGTGTGGCTCAATTGAATAATACAGTTTCTACTATTAATTATCTGAAAGTGAACTTGTTTAAATGATATTTTACAGCCCCTTGATAAAATTACTGCTAGAGGCAACGTAATGATAGACAGACAAAGGCCATGCACAAATTATCATAAACTATTAGCTTGTTTCCAAAGGGTTTTATGTTAATCTTTTAGCGCTTAAGTACCCTGCAATTAACATATCAGGAGGAGCTGCCTTCCAGCTAGGCTTGCAAATTGAAGTGCTCAGATAAAAAAGCTATTGAGATGAAACCCTGAAAGAGAAGAGGAGCTATCGCACTGAAGTGTGCTGGAATTTTACTCGTGTGCTGTGTGTGCGCACAAATCTGTGAGAGGGAGAGCGATAGAGAGACTTTAAGAGCACTGAGACAAAGAATGAGTGAAAAAGAGAGCAAGATGTCGTGAGAGTGTCTGTGATCAAGGATGTATAACAATTCCATTATCCCTCTTGGTGATGATATTAGATGTCTTTTTCAGGCCTCTTTTCCTTTGTCTGATACTACGCAGTGTGTGAGCTATAGGAGGAATGAAATGGCTCTCATTGGCTGCGATGGCAGCGTCTGAAGGAATGTGTTTACATATCAGGCTAGTGGCTTGATATGTAAATGCAGTGTGTTGAAAAGGCAACAGGGAGATATGTTTCATTGTTAGGTCTTCACACCCTGTGTTCCCTTTTATGTTAAGCACAATTGTATCCACTGAGCGAGCATCTTGTAAACCGCCCGTTGCTTTTGGTAGGTTAAACCCACAAAGGAGACCCATGCTTTGGAAGATATGCATGTTTTATAGGGTAATTGGCAGCTTTGCTTTGGTCTGCTTTCTTTGTTGTCGACACGTAGCAGTTGACACCATTTACATTTACTATAATTATGTGAAAATACTCATAATATATGTCTTATGAGTTCAGAGATTGGGTCTTGTTTACTTAGTGTAAGCAAGAAAATAGAAAGGGTAATTCCTAGGAGCATTATCCTTTTTCTTTGTGAAACAGATGTTTTATATTTGAATTTTTTTTAAATAAAATTCCTGGCTGTGTCTCCAGGAGGATTCTCACTATATAAAGTAATTTAGAGTGCATATGAATAATGAATAATGAATTGTTAGACCATAACACATTACATTCTGTATATCTCTCTGAATTCAGCGTTACCATGTTGCCCATAGACTGCCCTGATATTTTCCTCCATCACGTAAAGATAGATGACCCGACTGAGGCCTTAATCTCATGCTAAAGATTTGTTGGCCTCTAGAAGTCAGGCCTAGCATTGAGATGCCTGATCTGATTTATATTCACTGGCATGGCATGGCACTATCTGCAAAGCAGATGCTGCTGCATTGCCCTTGTATTAGGTTTTATATTTCACCTGAAATAGAACCTCTAAACAAGGTCAGGTTCACAAACTCGCTCTTTCTCTTTTTCTCTCTGCCTTTCTGTCTTATTTTTGACATTTTTAATGTTTCTAAGAAGCATTTCCAATTTTTCATGTAAATAATAACCCTAATATTATGTCTGCATTGTAATTGTGGAAAAAAGCATAGGAAATGGCACAGTACCCTATCTTTTTCATTGAGAGGTTTACATTTCTTTCTGGATATGAGACCAGAAAGCTGAGGGAGAAATGAGGTCCATAGCCAGCCAAAATCCTGATGAACACCGCCTTTAAAACCAAATTCTTGCCTGTCAACCCCTATAATTTATAGGGCGGAGATTACAAAGCTACCAATACAATAAATTAAACTGAAGGACAGAATTATGCCGAGTGCTTCCTGCTCTCCCCAATGACGCACACTAACTTAGCACTGCCTGACAATGAGTGTGATTTACCACTTGGGCAAGAGTGGAGAAGGGAAAACATTCACAAGCAGAGGCACCCAAGACTCGCTTTGGCCCACAGCCTAGTGAATAAAACCCCGCTTTAATTCACCCACAAATGTGTCGCCATTAAAAAACTAAGAATAGGGATTGCAGATCATAAATACTCCCTGATTTATTAGCTAACAACAAAGATCATAAGCCCAGCCAAGGAGAGAGAGATTGTTTGACAGAATGTTGTCAAGGAGAGAAAAAGAGAGGAAAAACACACTCGTTCTCTCGTTCTCACTCACAGATACTCTTAGCTAAATCTGACCAGAGATGTAGCCCAGCCCTATCTTCTGCAGCAGCGTAGGAGCAGATGTGTCTGCTCTCTTCTCAATGTGTGACAGACAGAAAAGATAAACAGAGAGAAAAGCAGAGAGAGCGAGAGGAAGAAAGGGAGGGAGGGAGGTAAAGAGAGCAGGAGCTGGCACGGCACTGGCTAATTTATCTCGCTGAGAGACAGATTAAAGAGAGAGGAGAGTGAAACAAAGTTCCACTGGCTTAATCAGCGGACAGCCTGCTAGCAAAAGACATGATAAATCAGAGCAGGCTCAGTCCAGGAGAAACTCTTTGCTCTGGAAGGGAATGGGAGACATCCTCAGCCAAACAGCAGTATCTTTTACATGGACTGGTGTGAATAGCAGCTTGTGAACTCACTGTGTGTATACTTGCAATCGATACTCATTGCTATTGTTTGACCAAACATTGTTATACAGTAGCCTACTGCTGTTAGCTGTGTTCCAGCACTGTTATTTTTAGTAGTGCCTGAACAATCCTGCCTGGTGGTGTTGTGTAAACAGGACAAAGTGATATGAAAGGCCTTAAGTTTCCCCTTCGTTTTTCTGTGCAGCCATGTCTTTCTTTAGCTCCATGTCTGACACGGAACTAACCTGAGGGCCTAACCCAGGAACAGGAAAAGGAGCTTAGATATCCCTGTGTCATTAGTTCACTACGGGGTCACAGCTGGGCCACTCAGAGCATGATTACACCCCTTGATTTATCTGCTTTGGAGCCCAAACACAGATAAATCTCCCAGCTCATCCTTGCAGTGGGATCCTCACTGTCTGATAAACGGCCCAAGCTGAATAAACAACTACCGGCCCCCACCCCCACAAACATCCAACCAACCTCGTACATTATGAATAATTCATTCAGATTGGAAGCTCTGTTAAATGTGTATATTTTGTGTCTTAAATGGCAAAGGTGCTTCTATGATCTCTATCCAATCCTTTGCGCATGTCTTTGATGAAATACTAGAGAGGCAGAGGTTGGCAGACATTTTGTTTTGTAGTTGTAAACTTTATTTCCTCGCCCTGGCTGTCGTCCTCTAGCATATCCACATAAATTTACTTTATGCAAATATGTGGTGGGTTAGGCTGCACCGCAGCTCCTGTGTAGATATTGGCCTGTCTGCGACTTTATGACAAAGTTTAAAATCATTCATTGCAGTGACCCCTGCGGTAAATTCACTTAGTGGAAAATTGCCCCGACTCTCCTGTTTGGTGTATAGATGTGATCACGAGTGCATTTTTAACTTAATTAATTGGCCGTTTCTGTTGACAAGAAATTTATGCAGTAATAATTTGCTCGAAATAGATGCAGAGTGCAGGAAATGAGATATCCATCAGGGTGCTTGTGTTCCACCAGCTGCACCGCGGCTAATATGAAAGTATTTCAGGCTGCTCAGACCCTGCTGTTTGCGCAGTCAAGATTATATATACCCACGATCCATTGCCTGCCTCAGAGGCGCTCATGGAGGTCTATGATAACAAAGACTATGTGATTTATTGCCTGCTGTGAAAGCAGAACTTGATGAGATTAAACAATTTCATAGCACGAGTGTTTCTCAGAGGGCCCTCTGATTTGTGGCAGCAACACAGACAGTAAATCAGGTTTATATATCTGAAAGCATGCTCAGCAAAGGAGTGCAATTACTGTTTAAGACAGCTACTTTTTATTTAATTTTTATCCCTGGTTTGTCTCTTTTATTTCTGGCCTGTCACACAGCCACTCACCTTCATAAGTCCTTCTGAAGAAGGGGTTGAAGAAGAGAGGAGGTGGGGAAGTCAAGGAGGGGAAGAGAGGAAGGCACAGTGGTATGAACCCTCTGCTATCTTTCCTCCACAGCTTATACGGAAACAACAATGAAGGGACGACGACGGCCACCAGCAGAACAACATGGGCATCTATTGAGTAGAGCGAAGCACTCAATTTTTTATGCATTGTTTGCCTGCTGCTCTATTCCTGTCTAGGTAAATGGAGTAGGCAGAGTGTAATTAGAGAGCCGGGCTTTGCTTCGTGCCATAAAGATGACATGGTGTAATGATACAGCTTACAGGCCCACAGAGGTTTCTGTCTTGAGACGGAGGATCTGGGTCGTTTGCCTTTGACTTATGATAGGTGTGAAAGATGACAGTGTTATCATTGCAACGTGGAACTCAGAGTGGATGAGGGAATTTATTTGTGAAAGGTTGTCAGGGATTGGAGGCAAGCATAGATGGATGGGGAGAATATTAATCACCCATGCTAAACAGGTTGTCATGTAATATTTTCAAATAGAAATCAAATTTTCAATAGCTTAATAATCTTCATACAAATCAAATATGTCCTCTGTTACCAGTTTATAATACAAAATCACATGATTGCATGCTGTAGTATGATCTCTATATGTTAAAAATAATTAAACATAAACAAATAAGGCAAATGAATACAAATTTTAAACCTCTGATCATTTTGCACCGAGTTGAGATCAGAGTTTTTCAGTTTAGATCACTGGGGCTGTGCTGTATTTACATCATACAGATCTTCATCTGTGCTTAACTTATCAGTTTGTTTGTGCATGAATAGAAGTGAGCTTGTATATACATGAGCATTAGTGTTTCATGCACTCAAATAATGTGAGAGGATGTGTACTGTATGCGCTTCTAATGTGTGTATGCACACAATTTGCATGTGTGTATTTTTTTTTAACTTCTTTTTTGTGGTTAAATGTTCCTCGGGTGTGTATGTGTCCTTGGGTGAAGATGTGAGTTGTGCATCTGCCTGCATCATCCCATATCTTCCCAGGAAACATCAAGAGATCTCATTATTTCGACATATCTCAGCTTTTTTTCTTCCCGTATGCCTTGAGTCAAAATTAGTTTTCATTCCCTCTGTGATCTTACTGACTGAAGCCGGCTCAAAGTAAAGAAAATCGCAGTCTTCGTAGCGGGGCTGAGTCAAACACACACTTCACACAGCCGCAGTCTGAGTTAAGCATTGCTAAGTAACCTTCACATTTCACTTGTGTGAAGAGCTAATTTCCTTTAAGTTCACATGTCACTTTTTGTGGCTCTTTTTGTGGGTCCTCTTCAAATGTCTCTCAGCGTCTAATTGCATAGGAAACATTCTAGACAAGCTGGTGTGACAGGCCCGCTCCCAGAGTCTTCAATTATTAAACATCCTACACTCTAGAAAACAGCCCTGACGTTAGCTACAGCCCCTAATCGGAACAGAAAGCCTCATGATATGTCACACTCCTGAGTTGCTGTGGTTTTGGGTGTGTGTGTGTGTGTGTGCACTTTGGGTTAAACAAGGAAAGATAAAAATATTTCTTTTCACACCAGTTAAATAAGGCAAAACTCTGACAAAAATGATTTTTGTCACAGGTAGATCATAACATTCACATCTTCCCTTTTTTGTTGTTTTACAGATAAAAGAAATTGTGTGTACTTATAAAAATATATGAAACAATCAGTTATGCTCTGTGTAAAAGTTTGAAGAAAATATTTAATTGTCGTTTTAACCAGTATCTACAACATTTGGTGATTTTATCTTTTTGGCTTTGTAACTTTGAACCAGTACCAATGGAAAGGTCATGGTAGACCAAAATAAGAAATAGCCCTAAGCTAATTGTACTGCGTACCTGTAATGCAGGCTTACATTTCCGCTTTAAATCGCCTACACTGATTCTGCAAGACACTCAAAGAAAAGGTCGAATGACTTTTTAAATTTCAACCTAAAAACAAACACAGCCTTATTACCATCTATGAGTCATTGCAATGGATGATTAACGTCCAGCAGCACTCAACCTTTGCCTGTCTGACGATTAGCTGTACACAAAACAGCGGTGTTCGATGTTGCTGGTTCGCTCCGTGTGCCTCGTGCCCTGAGCGAAACATCAGAACACTTGCTCTTGTGATCAGTGATCATATGATACATTTACTCTGAGTAGGTTCATTGGAGTAGAACTGGTAAATCATTAAACACACGCTCAGCAGTCTTCCTGCTGAGCAAAAGACTGCTGAACTACTCACCAGTGCAGGCATCGTTACTGTACATCAAATGTTCTTCCCCCTGCCATTACTTAACAAAACAGAATGAATACTTTTCATGCACACAACATGCAATTTAAAACACATTATACTCTTTTCTCTGCTCCCATAAGCCATAATCATTAAGGTAAAAAAAAAACAAAAAACAATATACCACTGTTATACCTTTTGCCTTGCCGGTTGTGATTGTGACTGACAAAATATGCCTTTAAATGATTTAACCTCAACCAGCAAGTTTTTATGATGATGTTATGAAATCAGTACAACATATTATTAGGTTTCTCCTTGAAAACAATCTCAATTATGCACAAAAAACTCTTGTGTGCACATTTTAATCACTGGCTGTGAATTAGAGCATTTCTCATGTCATTATTACCATTACATGGTGTAAGATGCTGTAAGACGGTGCTACTTTTTTTTCTAAAAGTGTTGTATTGTTTGTAACCCCTAACTTCAGAAGTATGAGACATGAATCATAAAAAATTCTATCTTGTGAAGAAATAAACGTGTCATGCCAACATTAAATGTTGACTCAAATAAGTTCACAAGTTGTGTCTCCTCTGATCTCCTACATGATCAGAAAGCAGCACCAGTTTACAGAGACAAGAAGTGAAAAAAGTTCCATGCACAGACACAAAAGAAATATTTTGATATAGACCCAAAGAGAAAACATATCAAAAGACATTTTTATACATGTCTTTTGCAAGCACAAAAAGCAGAAATGGTGTCAAGAGAAAACAAAACAGAAGGCTTGTTTCTTCCAACAATTGCTTTAAGCTACAAAAATCTCCTTGAGTCCCTAGCCTCCCCTCAATGTCAGCCCCCCTCCCCTCGCCCTCCTTCCCTCTTTCTCCTCTTCATTTCTCTCTTTTTCCCTTTTCCCTCTCTGAGGCAGGACAGGGCCCTCTTTGCACCCTGATAGGTTGCGGGCTGATGCTTAGCAACAACATTCCTGTGCCCTAAGTAGCAGTAAGCCTCTGGCTGAACTCTTTGATGTGGCTGTCAGGCCACATTTATTTCCTTTTAGCACTTTGTCTACTTGTCCAGATGTATAAGGAGATAAAAAGGGCTGGTGTTTACACTGGTCTCCCTCTGTAGCGCGGCTGTAATTAGATTGTATTGCTGGTCAGTCTTAAGGAGGGAGATGAGGTGAGGCAAGGCAGGAACCAGCTGTGTCAAGATGAGCTGGTCAGGGTGAGACTTCAGAGTCAGACTGCAAGAGAGGAAAGCAGTATGTGAAACTTGGTGCTAAGTAGACAGTTTATGTTCTTTGGCAGCCAAAATCATCTTATTTTTTGATCCATGATCTAGAAATTTTCTAGATCTGTAGAACACCCATCAATATTTGAAATTGACAGGCTAGCTTACAAAACTTTGTAAACTTTGTTGCATCTTAAAGATAACTGCTGTTCGTCAACTTTTCCCAGCTCACTTTTCGGTAACTCATATTCTCAGGAACCCCACTGTGGTGGTGGTGGTTATGTGCTCTATGTGGCTCTCTTTGTGTTCAGCTTTTCTTGTCTTTCCCTCCCCTTTTTCTCTCTCTTCTTGCCCCCCTTTCTCATGGCGATATGTTGGAAATAATAATCACCATTGCCTCTGGGTTCATCAGCATTTATTCGCATAACAACACAGAGAAGCAGAAGACAGACAGCACTGGTGTGATGTATTATCCAGTACAGGAATCATCTTTCATAATGACATCCAACAGAACTTCCTCTCTCTGCCACCACCCATTCCTTTCTCACACACACTTTCTTCATTTCTCTTGCCCACTTTGCACTCTCCTCTGTCCACCCTTTATTATCACAGAATCCATGGTTATCCCCAGCCTGTAAATTTGTGCCACATTATCATAAGCTGTGGTGATAACTCACATTGCACAGAGACAATAATGATGTGAACACTCAGCATATGCCCCAGGCCCAGCAAATTAAAACAATGCTCAGCTTGATGAGCAGACTAATCTGGACAGCAGAGAAAGCGAGAGTAAAGGAGAGAGGAAAAGGGGGCCGCGAGCATCTTAAATAGATGACACAGCAGCACCTCCCTCTGTTCAGTGTGGGTACAACTTAAAAAAAAGGCAGTGGAAGACAGGAGGAAAAAAAGCAGAACTATAGACAATGTACTTATGTTGAAAACATAAAGGACATAATGTGTGAGTACATCATGAGATGATCACAAGTTTCTGTTTGTATTTTTGTCATGTTAGAGCTTTCAGAACTGAAATTTTTATGAGCAACTATTGTGCTCTGCACATACAAAGCTTCTGTGTTCTGCCATAAATGCTGAAAATGAGAAATTACGTCACTTTATTGTTGGAGCTCCTTTCAAACTACTGTGAGTAATAATATAATGTCATATTTCTATTAGACATCCCCAATAATGTATAATCTAGTTCCTTAGGTTTAACAGTTGATAAAATAAATGTCACATCTAACAGGTCTGCTAGGCAGGAAAGATGAATAGCCAGTCTGATGAAATGGCGAGTCTGTAAGCACAGATCCCAGTATTGCTCCACTCCTCTGGATTTTGATTATGTTTCTAGAAAGCATATTGTCGTGAGTGCATTGGTCCACTTCAAACAAATACAAAAGAGAAAACCCTAAATGTTCTCCTTCATTTGTTCCACATGCTTTCTCATCATAGGCATTGCTGCTTTCTCTTCTTGTGGACAGGTCATTGACTAAAGTGAAAGAGTGCAGATGTGGAAGTGTATGGAGGAAGGTCTGAGAGGAAAAAAGGGAGGATTAGGGCATGATGAAGCCAGCTGATTGATGTTCTGTGGGTGGGGTAAAATGGGTGTGCTGGATAGGATGAGATGTGACAACCAAAGACCAATTGGTCGGGTGTTTGATCAGCAAGCATGATACTGACGAGGTGAAGTGGTGGTGTCATGCATAGCGCAGGGAGTGGGTGGGTGGCGATACTGAAAGCAAGGTGACTGACATCCCATAGGACCAAAACCAATGTGTGGAGGCAGCCCAAAGCCCTATGCAGCATATCCTCCCTCCCGCTCCTTCTTTTCCTCCAACACCCTCCTAACACAGTCTGTGGGTGGTGCTGTTAATAATGTGGCAACTAGGAAGATTAATTGTGAGCAAGCAGCAGGATTAGGAGGGTCTTTTTAGACCCAAGCAAGCCTGAAAAGGGCCAGGCTTGTGATCTTTCAAGCAGGCCAGGAAATGAGACAAGCAGGGGTGCAACTCTTGCTTAAAAGAGCACGGAGGTAGATCAAATAGAGAGGGCTCACAATTCCTCTGTTAATGCCTGAGTTGCTCTGTCAGCTCATAATAATTGTCATAGACAGTCTCTTTGTGTGTTCATTATGACAACCAATATCAATTACATCCTCAAAACCAAATGGCAAAATGCAAATTAGTGTAATAAAGAGGTTTTTTCTTGATAGGATTGTTGGTGATAATTTTGGTTCAGGATCTCTCATTGGCCCACTCCTGCAGGTGCTGCAGTTAAAACAAATATCTATCAGTACCTGATTGTCTCTCCTCAAATAGTTGGTGACAGCTCTTATTGAGTACAATATGTTTTTTTTTTACTTCTTGTATCACACCTTCCAAACAAGTACAACATACAAAAAAGGGAGTCATCTGTGATATTTTAAGCAGGTTTCCACCACTCCAGAGGCTGAGAACAGCCGGTCTGCTGTCACAACAATAGCTCTATTGCAAGCTCTTTCTTACAAAACCATGATCCTTCAGCATATATGTAGTTAATCGGCTTATTTTGCCATTTTTCTCTTTGGGTGTAATATGAGAAACTTGCTGGCCAGACCTTAATGCCTTTCAGAGATTCTATCTGAAAGCACATTATGTGATCGTTTTCAATTCACAATGCTCTCTTTGCCCATGAAGAATATGGTTCCATTTAACAGTGCAAACCATTCCATTTCTCAAGGTTATGCATGGGCATGTAGAAGAACAACAATAAAAGTGGGGAAAAATGCAGCTCCAGACCATCTCTAATATGTATTTGTCAGTTGAGTCTCTTGCTATGATTAAAGGTCCAGTGAATTCCTTCCTGCAGGAAAGGAAAGTATTTCTGCAAAGGCATCAGATATCGCTGTGTCATGATAAACTGCCTGCTCTGCTAGCTAAAAGGCTAAGGAAAGGAAGAGGATGTTCTGGACCTTGAAAGTGCACAAAAGAACAACAACAACACAAGAAACTCCTGACCTGTTTGGGAGCATGCTCCAAGATTTAGGCCTCTGTTTTGTCTTTGTCTCAAAGCAACATTTGTCACACTTGTTTAGCCTGAACCACATTTTTGTTGCGCAGCCATCTATCCACATTATTTACCTTACATTTCAGTTATGTGACATTAAATAAGATTTAAAGGAGATTGGTATTTTCTTACCACATACCATTTTTCATTCTGATATCAAATAACCATATTTGTCTGAATGAGTTGACGTACCTACCCTGTAGTTGACCACTGTGATAGGTTATGACTGAGTGAAGTTGTGACCTGTAAGTCATGAAGCACAAAGTTTCCTACATTTCATGTACCAATCCCATACTCACCTACAGTAATACCTTTCTACTACTAATTACTTTTTCTCTAAATATGCTGTCTATTTGTGTTTCTCCTTTCTCTTAGCAAACTAGGGAGGCTGGATCTGAAAGTGACCCACTACCTTACACTCCTCTCCCCCGAGGATCCAGAGATGCCAGGAACCACAAAGGTAAGTAAGATAGAAGGGCTTTGGGCTTACCCAAAGTCGGTCTGTACATTCATTTGTACAGATACTTTTTAAAATAAAGAACCAAATAAGCAGGACAATATATTATCATGCATTCAATCAAAACATAGGCCCATGGATTATGTAAATATAAGTCATAACCCTAACATCTGCTGAGAGTTGGAATCTATTAACTTGAGACTGAGTTGAAGTTATGTTATCTATTCTTATTGATCTCAGCTCATCTGTGTGATGTGTTTATAGTGGGAATAAGCCTGAGTAGTCTAGGTTAACTCTGATCTGAATGTGTGCGTGGGAGCACAGAGTACATATACAAGATGAAGCATCCTTGATCTGTTGATACTAGACATTGATTAGGCCTCATATTGACCCAGTGTAGTCAGTTGATGTGGCTGTGTATCAAGTTCTTCACATCAAGGAAGAATGCATTAAATTCATTAAAAAGATGCTCTAATCTAAATTAATTTTGATGAGGTCTATCTACAACATTTGTGCCAAATCAGGTTGTACAAACACATTGTACTGGTTATCAAGAATTAGGATCACATTTAAAAATGTTTCGATTGACAATATTAATAGTGAAGCTTTTCACACTAAGCCCCACTTTTCTCAACGCTGTTCCTGAAATAAATTCCACATCATTGTTTTTACACTTGGGGCATTCATTAAATTCACAAAAAGGTTAAAACCTTTGTTATAGTCTGACCACCATTCTAGTAGCTCAACAGGTCAACAGTGAGCATATCCACCTAATATACATCAGAGTACACCCACAGCTCCATTTACTTGTGGCAAGATCAGATCTATGTCATGAAAGCGTGGATGGTGGTAGCTCCCACCGGATGTAAGGACAAGAAGAGCCCTGTGCTTTGTCAAAATCGGACTTGGCTAAGAACAGTCCATTTAAAGGTGAGAGGATCTGACACATGAAACATTTTCCCCTCCGTCTAAGATCTGAGGAGCACTGACAGTCTCCATTTGTTATTTTTATGATGCAGGGCTGCAGTCTTAGATAACACAGCCCTCATCTTCACCCTCCACCTCCTCTTCATGTCCCTGCCTCCTTCCCCTACACCTGCTCTTTGGTTTTTGTTTGTTCTTTATATTTATACATCTTAAACATATTTTTCTTTTTCTTTATGTGTGGTAAACGGTCACAGTAACTCCTTATTCAAAGAGAACAAAGCTGTGGCAAAGCAGTGGTACAACAAACAAAATTTTTCAGACAGTAATTCCAAACAGCTGAGCATTTGCAGAGTTCAAAATTCAGGTTATAAACAATAGGACGAAACAATGTGCTGCATGATTTTGTGTAGTTCAATTCAATACTCATTTCAATATGAATGCTAATTTAAACAGTTCCCTACACATTTTGTTAAACTGTAGAAACCTTTGTCTCAAGTGTTGTTGTTGTACTTTAAAATACTGTTTTTGTTTTGTGCTGTAGTGCTGCTGAGAAACCACACTTGACACATCAGACAAAAAGCACTTAAAATATATTATGACATTTTACAATCTATAGAATAAAACCATGAATTTAGTCCTTATAATTTACGTTAAACAAAAAAGTACATGTATACAGTATGTGATTGTGACTATATATTGTTTAAAGGTTAATGAAATGGCCTTTTTAATGGGAATACAAAGGAGACGACGGTAAACCTTGACTCCTGCAGTAGCAGGCAGATCAGCAGCACTTCCGACATCGTCCTGTCAGCTGCACAGAAAGATCCTCCCTTTCCTCCTTTCAACCCTATGCACCCACCCCCTCCACAATGTCACCTGTCTGGAAGCCCCAGAGCCTGGATGCCAGAGGTAATTACGGCAAGTAGGAGCTCTCAGAGGAGGGTAACACTGGCAGGTCACTGCCCAGGGAGAGATGGGTGGGAACCAAGGACAGAACTCCAGGATAATCTCTTGTCTTGGTTGGTGGGGGAGTTGGCCTGGAAGAGACGAAGCAAAACAAGGCAGCAAGGAGAAGACAGGAGAGAGGAAAGCAGAAGGATGTGCTGTTGTGGTAGTAAAATGTAAATCAAGTTCTCATAGACCAGATCTGAAAAAAGGCAGATAGGTAGATGGGAAGATAAAGGAGAGAGGAAAAGACATTATTGCATTGTGTTAAAGAGTGAAATAAGATGAGACTAAAATGAGAGAGAGCTAGACAAAAGACGAAGTGAAGGAGGTTGGTGGATTGTTCCAGTGCGTCTTGGTGAAGGCGTGACACAGAGCAGAGTAGAGTATATAGTTTGGCAGAGAGGCCTGAGGATCTTCCACTACTGTCACCTTGGCTCTAACTCTCAGTGCTGGTCCAACTGTCAACTCAACTCTAAATCTAACAGTCCAAAATGGAGTCTCATACTGTGGCTTTGTGAAGACTGGCCTATACCATATTATTAAGTCACAGCCAATGATATACTGCATTATTGAGCCTTATCATTTCAGCATGCAAAACAATAACCTGAGTTATTTGTTACCAGGTTGTCATTTTCTTAAGATGACACATTTTGAAGTGGGATTCGCAAGTTTCTTTCATAGATCTAATTATAACTTTAGTTCAGAAGTATGTTAAAAAAGATGCTTCAGACTTGATTGATATATCCATGTGCACAGAGGAGATTTTAATGAAATACATTTCATTTCCTCTGTATATTTCAATAAATATGCCAGGCACTTGTAACTGCTTTTTTACAGGTATCAGATTAAATTTGAGTAGACCATCCTTCAGCAGTGACAGCAGCAAATGAAAGAGATATCTTTGTACAAGCAGAGTAAACAGACAAAGAAAAATGCCTGAAATCTGCCTTACAGTATGAGCCCTGGGCCCTTTTAATCTTGTTGTTCTGGGCCTGCTTCCAGCTACTTTGTATGTATGTATCTTAAATGGTGCACAACTGTTATTAAAATCTCAGGAGGAAAGCAGCCTTCAAAGCAAAGCAAAAGCAAAAAAAAAAAAAAGACGCCCATGGGGCACCTCACATTTGTTTGGCGGTTCGCTTTCATTACATGTCGGGGTGATCTGCACCACAAGTCCTGCTACACTCCCCCAAGCTCCCTTAGCCTTGCAAAAAATGGAGCAACGGGAACAGATCCAAACTAAGAGTAAACTGTTTTACAGTTGATGCACAACAAATAAACAAACATCTGGAAGCATTCAGAGCAGCCCATTAGACGGGCTCTAGGCTTTGCCAAAAAGGGGTAAATGATGAGGAATGGGCTGTCGGGAGGCTGGTGGAGACAGGGGAGAGGCCAGATGACAGAGCTGTGGGTGCTAAGCACTGCCTTTTAGAGCTCAGCTGGCCTCAGAGAGATCTACACCTGCTGCTATCTCCTCCCCCCTTCTCTCTTCCACCAGACATCTGGATGGGATATATGACTAATGGATGACTAAACTGCTAGTGCTGAAACTTAGCTGTTGTCATTATGAAGGGAAAGGTTGTTGGTTTGACTGATGACTTAATGTTCTCTGCACAACACACTTAGTAAAACTAAAAGTGAGTTTGACAGCTTTAAAGAATGTTAACGCGTCAAAACAGATATACAGTTCCCCAATGCCTGTTTATTGCTGCTTGTATAACAATCAGAGTTGATTGTATTATTTATAATTGCATGGTTCAGACGTTGTTGTGAATACAATTATTAACTTTTTCATGAAGTCCCATTATTTAAAATGAAAACATGTGCTACTGGTTATGAAATTGTTTGGAATTTGAATTAATACATTACTTCAGACATCTGTTTCTTTACCCCCAAGTTGTTTTCCATGCTTAAATTGAACCATACCTCAGTTCTGTTTGATATCACTCTGTAGTTAGAAGCAGAACCCTCATCTCTCTGCTGATAATCTTCCCATTCTGGTTTGGTCTGCTTTGGCATGTTCCGTGAGTATGGAAATCTCTCTCTGGAACGTTGTGAGAAAAGACAGAACAGCTTTGACGTTTCCCATTGGACACGTACGTGTTCTGCGAGACATTTTACTCAGCCTCGTAATGATTATACCAGCAGGATCTGTCCCCTGATAAACATCACTCTTAAACACAAAGACTTGCACTGGCCCCCACGCAACTAAAATGAGGCATATGGAAAGAGCAAAGTGTAAGCTTTTCCTCCTCCTGGTCCAGAGGAACATTTGCAGAGCTGCTTTGTGCAAACTTTTGCAATGAATTGAACCATAGACATCTAGAAATGACAGATGATGAAATATTGTCATAGAAAATGATATATACAGATCTCCCCGGCCAACTATATGCCATAAACTTGTGTGTAGTAGGCCTCTGCACCAAACTCTACAAGGTGAACTGACAAAGTAAAGACATGGCCTTTTTCCCAGGTACTGAGTTCATAAACATATTTCCCAAACACTCATCACTGCGTGAGGGTTTTATTTCTTTGCATGGTTTGCCAGCCTGTGAGTTGATGAGGTGTGTAAGATTAGTTTCTAATGACTGGATGTCTTGTTGCAATCTCCAATATTGTTTTTGTGGCTGTAAATCACAGTACACTCAAAAAACTGTTTGTTTGTATGAACATAGAGTATTTATTTTTTGTCACTTTATATTTCACAACATTTCAAAGGGAGTTTTTTACTCAACTTACTCTATAGTTACCAGTTAATTTTGAGATTCAGTGTATGTATATTATGAGCTCGCTGAATATACAGTAAAATATTATAGACCTAACTATATGAAGTGTTTAAAACTAGCCTCCCTTTGACATTGTTTAAATTCTTAATATTCCATTAAAATATAACACTGAATGGTTTTGTTCTGCATAGAAAGTAGTGTAGTTTTGATATTAATATATGAGATGCATTGGATAAAGAAAACGAATTAAAACAAAAATTTAAAAAAAGGAAGATAATGTAGAAATGATAGGCTATTTGTTTTCTAAACTCTTACATTTTGTATCCTTTAGTTTGGATGTACATGATTATTGTGTCACTGTGTGAATGTGCAGACTAGATGTATATGCGTGGTGGGTGTGAGATCTACTGAAACAGACACTAATTGTTAAACGTGTTCCATTTGTTCCTGTTTACATTTATCTAACCATTGACACAGGAACCTTAAAATTCACTCAGAGTTACATCAATCTGTTCTTTGGCACGCTAGCTCCTGCTGCACATCGCAGCACATCAGAGTGGTATATAGAGGACAGGCTCTGTTTCCTTCATCTGAGTCAGATTATGTGATAATATTCCTCCCAGGAGTGGATTTGCTCAGCAACATGAATATCCATTAAAGCTGGCCTATAGAGATGGATGAGGGGAGAGGGGACGAGGAAAATTGGGCCTGCAGTCCTTTACTGCAGCTTCACATAATGCTGCACTATGTGCATCCTAAGTGATGAGAGCTCATTTTCGGTGGCAGGCCTGTCCCTGTTATTACTAGCCCTGGAGACCACCTCTGCATTTTCTCCTTCAGAAGCAGGTTAGATTAAAATGCCAAGATAACCTCCTCAACTTCCTTGACAGGCTTAACTGCCGAACTCTGACGTGCCAGCTTTAAACTGCTTTGAGAAAGCTGCCTTCCACCAAGTGTCATTATCTTTCTGTTATCGGATGGCACTCCTCTCACAGTATGTGAATAATTCTGTTTGTGCTGGGTATGGGGATATGTCAGTGACACTATTGTTTTTACCTTGCCGTTTGATGTACCTGAGAGAATCTCCTGAGTGTCTCTCCTGAGTTCTGAGTTCTTAAACTGATGTTGGACGTATACAGCAAGAACTTGAAATAGAAAGATACCGCTGTCAGCTTCTGAGCTATATATTTGTTTTACTTCCTCTGATTATTGCTTTGAAAGGAAATATTTCCCTCAATAAAATTCTGCCTTAATATGGGATGTTTCATATTAAAATTTATGCTGTAATTGTTTTGACTGAAGTGGTACAAGCAATTTCATTAGGATGCCACGAGGAGTTCATAGATCTCAGTGCTAACAATCTGAAGTCACCGTAGAGACTAATCTGCTGCTGCAGTTTTTATATAGCAGAAAAATGACTTTAAAATGAACATTAACCTTTTTGAACACTTAGACTGAAAACTTATGATCGTACTTTTGAACTTTTGCATGCACCGTCAATGAAATATGATGATTACAAATTTTGAACTATTTTCTCAGCAGCAGGAAAACATGTAACCTCCTAAATCCTACCGTCCGTGACCATTGCAGACAAACCATTGTTATTTATGATGCTCAGAACCCAACTGGACTCGCCCATTAAAACATGCTTCAGCACAAACAGACAAAAGTTTGAAGCAATATATTGGCTGCTTCTCCAAATGAGTCAGACAAGGACATGAGTTTCTGCCAAACAGATCCAATCCTCTTGGAAAAACATACTGCTGCTGCTCTGGACCTTGGTCCACTTCCCAGTTGCACTGGTCATTCTCAGGAAAGTAGCAGAAAATAAATCGTCCAACGTCGATCGGTCTTACTGCTAGAATCAGCTTTGACATTCTGTAATGCTAAACTATTCTTCACTTTAAACAATGACTTGTAGCTGTGTTTCAGGACAAATAAGATGCATTCTGTGCTTTGCAGTCATACTTTCGGTTAGAAGCTGGATAAGGGTTTTTGTAGCCTTCATGGCTTTCAAAGGTGCGAGTCCATCTTAGTAATTTAGAATGGGGGTTAGCTGCCAGATGGTTTTGGATATTTTTACAACAGGATGGATGTTGGGTCTGCTAGTTTTCTTCTGTGTCAGTACCCCTTGAAACAAATTGCTTGGTGAGCATGCAGAGTCTGTCTGTGTGATGGGGCTTGCTACCCCTCATTCTGATAAATAGCTACTAACATACTGGCAGATGTTGGACAACTTGTCATGCTGAAGGGGACAGGATCAGACCACAATAAGTCATTGTACGTTTTTAATAAATATTATAGTTTAACTTGGGCTGTTTACACTAGAATACAAAATGTGTCATAGTTTAGATTGTATGATGCAACAAGTTAACATAATTAGATACAAGTACTGTATCTAATGTGCTAAATATATTAGTCTTGTTGGTTTATGTAGGATCATACGTCTTAATCAGGTTGTTTTTAGTAAATTATATTTTGAGTAGGCCGTAGATCATAATTCTAGGGTAACTGATCTCACACAGTAATCATTCAAGATGAAAATATGCTGTAATGTTAGTCTGGGTAATGGCTCTAACAAATTGGATTCCATTTCACTTGGTGGCCACTTTATCATGTTGGGTGACAACACATTCTGCATGACTTAACAGCTGTGCTACATCACTAAACCTTTCTGTTAGGCATGATCGTTACTGAACTATACATGCCATGGAATCACTAATATGCAATGAGAAAGAAGGCCACAAGTGATACTGTAATTTACAGAGCAGATACTGTACTATACAGATCTCCCTAGTAATGATGCCACACATCAAAAAATGATACATTGAAGAGGAAACTTTGCAGACAAGGATGTTAACAGCAGTAAAACTTTGTTACTTTAGCCAACATGTCTTCCAGTTATAATAACATCACACTTACCAAAGCTAATTCTGTTCTTTGAGAACACTGCAAGATCGCTTTGACAAGTGGTGAAGACTGGATTACGGTCATTAACTGGTCCAACTCCGGCCTGCAAGAGGAAGTTGTTTTGACCTGGATATTAATCCAGAGATCTGGATTAAACCCCCCTAGGAAAAGGGGCAATAGAGCTGGAGTCCAAGTGAGGAACAGAAAGTGATGTTTCAAGTGGGTGTTACCTTCTGTGATTGTAGGGAACGTGCTTCTTGTCTTCTTGTTGTTGGCTGATGTAAAACATGATCATCTCTTTTGCCAGTGCAATATGCTGTGCTTTACAGAGATGTGGATGACAGGTACAGTTCCCTCTTGGTTTCACTCCTCTTATATATGACAGAGGTACAATTAACATCATAAGACAGGAAAGAAATCAGGAGAAGTATGTTTGTATGTGAGCAACATGTGGCGTCATTCTAGTCATAAAACAGTCTCTCCAGACATCAAATTATTAGCAGTGGGTCATCGACCATATTATCTTCCATGTGAAGTATCTCATGTCATTGTTTTAGTGTATATTCCTCAATCAGTGTGTGCTGAAGTGGCTCCCGAGTAACTCATGAAGTTCAGCGTGATTCCCTGGACGTGCAAATTATTATTATTAGAGATTTTAATTACAATTAATTTACAATTTAATTATACACTGTCTTTTGTTTTACCCTGTTTTAGGCAAATTGTTACATGCCCCGCAAGGGAAAACAAAACTATAGACTTTTTTTTTTTTTTTTTAAATTTAAATTTTAAAAAGTTATTTGTCCTTTGAACTACTGCCTTTGGGGCAGTCAGATCACAACTTGGTTTGCTTGACTACAACATACACTCCACTCACAAGAGGAGGTCTGCCAGAAGGAAATTTGTGATAGTCTGGATTCAGGATGTCTGTGGAAAAAATGAAGAGATGTTTTGAATGCACTGATTGGCCTATTTTTTTATAACAAAGAGAATATGGATAGCATATCTGATACAGTAACAAGCTATATTCATTTCTGTGCGGACTCTGTAATCCCATGTAAATCCATAAAATGTTTTTGAATACTAAGCCATGGGTTACAAAGGATGTGAAAATGGCTATCAATAAGAAAAAAGTGGGATTTGCTAGCTGAGATGAGGACAAGATTAAAGCTGCACGGAGAGATCTTAAAAGGGCTAGTCGACTGGGCAAGAGTAACTATAAATTAAGAATGGAGGTGAATCTACTGTATAACAACAAGGCTGTGTGGAATAGTTTTAAACTTATTACTGGTGCCAACCATTCCAAGGAGGGATCTCATGGTGAGGACTTCACTCCTGACGAGAATAATAAGTTCTTTGCCAGGTTCGGTCATCATGACTTTTCCACAGAGCTAATTCTGCTCTCTGTGTTGTTAGCACAGAGGAACACCACTTGTCCCCCTATTACAGTCGCCTTAGATCGGGTCTGCCATCAACTAAGACATCTTAAAGTTAATAAGACAGCTGGACTGGATGGCATCCATCCTCACACATTGAAAACATGTGCTCAGCAGTTATGTGATGTCTTTTATTATATCTTCTCCCTCTCTCTCAGTGAATCAAGAATACCTAAGACATGTGCTGACCAGTTATATCAGTAGCTTGGATTTTAGATTATTTTTTATTTAGACTTCAGTATGTAGGACTGAACAGTCCAACAGTTTTGACACCCTTTTTGTTCACTTATCTACAGCATATTATTGGCATACTCAGGCATCATGTCATCTCCAATTTTCATATGGCTCTGCCTTAGTCGGCCTCATACAAAATAGTGACGACCAGTTTTACAGAAATGAGACAGATTTGTCAGATGGTGTGACGATAATTACTTGAGACTTAATATTAATAAGACAAAAGTAGTATTTAGTGGACGATATCCAAAAAATGAAAGACAGGCTGTTACCAATAGTTATCAACAACCAGCAGCCTGAAATGCTTCCCCTGAAACATCATACACTCACACACTCGTTTCTAGGTACCCTTAATGCTCCAAAGCTATTGTGGTGGAAAGCAGAATTCTTCTGTCAATTACAGTAAGCTCTATTGGGCCATTGTCTAAACAGTTTTCTCAGTCACTGGTGAATCCAGTAAATTATTTTCAACTACCTCTGCATCAATACACAATTGGGAGACACTAAGCTGGAATGTCTGAACACAAACTATTGTCAGAGTATCAGTATAGCTCACATTAAGTGTCATTTAGATTATTCATTGCTTCAGGCCGTGTGAAAGCCTTGTTTAGATTTGCTGGTTGTAAAAAGACGAGAGGGCTATTATCCTGTATACTGGCATTCTAGTGCTATGGATCTGAGCTCCCTGTTTACTGCAGATTCACTGTCCAACTGAATGAACGCCATTCGAGTTGAACCAAACACAGACACAATGTTGAAAATTTTGTGGGTCAGCTTCTTCTGCCCTGCATTAAAGTCCAGAAGGTCAAATGAATATGAGTGCCAGGGGTATTTTGTTGAACTGACATGCGTTTTATCTCCCTTTAAATATAAAGGAGAGCTTCAGTTACAGGAAGTTGTGGGTCTTTTATGATTTGTATTGGCATCAAAATTCCAGCTCAACTAAAATGAAAAGAGCAGGGTCACTGAAATGCTAGGAAGTCCAAAACAACCTTTTAATCTGTCACGTTGATTTGCAGATGAAGTCACTGTAAACAGATGGAACAGGTTTCTCTGTCTTGATAATATGAGCGGACAAGTTATTTCACCATCATAATTTGATTCATAGATAGTTTCTGGCGTGTTATGTCGCTGCAACGCAAGATGATTGGATTGACTGAGTCATTTTGGTCAAACACATGAAAATATCCCAGATTGTTGTGATTTAAAAGACCGTTTCCTTCCTTCTTCTCCCTCCGGATAAACATGCATTCAAAACTGAACCTTCAGAGTTGGTAGCCATCAAACTACATGATATCTGCTCATGACAATGCCATTTTTTATTAAGCATTTGCATATAGCATATGGTGCTTGTTGAGCATAGGACCTTAATGTTATGTACTGCTATAATACATGTGCTTCATAAAAAATTCAGGGACACTTACGAATGTAGTTCTTTATAATTTCATTAAGAGTCTGTGTGACTGGAAGCTCATTGTTTTAGTGCAAATAAATAGATTTTTTGTTTTCTGTTGAGTGCCTGGAGACCCACAAAAGAAAGCTAAAATATGTCTCTATTTGACACCATTAGCAAGTGTTAACACATGACCTTTGGCAGCACTGTACAACCACTCTGCATCATTCCGGGCAGGCTGCAGTTCTGAGAGAAAGATTTGGACAGTTAACAGAGATGAGGACGAAGGCATGATAATGGATAAAGTGAATGTCTCTGCCTTTGGGCTTCTTCGTTTGCCCATGTGACCCTGAGATGTAATGTCTCAGGGCTTCCCAGATGTTTGTTTTGTGCCCTTTGATTTATTGTGATTCTGGGTAAAATGACAAGCTTGATTTTATTTTTCCCCTTTGCGTTATACCTTTATGGTAAAGAAAAATATATTTTGAATAACTACATTGTTGTATAAATCTGCTCCCACTTTAGAATATGTTGTACCATCGCCAATGTTATTGTTTTATTTTATGTAGCAGGCTGTAGATTGTAATAGCAGTGCTAAAAAATGATATTAAAATAACCTTGGGAGAGTTGCAATAACACAGCCATGGGCATCTGTCCTTCCTTCCTTCACTAACCTGCTGTGACATTTTGGCCGAGGAACAGTGCAAGCTACAGGACTAACAGCTCATTTGCACTTTTTATTCAATACTGGAAGGCAAGTAACAGCTTTTTTGTTATTGTACAGTTTTAGAAATTGCCTCCTTGGTCAACTTGTATTGTGATATGCTGTTAGCCATTAGACTGTGGCGAGGTACTCCTGACAAATACAATGAACAAATCATGGATATTAGAGCTGTGATGTGCAGTCGATAATATTTGGCTTCATTAATTCCCATGCCCTGAGATGACATTCAGTCCCTATTAGGTTTGAAATCTCATCCCCTTCTCCTCTTTACCTCAGCTGTGGCTCAACCAAGCAGCCAAGCAGATAATACGCTCTGAGCTCTGAAACATGTACCATTATAATTAGCTTTGTCAGGTCCTAGCCCCTACAACCCTCATGCAGATAATATGATAATATGTCTTCATAACCGGCTGACCTTACATGCTCAATATTTCTCCCCTTATGAAGATTACATGTCAATAAAGTAATTGAGTCTCGGGGTGTGTGGCAAGTGAAGATTTAGGTTATTGGACTTTTCGGGGCAGTGATATACGAGCGTTATTATTCTACCTGTCAGAAGATGTGCAGGGGGCTGAGGACAGTCCGAGAGTGTCAGAGGGAAAGGAGAGAGAAGAGGGGCAGGGGGAGGAGAGAGAGGGAGAGATAAGGGAAAAGAGAAGTAGAGGGGAGGCACAGAAAGAAATGAAGTGAACCAAAGTGAGACACAGACAAGGGAGCGTGAGGGAGAAGGAAATGAAGAGAGGAGGGAGGACTGGGCAGAGCAGAGGAGGCAAGATCATTTCTCACAAGGAGGGACAGATCTGCAGTTAATCATTCCCTCATACCTTCAGCTCTCTGTCCCCTCCCTCACTCTCTGCATATGAACAGGGGATATGTCATATTAATTAAGAGAAGTAGAGTTACAGTGGAGCCATCTATCTGAATGGGGCGCAGGGAAGACATGAAATATTCCACATAAGCCAAACCCATCATCACTTGTGCCTCACACCTGATTGGTTACTGTGGGTTCATGAGTTTAAATTGTGGCAGAAAGTGCCAGCATGTAATTTGACGCAACCATTATTTTGATGAGCATGAGATGTCACCAAAAATATATTTTTCATCACTTTAACCTTACTGTATATTTACAGTATTTCTTGGTTTGTATGCATGCTCACTTTTTTAATTGTCATAGCATTTAGAT
>JAUBNQ010000007.1:12308781-12330556 GCA_032353495.1 Ctenopoma kingsleyae | reverse complement strand
CAACTCTTTTGGAAGAGAATACAGATGTCTGATGAGTCAACAAGAAAACCTGGTGTTCAGCATTCATCTTCAACTTCTCTGATAGGTGGAATCAGACTACTAGTAGATTTGTATTGGTTGACTTGGTTGGCCATGTGAGTGCTCATGGGCTTGATCTGAATGTTCCGTGGGTAGGCATTTTCTGGTTCATCTGTAAACCATTTCTTTTCTGAAGAGGACAAGGCAAGAGAGGGAGGAAAAAAAGATGTTAGTTTGAAAAGTATGCAACATATATTATAACCATACTGCCTCAGTTTAAGTGACAGAGTTGCATGGCATTCTTTGTGATAAGCATCAAACCAGTTTGAATCGGTGGTCATGGTGGTATTGTCCATTTCCTGTGTAGTACATGGATATAATCTGTCACATTTCTAATTAATTTTGTGAGAATTTGATTACAATTTTATTGTATAACACAACATATGTAAAAACTACTAAGGTGTTACAGGGTTGCTTCACTTTTTCCTGCTATATGGCCATGATCACAAACTATAATTTTAGTCAAAGGATTTGAACTGAGAGACTTATATTTTACACTGTACCTCAATACAATGCAGAAGTGTGTTTACTGTCTGTCACCAGTTTTTACTGAAAAGTAAGTAAAGTTACTATAAGTAAAGAAATAGTCCCTATAAAAGCAGTTGAGCTCATTCTGTTGATCACCCAGACTGAAGACTCGTGTGAAGTCTGTATAAGACAGAGTAGAATTTGAGGAACAACACAAGTTGAAGACGTTTTTGGACTTGAGCAGTGATTTCTCGCTTGCACACACTACACACATTGGTCAGTGTGTAAGTCAAATTGGTGCAATCTTCATGTTTTGGCTAAACACACGTTAACCTCTACAGTATTTTTAATGCTGTAAGCACCACAAATGAAATTCCATTCACAGCCATTGTATGGGGCACAAATCCCAGAAATCTATAAATACTATGAAATAGGTTCCTCAAAATCTAATCAAGAAAAAAAACTATCTCGACTGGCTAGTTACTGCTAATTTAGGTAGCCTCTCCCTTTAAAGTAATAAGTTACTAAACAGTCACATTCCATAGCAAACTTTACTTCCATGCTGAAAGATTTTATTTGAAACATGAAGATATCGCCTTGCAGTTTTGGAGAGGATATCTTCATATTTAGGTAGTGATGTGAGATAATAATTTTTGAGGAAAGGGAAAGGTGTATACCACACCTGTCTGCGTTGGTAAACTCTCTTCTAGCACATCACAGGCAACTGTAATGCTATTCAAAATGTCACTTCCTTTTGGGTGAGGTTGTATGGAACCCGGAAGGTGCTATGAGGGAAAACATTTTTAATTGTTCAGACATGGTCCACTGAGCAGAAGACAGTTAACATGTTAACTATAGAGGTATTGTGCCTTTATTAAGTAATTAATGCGCACCGATTACTTAATTTGTACTTTAAATTTAGCAGTCTATCTGCACAGTTCAGTAATTTGTGCAAACTGTTCAGTAATCTGTTCGCAGAGTTTAGTTTATTTTCTCCCCTTGGCACCTCCGAGGCTCCATAAGGTTGTAATATCAAATTTTAACTTTGCTATGTGGAGCATGCATGTGTGCGTGCGTGTGAATGTGTGTCCATGTGTACATACAGGCTTGCATGTGTGGAGATTTATTTGTGTGAGCGTGAGGGTCTCTGTGTGTGTGCGTGTGTGTGTGTGTGTGTGTGTGTGTTAGCAAGCTTAAGGCTGTGGGGCCATGTGTTACAGCACAGGCATTTGATGTGTAGATTTCTGCCTGAGGTGAAGCAAGATGTCTGCCATCTCTCTCCAGAGTCTGCTGTTGATACGGTGAACTTTTTGATGTCGCCTCAAACCACCATATCAGGTGTATAGGGTTACAAGAAGGAAACTTACAGACTCATATCCCCTTCAATTTAGACTTTAAATTGGTCACACCTCCCACTTTCCTGGTGTGACCAACAGCACAGGGCTGGACACACTTTCTTAAAGTTTTGTGAAGAAGTAAGCAATTTGGCGGCATCAGGGGGATTTGAATCAGCCTGACCTACATGTCAGTTAATGTCTAGGTTTGTACAGTTAGGTATCACCTTGTTACTCCATGTTTTATTTTGATTTTAGTAAAATGATAACCTACTGTACTCAGTGGCATCATAATAATTATATCTACAGTCATCTGATAGCATTCAATAGAAGGGAAGATGTGCAAACACACAGATCTCTCACACAATGTAAACCACCTCAAGTTCAAATAAATCATTAAAATGCATGACGCATGGCAGAAACAAACTACATGAAAAATAATTTCTCTGAAGAAAAAAACTCACTAAGTGAATAACTGGAGTAAAAGCACAAAGAAAAGGGGGGTTTGTCTCAACCTCATGCAATATGGAGATGGTCCTGATCATGGCAGGGTGGAGGCAGGAGCAGCAGCAGACATTTTGCTTTCCAGGTGAAAGCAAAACTTAAACTGAGGCATGGTTTACTTAAATTCTGAAGTAAAACAAACTCCCCTTGCCATAACAATATCCACAGAGGACAAAGTTATGATCAGAACCTCAGGTAAAGGTTGCTAAGTCATGCAGAATCGTTAACTTGCATACCTTGGCCCATTCTATTCATCCTTGTTGCACTTCAGAAAGAAAAGTAAGTAATCTACTGTAAGTTAGTAGTATTTACAGTCAATACACAACTGTTAAATGACTACCGGTCCAACTACGGCTTACATATTCTCACTGCAGTATTTAATCTATATCATACATTTTAATTTTAATATGTATTGAGGGCGTATCTACCATTTAATAATTCTTGTAACAAATCTGCATGCTTTTAGAATATGTCATGAGTTCAAAATTCAGTTCACTTTGTTCTCCCAGATGAAAATTAAGTTTGGACTGTATATTTTTGGGAGGAGAATAACTAGTATTAGCATGTAAAATATTGTACCAAATTCGAAATAATCTTAGAATTGTATAATAAACAGAACAGGAAATAAGAGCCTGATAAAAAAGGGCTACCAACATAGACATGCAATAAAGCAGTACAGATGCACCATGATAAACAAAATATCAACATTGCTAATGAGGGATGATCTTATGAGGTACACCTATCAGTAATTTTAGCCAAATATACTTTACACGTAAGCAATATCAGCTACAGTAAATAAATCACAATACATTATATCCATGATCGAGGCATACTGATCATGTGTACTAAAATGTGCACAAATATCCAACAAACAACAGTTATTTACTACACAAATACTGTGTTAAGGGTTAGACATGAAACAGCTACATTGTAGGACAGATACAACAGTTAGACCAAACAACATACTGAATGTGTGTTGTATTATGTCATTTCATTTGGTTCTTTTACTGTAAGCTTGTTTCCAACCACAATGGCTGTACCACCCAAACAAGTGGCTTTACTGTTTACAGTGCCACGTAGTTAATTTGTAAGAAAAGAGTCTCAAACATTTTTCAGTATACTAAATGAGCCCAGCTTTCCACAATGTGATTTTACCAATTTGTTAATGTCATGTAATGTTTGCTGTGATGTGACAGTGAAGACCACATGCAGATGATTATAAAGGAAACGCACAAGCACGGAGCATGAACGAAGAGCACAAATCACACAAACAAACAAACAAACCACAAACACACACTTTACACAGTATTGATCAGTGCTTGTGTAACCACAGTCTTTACACAAACACAATTATAAAAAACTGGTCTGGTATAAGATACTGAACATGCAGGCTAAAACTCAACAAGAAGTGTGAGTGTACGTACTTTTGTTTGTCGCGGGACTCCCGGGTCTTACTGCTGCGGTTCTGCCGGCTGGAGGGTGGGATGGAGTGGACGGATGAGCTCTTTTTGCTAGAGGAATGGGAGGAATGGGAAGAGTGGGACAAGCTTGTCCGGGACTGGCCTGCGTTGTGGTCAAACTGCATGAGGCAGAAGATCAGGTCTGTGGGCACCAGCTCAAACTCATATGGGGGGTTTGTGATCACATATCTGCCCAGGAAATAAATGTTAAACTGTTATGATCCATCTGGCAAAACAAATAGGATACATCAAAGAAATAATAACTTCTATTAAGTATAGAGGAGATTGGCATTTTGTTTACACATGCAACAAAATCATTATGATAACATGGATTCAAATATGAAACAAAGAAGAAGAACCTCAAATTAGAGGATCTCGACTATGGACAATATATGAAAAACACTGCATATATTATGTATGCATTAAGATGCAATGACATGTATAATACATGAAGAATATGTTTAGATGTAAACAAATATGTCTATTAAAATATATAATTTATCATGTCTTGTTAAATAGATTATAAGGACAATCTGAACCTTGCTGTACAACCTCTAACAATATAAACTTGACTTGCATTAATTTACTTATTATATCACAGTGTTTGCATATGAAATGTCTATACAGTATATATGTGTGTAAATAGTACATATATAGTCCTATTTTAGTCTATATTCTTAGTTTTTAATTTTACTATGTTATATAGTTATATTTTGTTATTCTACATAAATTGGAAGTTACTTACTTCATTGTAAGTTTTCATTTAGTATTAATAAAGTAAACTATAAACCCTAATTGTTCATTTTATTACATCAAAATATCCAGTTGACACTGTAAAGACAAATATTGTACCGTTTTGTACACTGGCTTGGTGTACTAAGATGGGCATCTCTTAATCTGTAGATTCCAAAGCACAGCATGTTGTACGTCTTCAGCGCTTTACAGAATAAATCTCCATAGCAGCCGCCATCCTGATGAACAACAGAACAAAGACACCATCAGTGTGTGTTAGGTCAACTTCATAATCTGGTTCAGTGTCAGTAAACGTTATTCTGTGTTGTTGTAGAAGTTGTAATTCAGTGTTCTGCTTTGGTGAGAGTACCAACTGGCAATTTAGATTGTAACAATCAGCAGTGTTTTCACATTACACTGTAATTCATCCAGGAGAAAAAGAATTTACTTCAGTATGGTAAGTTTTGTATCACAATGGCAAAAACCTGTAAAAACGAGGTTGGAACCAATTAAACTTAGAATTTATTTGATGGTGTTCATTGTTTTCTCCAAAAGCACTGTTCTCTTTCCACCCACTAAGGTCTGCTTTGCGTGATCACTGTTCTTCACATCAGATTAAGGACCGCAAAGACTAGGGGTGGCCAGATGTGTGCTGCTGGGTAGTGCCAAAACGTGTCATCTCCACTTAAACATCCACTTACCCCCAAGTCTGCAAATGGCCCGTCGTAGAGGGCTAGCTGAGCGACGCGACACCTGTCTCTGTTGGCTAGTGTCTGTGGTGTGCTGTAGCCTCCTCTGAGAGCATTCTCCTCAGCCAACAGAGCCTCCAGCTCTGGTGTGGCTCCCCCTGTGACCAGTGTCCGAATCAGTGTGAGGATATTATCATTGAAGTATGTCTGGAGAGATAAGAGAGGGGATATCTGTGAGCAGATGCCATTAAAGTCACGAGTAGTGAGGTGGCAGAAAGCATAGTTCCTATTATAGAACTGACAGAGAACTGAGGAGACAAGCCATGGACAGACTTTGTCTTGTGCAACATTCTTATGATGACACATTATCAATATATTTAAAAGCTTAGTTTATCAAATTGCTAATAAGAAACATTTATTCACACTTTGAGACTTCCCACCGCAATACAAAAGAGGTAAACAGAAATTGTTTGTATTGTGCAGACTGATAAATTACATTTAAAATTCAACAATCTAGCAGGATGTCTCCCGTTGGGACGTAATCTCTTTAAGTCTGGATAATCCAATAAAAAAAAAAGTAACATTTAGTTTTCACTATAAGTAAAAAAGTAACGGTTGGCAGTTGTTTTAAAATAAATATTTAAACCAAGTAAAAGAAAAATGTATTCTTGACAAATGTTCTGCAAATTTGTGTAATTTTCTAAAGCTTTACAAATCACATGTTTTTGGATAGAGGCATAAACCTCAGAGATATCTTTAAAAAACTGATCAAATAAAACCGTTTGCATGACTAGACATCACTGGTGTAGATACCGTATATATTTTATCATAAGGTGGTAAATATCTCCTTACTTATTAACTTTAAGAAATGTATCATAAGTTTAAGGTTAAAGATACATAAATTAGTGAGATTTGAGAGAGAGACATGGTCAATGACATTTTGATAGGCAGAGTACATGTAGGATCACCCTATAGAAGAAAAAGAAGTACTTCAACACAGAACTTCTCTTTATTCTGTGAATAGTACACACTATATGATGTCCGCTTTCCCTTCTGAAACCATTTGACTGCACTCTGCGGGTGTCAGGTTCTCTTGTCCTTCAAGCCGATCAGAACCTGCTTTTGCTCCGTGTGAAGACAGCCAGTGTCATTTGGTAGCCAGGCCAGAGTGGCAGCTCCTCTCCCTGGGCCCCTGACAGGCCTGCAGAGTCTCATGATGGATGAGCACTGTCCATTAGCTGCCTTCACCTCTGACCAGTGCCAGACTACAGCTGATGCCTGCTCTACTCCCTGCTCAGCTCAGCTCTGCACGCCCCTCTAACCCCTCACTCACCAAGAGACCTGCTGGAATTAAGCCATTGTGCTGTGATGTCTTAATAAGGGAAAAAATACCGTTGGTCATGAGAAAGGAAAAAGCAAGTGCAGAAAAAAAAAAATTCCTCCCTCTTCTTTTATGTTATCTCCAGTTCAGTGATGACATTGTCAAAAGATGAAAGAATGTTTTTTTAGCCTGTTGCAGCCAAGTTGGTGTCATTGCCATTATGCTAACCTTCAACACTTACTTCGTTAAAAGATCTAAATAGACACTTGAAAGTTGAATTCAATACTTAGGATGAGGAGTGGTGCCAGCAATTTTCCTTTTGATGTTACTGGAGCTGGCAGGCTTGTGTGATCAATGTACAGTGCTGTGAAAAGGTATTTGCCCCCTTCCTGATTACTTTGCATTTTGCATATTTGGCATGCTTAAATGATTTGGAGCATCAAACTACTTTAAATATTACACAAAGATAAGCCGAGTAAATAGAAAATGCAGTTTTTAAATCATGATTTCATTTATTAGGGGAAAAAAGCTCTCCAAACCTGCCTGGCCCTATCACAGTGGTGGTAGTGTGATGGTCTGGGACTGCTTTGCAGCTTCAGGACCTGGATAACTTGTCATAATTGATGGAACCATGAATTCTGCACCCTACTAGAAAATTCAATATTCAGCCATGAGTTTGTGATCTCAAGTGCAAATGCACTTGGATTATGCAGCACGACAATGATCTGAAACACACCAGCAAGTCCACCTCTGAATGGCTCAAAAAATAAACATAATTAAGGTTTTAGAGTGGCCTAGTCAAAGTCCAGACTTAAATCTGACTGAGATGCTGTGGCATGACCTTAAACATGCCGTTCATGCTCAAAAACCCTCCAATGTGGCCGAATTAAAACAATTCTGCAGAGAAGAGTGAGTCAAAATTCCTCCACAGCGATGTGAAAGACTAGTAATCACAAAACACTTGAATGCAATTGCAATTACTTTTTTACATAGGGCCAGGCAGCTTTGGACAGCTTTTTTCCCCTTAATAAATCATCGTTTAAAACTGCATTTTGTGTTTACTTGGGTTATGTTTGTGTAAAATTAAGATTTGTTTGTGATCTGAATAATTTAAGTGTGGCAAACAAACAGAAAAAAACCCAAATTGGGAAGGGAGCAAATACTTTTTCTCAGCACCAACTTCTGCCTCGTTGAAATGCCAAAACTGTATATGCTGAATCTTATTACTAAACTTTTTTAGTTTTCTCTACTGGGGAAGAATGAGATTATCTACTGATAAGACAGAAAAGTTATTTTCTTTTGTTGTCATAAAGCTAAGTATCTGAAGAGGTTTTTACCAGTGAAATACTGTAACAGAAATATTTATTGCTTATTAGTGTCAGACCACCAACAAAGCAAAGAAAACAGAAAAAGTCTCCACATTCTGAGGCTACTACCTTCTAAAGTTTTCACAGGTCCATTTTTTGAGTCTGACTCATTTTCCCTCGTTCTACAGCCTCTACCAGTGCAACAACATGCAAGTGTTACCCAACATCTACACGTACTTTGTGTTAAACTTCTATTTTCTCTTTTTGAAATTCTGTTAAAACAGCTAAACTGAAATGTACGTCAACTCAGTAATAATCACAAAAACAGAAATAAAAAATAAATAAATAAAAAAAATGTGTAATAAAACTGTAGGAATCTGAAAAGTGACAAGATTTTGAAAAACACTCCAAGTGTACAGTGTGTTTTTGAGAACTCACCGCACTCATCAGGGAGTCGAGTACACTGACAGCGAAGGCGGTGCCGCAGGCGAAGGGCTGAGTGAGGTACAGCTCTGTGTCGGGGTCGTCATCATCATCTTGGTCCAGGAACTGAACATTTGAGTCATTCACTGAGGGAAGGAAACATGCTGTGTTAGAGACTGGCAGTGTGAAGAAGTATGAACCAAACACACACACATACACCAACACCAACACACCTGAGATTTAAGATTTACATTTTTAAAATGTATTTTGCATATGAAAAGATTTTGATATATCATGGTAATATAACTGAAAAGTCTCAGGTATATAGGTATTGCTTCATGGCTTGAGCTTACCATATAATGTAACATTAAATGCACATTATATTTAGCTTCTACTGTACAATTTGTACAGCAGCTCTTGTTTTTAACCACGCACTTCAACAGGAACTTCATTTTCTTCCACAAACTGACGCAATGGACTCTACAATATTGAATTATCTTTGAAATGTAATTTAGTTATTAATTTACTTATTTGTTAATGTGTTACTTAATTACTTGAAGGGTGAAAAATTGTTTTTTCACTTTTTGAAAGATTTTACAGTATTTTAACAATTCACTGGATATCACATGCAGGGTGCATTTAATACACTTAGACAAACCACAACCTTAGGAGAAAATATTTATACACACTTATAACCATTGTAGAAGTCCAAAATCTTGAATCAGTCATCCTGCATTAGCACCTCAATAGCCACTGTATTAAATAACTACAATGCATAAGTACATACAGTATAACACACAAAGAAACAGAGAAATTCTTTGTCAAGAGACATTGACCTCTCTGACGGAATGTAATATGAATATTTTCTCAGAAAAATACCATATAGGTCTTTCTTTTTGAAACTACTAAATATGGTAAAAATAAAAGCGACTTCAACAATGGCTACTACATTACATGAGAAAACCATGCATTTAAAAAGTCATGCCATATTTTAACTTGATAAATTTCTTTGTAATATCATCGCCTTTAAATAGAAATACAGAAATACATTTCAAATATTTACCTGTACGCTGAAAGGTAAATTAAAGTGAGGTAACACACATTTTATTTTTATGGCTAATAAAGACCAGGTCTGCTAAATAAACTAAATCTAAATTAATCTCACACATATCATAATTGGTAGAATGAAAAACACAGTTCCCTATACTGCATATCTTTTTGTTCATACTGTATTTCCAGCAGCAGTGGACAATGAAGGGTCTATGAACAAGTGTTTCTTTAAAAAAAAAAAGAGAGAGCATCACATAAGTTTTTGTTTGACTCTTCCAATATCTGAGGTTCAGAGATATGGTCTGGAGGAGAAGAGAAACTGGAAAATAAATTTTATAAATAAATAAACAGTTTAAAAGATGGTTTGATCTTGAGTTTTTTGTTTTTGAAATCTGATTTCTTCCCAGGCTTCCTGTGTGCTGTGGAACAGAAATGACAGTCAAAGAGACAAGGGGCTGATGCAAACGGGCCTGGGCCAAAAGAATTAGGGGTGGGTGGTGGATGTGTGTGTGTGTTTGTAGAAGGAGGGGAGTGGTGGTGAGGGGCAGAGGGAGTGTTGCTATGAAAACAGCCACAAGGACAGACTGAGGATGATCAAAGGCCTAGCGATGCTCTCAAATGCAACTGGAGGAAAAAAAAACCCGAAAAGAAAAAAAAAATCATTAAAAGGGGGCCAAAACAAGACAGTCAATTTTAACCAGAACGAAGAATAAAAATGTGTTCAAAGTGAAGCCATGGGAGCAGCAAGGGCCTTGACTGCAGCCAGATAAATCAAGACAAGCTGATGAAGAGCAGGGCGGCGGAGGGAACGAACGGCAGCAGAGGACAAAGGCTCATCTTACCCAGCTCTGTTATCATTTGTATGTTGGTTCCACTTTTTTTTTCCTGACTGAGTGAAACCAATGGCAGTAGTTTGCCAGGTTTAGCTAATGGTGATGAGACAGGGTGCAGAGAGGGGGGAGAAACGGTGTTGTTATTGAAACAGTTTCAAATGCAATTAAGGCATTTCGCTGTCTGACTTCGGTCAACTCCGGAATTAATCTGAGACATACATGGTTGTCCAGTTTCTAAAAGTATATCACCTGGGATTAGAGTGCACAGCAGAAACAAACCCATAGCTGTCATGGTGCTCTGGTGCTACCACCACTACAACAACGATAATTTATTTCATGGTAAGACACTGAAAGGGATAAACAAGGTCTTATCCAAAAACACACCTACTTTACACACAATGCAAACAAAATTGATCATGCAACTCAGATGAGCCTTGTTTTTATGTTTCAACTCGACTTTAATCTGCTTCTGGCACTGTAAACTGAGCATATGACAATGCAATTACAGAATACGGTTCCACCGAGCCATGCTGCAGTGCTCATCTCTGTATACTCTTACTCTTTCCTTTCTTGGAGGACAATGTTATCACATCTACTACTGCTGTAGCTGTGAAATTTGTCAACTTAGAGCATGCAGAGACACAACACTGGAGCTTCTAGCGTTTGAATCCAGAACGTAAACCAATGGATTCAGCATCTAGTTCTGATGATTACATATGCAGTCAGCAGTCTAATGGGAGAGCCTCTCTGCAGGTAATGGCTGGCCTGGTTACAAGTAACATTAGGTAGCTCCTTTCTCTTTCTGGCCTTTTCTTAGCTGGCCTCATGCTCCATTGCTCCCTAATTGGGTCAGGGGAGACAGAGTAGCCAGTCTCTGGTGCTTTAGAAGGCCCCTCAGAGATCTGAAAGTTTCATGAGTCCCCACCACCAGTGGGAATACAGCCACTGCCATTGTTATTAATAAATGGGCCCATTTTGCAACCAAAGCAGATTTTCCCCTCTATCTTTTCACTCTCTTTCCTTTTCTCTCTCTCTCACCCTTTAAATCAGGCTGAGTTTCTCCAGTGCATTAGTGAACAAAATGCAAGACATGCAGCTATATCCCCAAAAATGCCCGTCTAACATCTTCAGCTTACAGTAGTCAAGATGTACTTTCCAGTCCCCGTACTCCTGTACCATTTGACAAAAACTAGCCAATAATTCACATATGAATATGAACTTGACGTGGGCAAAGCTACCAACACCATGAAAGTGAACAAAAATTCCATACCACACATTCCTCCAAGTAAATTTGATCTTGAATGTGTTGGAACTTTTGGTAGCAGCATGATGTTTAGGTCTTGGATTATCAGCTTTATGTGTCTGTGTCTGCAAATGAATGAGTTGATCCGAGATTACTGGGTATGGCATGCAACATGTGCATTTGATATGCGTGGAAAAAAAACTTTACCTAGCTCTGTGATTATGGGGATGTTGGATCCAGTGGTGACGGAAGCCTGACGCACAAAGCCATGTACTGGACTGCTGTCTGGAGATGACCTGTCCATTCCAGGAGGCGTGAAACCTGAACACCACAGGAAAAACAAATAAATAGAACACATCAGCAAATAATGCAAAGGGGTGGAACTGGCAGAAAGACAGGAAGTTATGCCTTTTTAGACTGATTAGTTTGCCCCAAAAATTATTGCACTAGAAGATGCATAATACCTCAAATACTGATACTGCACGTTTTCCTGGGATCTGCTTAAAGCCAAGTAGCTTTAGCAGGATTTTAGCTTAGTTTTTCTCCAGCTTGACAATGCACCACCACCAATATTAATATTTTAAAATAGGACAGCTTGAACAATTACTATAGTAAACCTGCGGATCTCATTAGCTCTCTTAACTTTAGCTTTCCCATTTTAGCTCTTCAGCTGGCTGTCTCTTAGTTTACAGCTGCATTGTGCCTAAACCAGTGCTGGAAACTGGTTTCAGTACGACCACCACACTACCCTAAGGCATGTCAACCAAAGTTTTTCAATCAGTTGATCACTCAAAGTGTGGATTGACAGAAGAAAAGAAAAACAGTGAACAAGGCAATTGCCTAAAAGTTACAATGTAGATCCAGTGCTTTTAGGGGTCAGCAAAGACATATTTAGCATTCACATCCCTCCATCAACAGGCAGACATAAATTTTATATGTTGTTCATTTTGTTACGATAAAATTCGTGAAGTGGATCCTGAAAACCTTTTATCGGAAATGGCGTGGCTGAGAACCATGAAATACAAGTGCTAGTGACAAGAGTATGAATTCACATGACTTCACATTTTTGCATTTCCTCAAAGTGACAAGTAAACACCTTAAATCTGTAATGCTATATGCATAATGCATCAACTGTGTTTTGACATCCATCATTTAGTGCTGACTACAGCAAAATGCCAGCTTATAGTGCCACCACCAAGGAAACATAATGCAGGGAATATATTCAGGTCACAAAGTTTTAAAAGGATTGCAAATTCTGCGTGTGTGTGTGTGTGTGTGTGCGCAACTGTGTATAAACCTTTCCTGTCAGGAAACTCAATGAGCTGCTTACATTACAAAAGAGATCTTCCAGCCTTTTGTAATAGAAAAGACACCAAATAGTTTTGTACACAGAAGGAAGCGCACACTGAACTGAGGCATGGATAATCATAACTCTTGTTATACCAATTATGGAACTTGGAAATAGCAGAAGTTTGACAATTTGAGTCAACCAGGGAGCACAAGCTCAGACAGTGCAAACATCATTTTGTCGATGTCCATAAAGGATGATGTTTACTCCACTGGAGAGTGACAGGGAAGTTTTTGGGATACTGCCTCTAGAACACTGCTCTTATTGTATCATAGTGAACATGAAGACTGCATGGCACCATAGAAGAACATATTCCATTCTGAGTAGTGTGTACAGCAGAATGCGATTGTAGGTGAGAACAGGTCTGCTACTGAGCTGCTTTCAAAACATGTTACGTTACAAACAGCTCAGAAGTTGCAATGTGGACTGGTAAGCTCCGAACAGAGAGCTGTATGTCTAAGACAGGACAAGAATACTGATAAACCATAAGAGCTAAAATCGTCTCCCTGATCATCTTAATCTTCTAAAGGCGAATTCACACATAAATCTTATTTATATATGTAAAATAGAGGCACTACACTTAATACAGCATGATAAATAAAGTACTCTTAAATGTTAAGTTCCTGGGCAAAAAAATATAATTATGCATCATTTGAAGACATTTTAAATTCTTTTAGTTTTTTCTGATTTAATGTTATTTCATCATGAGTAACACTAACACCAAAATAAAGGAGCCGAAACTTTAAAAAAAACAAACACTTGATCTCACATGCAATGTCTCCTCTTGCAGGTTTCACTGTGAGGCTGTGTAACCTTGTCTGTTGAGCTACAGTGTACAATAAGTGAGATCTGGGTTACATACCCCCTTATCCCTGCAGCCCCTAGGCACAGTTATGCTCTGTGGTTGACTACACACTACAGCAACCGTGAGAAGCGCTCCCCCAGGAAAGCACATGTTTATTTATTCATTTGCACCTTCTTGTTTTAAATTTCACAGACAGCATCTGAATAGGAGCATCGCTATGAGGAAGGAATCCCCAAAGCAATACCTATGATACAATAGCAGTGTCTGGGTATGTGTGTGTTTCCTTGTGCAGGCGTGATTGCATGTCACTGTGGTGTGTATGTGTGTTTTCTAAAGTCAAGTATTTATCACCGAAATGGGTGGTTGATGTAAGACCCAATTATTGATGACAATAGGCTCCATCCATCGACCCTGGAAGAAGATGTAAGCTGGTGGGCTTCCATATGAAGGTGGCTTTCTGTGAATACAGCTCCCCAGAGCAGTGTGCTCTCAGATTTACCCCTTCTTATTGTTCCTCAGTGGCACTGCTATCGACAGCACATCACTCACTCAAGGCTGGAGAAATAACCACATTGGCACTCTTCTAAAACATGTGAAAGTGTTCTGCACTAAAAAATAATGGCCTCTTGGACCTTCAACTTTGATTTGTATTTAGAAGAGTTACTGTGGTGGCACTACAATAAATAGTACTGAGCTCAAGGCACGTCATGTCTTTCAGGCTAATCATAAACTGAGGATTACCTGTTTGTGGATGTGTATGGATAGACTGCATTCGCATAAATGTCTGTGTGTGTGTGTGTGTGTGTGTGTGTGTGTGTGTGTGTGTGTGTGTGTGTGTGTGTGTGTGTGTGTGAGTTAGTGTATATGCACAAACGCACGTCTTCCAACACAGAGGTGCATGTGTCGCTGTTTTGTTGTGACTAATGAGGAGCAGCTAAATTGGCCTGCCTGGTGATTTGTACTAGCTGCTTAATGATGATGAGGCCTGATGGGATGCCAGGTTCATGTGTTTGTCTGCAAACATCAACAATCTGTTCCAGACAATCTGCCAGACACCAGATCAGGGGGAACAACAATCAAATGACACAGTCATGTTGATTACATCATTAAAAAGTATTATCAAGGAGGTTTAGCAGCATGTAATTACCAGGAACAAGACTGAAATCACCAGAAAATAAACACTCTTCAAAGGCTTGATGAAGCAATCAATACAATGTTTTTTTGTGTACACATCTTCAGGAGTTACAGTAGAATCAGTTTACATATAGAAGCCACTTACAAACAAACTTGCAGAGTATTTCAAATAAGAGAGCATATAAGACTCTGTGCTTGACAAACTACATACATCTGTCATTTCTTTTCCAATCTTTTTCCTCTCTTCTTTTCCATCTTTGACTACTGTCTTCCCTTCCTGCCACAACCTGTCCCCTTTGGGCAGCATTGCACATGGAGTCTAATAGGACGCTCCTTACCTTGGGAATTAGCCTGTAAGACCCCGATGCTGTCATCAAACTGCATAGATTTGATGTTGAGTGATGCCAAGATGCATTCTTTATCCTGCAGAGAGGCATCTTCGATATTGTTCTGATTGGCTGACAGTATTACGCACATGTCGCAGAGGTTGATGTTGACAGCCCTTAAATCTGCCCGACTTAATGGTGTACCCTTCAGGGTGAGGAGAACAGAGAGAAAGAGCAAGACAGAGAGAGAGAGAAAGTAAAATGTGAAGAACAGACAGACATGGGGGAGAGAAAAACAAATTTAAGAAGTGAGCAGAGTGGAGCTTTGGGAAATTAGTTAACAAGTATTCTTGTTTTGAGGCGATGACATTCCACTGATCTAACTGGGCACTGGAGAATCAGAGACATGGACTAATCTAAAGGCTAGCCTGCTCTGAGGGCCGTGCTTGGGATTCTCCTTGAATCATCAGTCAAGCCAGGCCTAACAAGCTCTAAGGCAGCAAGCCATGCCATCTGTGATGGGCATTGCAGCTGCAACACACAAACTCCACTTTGGATATGCAGGATGTGTCACAGCTCTGGATGAGGGGGAGTTGTCTAAGTTCTCATAGAGTGATCGTTCAATTGAGTAACGTCCAATCATATCAAAGTGACAATCCCTCTCAGGATTTCTATGTGCATGTGTACTGTAACTCAAAATCTCAGTGGCTTGTTAGTTGAACAGACATTCTGATTTAAATTAGTCTTCTCTGGCAGTGAACTGGTACACTCACAGGTAAGATTGAGACCTTGGGGAAGTTGTGCAAAGTTTCCCACTCTCTCCGCAGGTAATCCAGTGAGCCCACAAAAACTATAGGCTTTAGCTCATGGTAATGGAAGTTGCTGGCTCTTAAAGGCATCACCAAGTTTCGCAGCCCCACTAAAGCGGACGTGCCATCTCCAAATATACAGACCACTACATGACCACTCAGCACTGTCATGGAGGCTTCACTCCGGGTCTGCAGGTAACAGAGAGATACAGGGAATGGGGAGAAAAGCAGAGAGACAGGCATTAAAGAAAGGTAATAGATAGAATGCAGAAGGAGAAGAGAGGAAAAGACAGAGACAAACACAGACTTAGATAATACAAATGAGCGCTGAAGTAAAGAATTCACTGTTCAAAAGTTGCTGTGTTTTAAACCGTTATAAACCCACAACAAATAGTCTGTTAACCAAGTATTTAGTTGAATTATATATTCAGTCCATCATTAAAGCTTTCTACTTACATTTTGTAACATTTACATCATAAACAACAGTTTGGTTAACTACTATTCTGTTTATAAGCAGTTTATTAGATAATCAGAAACAGAAATTTAACAGAACAAAAACAAAACGTGGTCTCTTTCAAAGGGTGGCTGATTCTATTAGGCTGAAAATTGCAGTTTGTAAGATTTTAGGCACATAAAATATGTATGACCAGGATCCTGTCATAAATCAGAGAGGTATAAATAAACAAAAAAGAACAATGCAATGCTCTGCTCTGTCATTCCATTGCTAGTTTGAGTGCACGATAAGTAAACTAAACACTACAATGATACCAGCTACTTTGAAACTTAATTGTGTCTTTGTATGTTGGATACATAAGGTGAAACTATGAGCATCAGGGGACTGTACTGCAGATTATCTACAATATATATCTAGAATATTTTTTGGTGACCCAACTCATGCAGTAATATTTTCCATTTCCCACAAGAGCAAAAGGGTCACTGTGTTTGACAGGTTTAACCCTAGCCAAACAACAAATAATAATAACCTAAATGCTTACAAACTGCCTTGTTAAAACATCTGAGCAAACCCATGCAGAGTGTTCAAATGCTGTTCACAGATCCTCTGTGGATAGACAAAAAAAACCCAATAAACTCACCTTGGAACAACAGAGAGGCAGTGAGAGAAATTTCAGTACATATTAGTATGTGATTGTGTCACTACAACATCGAGGGGAAACCTTTGCTATTGAGCTCATTTTAAGGTTGTTGTTTGTTGCATGTTCTGCATCATTTTAGAGGATTACAGTTACAAGTTTTTTGCACTACTCACCAGGATAACTTTTTCGATGTCCTTCGATGGGCACCAGTGAAACATCCCTGTTGAGTCATACCTCTTGACGTTCATGTCCATGTTCTCAATTTGTTCATTTCCAGGAATTAGCAAGGGGTCATGTCGACTGAGAAAACAGAACAATATATTTATGTTAGACCGCTTTGTGAAATGAGTGCAGACTTGTGGATTAAACATTTAAGAGATGAAAGACCACCTGATTATTTTTTACTGGTACAAAAAAAAAAAAAGAACGACCACCTGATTCATCGAGATGTACACTATACTATCTATACAAATATAATAATATTAAAAGTTCACACCATTCTCATATTCTTTAATTTTTTTTGCTGCACTGCAGTAGGTCTATTAACTACGATATCATTTCTGAAGCCCATCTTGTCCTTGATGTCAAGTCATCTGAAAACTCAAAGACCCTTGTACTTGCAGTTGTGCAGAGAACAGCATGACTTGAGTGCTACTGACTGAATGGCATGACAACACAAGGCCAATTACCAGCTTTTACCCTCTCTTCCAGTTTCTGATGCCATGCAGCGCATGGAGTAAAAGCTCCAACAGGCTCACACTTTAAATATTTCAGGAATTTGCCCAATCACATTTTGCTTTCCCAACTGATGGTCATTAATGTTTCAACAACATGTCACAACCAAACAGGCTAATCCACTGCAGTGGGCTGCTGAGTTTCATCCCATGTTACACTGACCATGAAAGGCCTCCTGTCAGTCCTATTATACCACCTCTCCTGTTGTTGCACTTATGCTACAAGACGTGCTCTCACAGCATCACCAAATGCAATCCAGAATTTTCTTACTAACATTAAGTCACTATAAACGCAATTATGTTGTGATGTTCCTTAATAAGCACTGCTTAATAGTGATGCAAATGTAGATCATTTTACAGTTCAACCCAAATAATAAAATCCTAGGTTAAAGCAGCGCTATACCAACTCCAAAAACAGGGAAGTGCAGAGAGACAGACATTTGAGTAATATGGGAGAAAACATCTCAAGAATTTGACATACAGTACATCTCTCTCAGTATCACTCTCTCTATCCTCTATCAACACTGTCATTCACTGACAAGGCTCTGATGTTTTCTCTTCCTTCAGCCTGAATTTGGGTTGCATGCCATCGCAGGAAAAGAAAAAGTAAAAAAAAAAAATCTGTCAATTAGCCACCTTTTCTCTCTACCCCTCTTTCCCCTTCTTCCCTCTATCAGTTAGTGCAGGTGATAATAACACTGACAGCATTTAGTGTTTTTACACTCAGCCTGAATCTTTCATCCAGAGCTGCGTGTTGCGCCAATCAACTCCACGGAGCCCCCATCACTTCAATCTGCTCAGCTCTGCTCGCCTCCACACAGGGGCTGACTGGCGCATGCAAGCAGGCTGCCGCTCCACCTCTCTCTGCCAAGACAGCTATCTTTCACAGAGTTGTCAGTGGTGTGACTGGCAGCCTGTCACAGGCTCTACACACCTCCTCCTCCCTCTGCGTTTCTCTCTGCCTCGGGTTGAACCTACCACAAGGCTCAGGGAGAGTAGACATGACGTCTGTGCCACAGTGCCACGCCCAAGGGATATCAGCTGTGGATGATACTGACATCTTCTGCAATTGAATGTGTGTCGTCAGTCATGACCCTTCAAAAAGGTTTGTGGAAATGGTGTTAATGTCATGGTGGCATTGCAGCTCGTTAGTACAGTGACACCTCAGATTGTTGACTGGGAAATTAATTATATGGTGAAACTAAAGATAGGCCAGCTTGGATGCAAACTCTGATTAAATGTCAACCTTAAAGAAACCAATTTCTACATAAATGTCTACAACAAAATATTTATTTTTCCACATTTCCTTTGTATATTATTTTATTGAAACTATTATGTAAAGTTTCCCCACCAAAACACACTGATTACATTTCAAAATTGCAAAATTTACTTCAGACTGCAAAGCTATGATTTTGAGTGAGATACTCCATTTTATCAGATGATCTTTTATATAGGACAAATATTTCCCTTACAGCATGTCTCACTCCAGTATCGCACTCGCTATCCTTCTTCCTCCCTTCCTCAGTATATATTTCAAACAGAGTTGAGTTATTCCAGTGTATCACTCTGCAGTCACAGACTGGGGATGGGTGTGCTCCCCCAATCCCTCTCTGCCAGACAACGAAGGCAGCCTCTTGCTTTGAAAATTTTCCCCATCATGCAAACTGACAAAGGCATGCTTTTCAAAAGCCCACAGCCAATCTGTTGATCATTATTTATTTACAAAGGCCTTCAGGCTGCAAGTCCTGTAAAAACCATACTTGATACGTATGCTTGCTCTCTTGCTAGCTCTCTACTGTGTTTTCCCCCACCTTGCTTGTACAATAAAGCATCCCTAAGGCTACCTCAAACAATCACTTTTCATTGTGCATAAAATACACCTTGTAAAGCACAACTGTTTAATATATATGGTGTTATATGTTGACGGGGGCAGCTGTGAATGGGGCTACAGACTGTGATGGGTAATTTGATGTTTTGCTGAGGGCTAACACTTGGAAAAAAAATCTACACCTATAACAGAGGACCTGTCATCCCAGTACCCAAGAGCCAACAGAATACAGAAGCACCCCTAAAGCAGAGAAAACTTTGACACTGCTTTGAAGCATTTTCAAAACTGAGTAAATAACTCACAAGAATTATTATCACTGCAAGATCAAAGCAAAGATGCATATATTACATGGCATACGGGGACCATCTCCTAAGCAAAAAAGGAAGAGAAGAAAAGGTTTTGTGCTTTAAGTTAGGCAAACTAAACATCCCTTTAAACAAGCAGTTAGCTGGAAATATGCCAATATCTAGTTGTTTTTGTAGCAGTTTTTTCCCTCTGAGCAAGGGCATCTAAAATGATGCTCTGCAGCAAACTCGACTGAAGGGTATGACTCTGTGTTGGGCTAATGGTTTGGCAAGTGTGAAGGCTTATTAAGTGCTTGTTTTGTGGAGAACTGAGGGGGAGGCCGACAAGTATGCTGGACAAAATCACATCGGTATACCAGTGCAGTAGGAGGAACGCTGCCTTAGGGGAGACATACAACATACAAAGAACTCAACTAGAATGTAAGTACACAGTACAATGATAACTAAAAACAACAACATATATGCTGCAAAACCAGAAACACAGAAAGTTAAATTATAGAAATTAAAGTACATCTGTGCACTATGCATATTTACAGACATTCTGCAGAGAGAATATGACGTAATTCGTTTTTTGCTATTAGGAATTTAAATTGCATTTAGAAAATAAGACCTGGAGTTACTTATACTGCAGTGCAGCTTCACTGCGTAAAAACTGACAAGTATGTGTGGTCAAAAATACACAGCTTTCTCCTATATTTTCCTATTGTACAGTCATAAAGATGACGACCATAACACTCACTCTCATTACGAGACTATGCTATGAGATGCTATGAGTGCTCCTGTTCTGTTAAATCTTCACCACCATGCCTTTATCCTGTCGTTCCAATGCACAGAACTCGGCCTCCAAGTATTTTCCACGCTGTCGTGTTGCTAACTCTGCCTCACAGCCGGAGGACCACAAAAACTTATCCCTTTTATCTTTCAAAATCAATTAACAGCAGTTTAATTTCACAGGACAGGATAAAAGGAAGGTAATATCTGAATTCATATTTGATTGTGATGATACATCTCATATATGGCCTTAAGTACCAGAAACCGTACTCACAGGGGTTCCTACAATAGAGGAGTAGCCTGAGGGCAAAGTAACCATGCAGTTCCCTCTGATTGGTTGCTGGTGTTATTAGTGCCAGCATTGTTTAAGGAGTACATGTGGACCAGATCGGAGAAGGTGACAGCTGGGACTTTAAAGCCAGAGGAGTTTTCACACGGCTTCTCACAGCTGCTTTTTATGACAGAAATATTATTTCAGCTCTGTCATTAACAGCTGACAGCATGCCATCCTAAACAGCCAGAGCCTAACGGGGCACTTCTCTCTCTTTCTCTCACAATGTTTCTTACCTCCTTCTCCTGCCACCCCTAATTTCCCCCTCCCATCCATCCAAACTCCCACCACCTCACCATCAGCAGCATCTGTCTCTGAAGTATCTCTCACACACATCCCTCCATCCGTTCCTCCCTATACTTCTCTGTATTTGACTTCCTCTCACTCCCTGTTTGAAGGCTGGAAGGAGAATAAAATCAGTGTCTCTTACCTCATCATTTTGGGTGAGCAGTTGGGTGAGTTTCGCATCCCTCCATTGCGCTGCTTTTTTTTGGGCGAAAGAGTTGATGGATGCTCGTCTTCGACTGCAAACATATGCACAGAATGTCAGAATAGAGACAGATAGTTGAGAAATGTGCTGGACCTGACATGAAAAAAAAAATTAGCCAATCAACCAACTGTTGCAAACAAAAAGTGAACAACAAAAAAGGAAAATTAGAAAAAAATCAGTGTCAATTTGAGAAAATATAGAAAAAAGCATTAGTAACGGACAGTGCTAATTCTGAAAAAGGCAGGAGAAAACCACAGAGAAAAACCAATTTACGACTTGAAAATGTCATGAAAAGCTCACATCCCAAAACCCCCATATTTTGGCTCTTCTAAGGTGCACTTCAACAGGGCCTTTACTT
>JAUBNQ010000007.1:12288762-12308681 GCA_032353495.1 Ctenopoma kingsleyae | reverse complement strand
AATGTCATGAAAAGCTCACATCCCAAAACCCCCATATTTTGGCTCTTCTAAGGTGCACTTCAACAGGGCCTTTACTTGCATCTGTTCAGTACACACACTGAATTGTGCAGGTGGTTGGACCTCCAGCAGTTTGCATCAGAGTGACCATGCTTACCTACACCATGAATTGCCAAGTAATGATACAAACTGTCATTGTCAATGGGGCAAGGTGGGAAGCAATGACAATGAGATAAATAAAGGTTATGAAGATGGAGTGCGTAGTTTATTTTTTTTTTTTAATAAATTACCTACAGTGGCAAGAAAAAGTAAGTTAACTATTTGCAATGTCCTGGGTTTCTGCACAAATTGGTCAAGAACTGTGATCTGATCTTCACCATAGTCACAAATATAAACAAACACAATATTTCTAAACTTACAAAACACACTAATTGTTGTCTAAAGACACACATTAACCATACAAAGTGATAGTGGAAAAAGTAAGTGAAACTGTTTTGTTCTATAACAATAACCTCAAGCAAGCTTCCTTACAGAACATCTGGTGTGAACAGCTCTCTTGAGGTCATTCCACAGCATCTCTAACGGGTTGCCCAGCTTCTACTGAGCTCCAGCTTGCGGTCAGACACCCTAGAGGATACCTTGATGAACTTGAAAATTAATTTTCCCCTCCACAATGGCAAACTGTCTAAGTCCAGAGACAGCAAAGTAGCCCCAAATCAGGCTCCCCGATAATGCTCTGGCCACCATACTAAACTATCAAGTAATGTCTTCATGTTGGCATACAGTTCTCTGTTGCGCCATACGTAGGGCTAAAATAAACACTTCTACCTTTATGATGAATATCTAAACTATTTGAGAGTACTCCGTAACACTTCCCTGCTATGCAAATGAACAACTCTTGATCGTAGGTCTTATGAGATTTCCCACTGGTGAATAGCACACTGACACTGTTTAAATGTTTTTATAAGTCAAGGTAGTTCTTACAAAACACAGTCAACACCTTCATTTTCATTTCATTGATTGGACTCCAAGTTTGCTATCATCTGACTACAGTTGGTATTTAGTGATGTTGGAAGCTTAGTGTTTAACTTACTTTTTCCACCATCACGTTGTACTTTACATGTTTAACAGGTGTGCACAATAAAGACATAAAAAGTCACCATCAGACTGTCTTTTAGAAGTATTGTGTTTGCTTATATTTATGAATTTGGTACAGATCAGATCATATATCATGAGCAATTTCACTTACTTTCTTGCCACTGTAAATCCCACCCCATCATTCCAGTTCTTACCACAGTGCACAATGGCTCTTCTACAGGTCTGCCTCCATGCCAAGAGATCATTTAGTACTCAACACACCCGGGGCACACCAACAGGATATGAATTAGTGGATATTAAAAACTAGTAAATGCACATCACTTTTCAGCAGAAGGAGGTCTGGACTAGTCTTAAAAGTTTAAATGAAAAATAAATTATTTTTGCAATATTAAATATTCATTTTTTTGTGTGTTTGACACTTCGGTGTAAAGCATTTACAGGGCACTGAGACATTGCTAGAACATGTCTAAAATTATTTTGATCTGATTTAGTTCAGTTTCCTGTCAACTATGGTTTGCTGAGTTGAGAAATAGCAAAAAGACTATTTTCCAGCTTTGCTTGAGTCCCAGTCAGACAGAGAGGACAAGAAAGAGCAGCCAGAGTGAGGCCAGGCCCAGTCATTTGAAGATTTCATCAAGCTAACAGTAGTCTGATCTTCACTACTGTCTGTGAGTTTCAAGAGCTTTCAGACAGGCACCCAGATACTCTTATCCACTCTGCACTCTCCCAGCGCAAATGCCAAGTGCACCGTCACTTCAAACCCATATTAGTCCTTTGGTTAGAAATCAATAACACAGCATGATATTAGTGCAAATCAATGTGCACGCTGCAAGCCGTGACTATTCCAAGCATGTGGAATTTCATTATTGTCTGAGCACTCATTGTAGACTGTCACCTAATTCTGCTAATAAAAGATAAGAAATATGACTTTGCCTTCTAATAAAATGTCATTCTCTGACATTTCCTTTATGCAATTGGGCATTTGGAATAGCTAATATCCGAAGCACTTTCTACTTTACAAATAATTCTCTTTCTAATGTACTTTGAAAATACCACATCAGAAAATATGCATTCCTTGCCATACAGTCTAAGAAACGCCAGGGTTAAATGTAATTTCTTAAGAGTAAAAAATAGCACTTCTCACTTATACTCACAATAATAAAATGAATTGCCTTCCAGACACCTGGTAATAAAAGCTTTTACAGTATATAATTTAAATCTATCTATATAAATAAAATTTCTATTTCATCTCCTTAATGTCAGTATCAAAGGGCAGAGCTAAAATCCTTACAACAGTTCTGAACATATATACTGATGAGTGGTGTCTCAACTAGGAATATGCAGGTTTTAGCACACCTCAGTTTGGACACTGCACTAGCAGGCAGATCTGTGAAAAGCAGCAGGGGTAACAACAGCAGCAGTTCTAGCAGAGTGAACCTTCATGCAGCAAACAAGACAAAATGAAGGGACAGTACAGGCGGGGTTTCTGACTGATGCATCCCGCTAAGGGGGCAACCTACGGTTCCTACTGTGACTGAGCAGCATGGCATTACTGGGGTGGTAGCGGTATTTCACCGGCAGACTGCAGGCCCGGTTCAGCCGACTCTCAGCCAGGGGTCTGGCCACAACATCTCCTGGGCCTGAGATACTGAAGCGCAGTTGCGAGGGGTCAGCCCCACGCCTTGGCCCCACAGGGAGCAGGCTTCCTTTACGGTTATTAACAAGAGGGATGTTGACTGGGCCAGGGTTGACCAGGGGGTCTTGGCTTGGGTGCACGGTGTTGGGAAGGTATGCATTTGTGGTAATGGAGGTGGAGATGCAGCCGATGGTTTTAATTGATCGATTTTGAAAAGATGGTTTAACTTCATCCATTACTGTCAAACAATGGAGAATAAAACTTGTGAGAAAGCCTGCATTAATATTCGCAAATTAGTTAGTAATTAACATATAGTAACTATAGTGGGGTTTTTTGTTGCCACATTTATTTTTGAATTTTCATCTTATATTTTTTTCAGTAATAGATTTCAGGTTAGTTATATCCATAAAATGATTCATTTCACTGTAGGAGTGTAAGCCAGTGTAAGTAAATTAAAAAAAGGTTTAAGACTTTAGACTTGAATAAAAAAAAAAAAAAAGGTATTTAAAAATATGTGATAATTACTTAATAAATTGTAAAGAAATCAGACACTTATTGCTATTAAAATATTGCAATGTTTCTCTTTTCAGTATGTTATTTCTGACAATGACAAAAATACATGCCATAACAGCAGGAATCATTTATTAATCATTCAAATACTTAATTTTTATTCAGCATCTCTACAGTAAATACACTAACTGAAATGTTCACAGTGACATTTATTTTGGGTTTGTGATAAACATGAATTAATTAGAAGCCTCTCAGTTTTTTTCTCTCTCTCACTTGTGCTACACTTTCTGGTAGAACAAAGCAGAGACATGGCTTGGCTAAATACAGTCAAATCCACTCAGATATTGTGTCAATTCAAGCATAATGTGTAGCATAGTATTTTTGTTTCATCAAATATAAAACTAACTAATAATTTATAATATTACTAATTCAAAAATTTAAACCATTTAAGATTTTTTAGATTAATTTTGGTTTATGTTTAGAAATATAGTTTAATTCCAGTTTAAAAATGCAGTAATACTTTTTTCAAACAATACAATTATGCTGCTTTTTTACTGTAGTCTTTGTAGTAATCACAGACTGTTCAGTGACAACCTGCTGTGTCTACATGAGAAGACTTTGTGCATTTAGGAATGCATGCACTTGATGGTCTACCAAGCAACCCACCGAACACACTTACACACACACATACACACACACACACACTTATACGCAGGAAGACAACAGAGGGAGAAGAGTAAAATATCTAGTTGTAAAGTTGAGTGGGAGAGGCAGAGCCCGTTTCTTTCCTTTGGTAGAAGGGTGGTGGGTTGGTTGTTTGGAGGAGAGAGCATGCTTGGGTGGCCCCTGGCGATAAACAGACGTTTATCCCAGCCGTCAGCTGCCTCCTTGATTTACGGGGCGCCACCGATAGCTCCTGGATTCATCTGGCCCTTGTCAAACACGTGCAGCGTTAGAGAGCACTCACCCGCCCTGGCAGGTCCACTGTGCATCCTGAACAACCCAGACGGCAACTGTCCCTTCCTGAAATGCTAATCACATAACGGTACTGTCCTGCATGCAAGCCTCATCGGATCACCATGACCCAATGTAAACTGGATTATGAGGCAGAGGAATAACAACTAAAAATGTTTACTTTTGTATGTGAGCTAAGCTGGCTTTGCCTTTACAGTGTTTGCTGCATGAGCAAGCTTTGTTCTTCATCTGCGTTGCAACTGCATGAAATAGCTTTGTAGGCCATGCATTGCCATGTTGTTTAAAAATAAAACTTATTTTGTGATTACTGCAGTTTGTCTTAGTCTTGCTAAAAAGACAGCCACTATTTCAAAGAGGAAAAAAAAGTCTTATAAGAATAAATACATAAAATAAAAATATACACACAAAATGTTTAAAATGACAAATAACAGTTTTCAGGGATAAAATGTATTCTTAACCAGCAAACTAACAAGAAAGGCATTTAACAATTATTTACCAAAGAATTACCTAAATTGCAATCAGCTTTGAATCGAACCCCAGTCTCTTTTTGACTTCCACTGTTCCCTGGTGTTGTAGCGCCATCTGCTGCTACATGCAGCACAATACAAAAAGAATATTTTATGGAACCAGGTGGTATTATCAAACACAAAATAATGTCTATTCAGTCGCTATTAATAACAGGAATTTGTTACTTTAATTATTTAATGGTAAGTTAGAAAAAACAGTCTAGGATAACTTTGGATTTAACACTGTTAAACTGTAAGTTTACTTTGTCTCTGTAAAAGACACAAGACAGTATAGTCTAAAGGAATAAGGGACAACAAAACAAATACTATAGCAAAGCATTAGTACTAATTATGTTACATGAAACAGTGAGGAGTCTACAGTCTACACACAGCTGGAGCAGAATGGAGGACAGAGAAACACACTTACGTGATCTGACATATCCATTATACTTATATTTGGCTGAGGAGAATGCAAAGACAAGTGGCAGGTCACACAGAGGGAGAAAGGATGTAATGAAACAGACACATTAGGAAATATAGACATCAACACAAGAGCTGTGGATGGAAATTAAATCAAGTGTAACTATGATGATGTACTATCAGTGAGAGCATAAACCAAAAATAAAAGGTATAAATAATTAGAATAATGGAAAACCTAATGGCAGTGATAATTAAAGTATGATGGCACAAAAAAAAACACAGACAGGTGAATTAAATGAACTGTCCGTTCTAAGTGTGAACCATGCCTTTATGAAAGTGTACAAAACCTGATGAGATGTAGTCACAGTCTAATGGGTAATTTTATCAAATTCATCAAAATCTTCAAGAGCTAAATTTGTAGACTCAACAATGTAGCGTTTTTCATTTAGGAACCCATTAAATGCTTTTCACATTTTAATTTAAATGTGATGAACATTGTGAGGTCTGTAGACAGAACAAATAAAGCGACCACAGGCAACAATACAGCAACCACATACTTCACTGCAAGTTGATGTCCACAGCACAGACGATAGACACTTTAAACAGCCAACAGAACACAAATACAGAGACTTGACTTTTATATACAGTCCAGATCTCTAGCACAAATGGAAAAATGGGAGTTTTTCAAACTCAGGTTCTTTTAAATCTCTCGGGTTGTTCTTTAAGAAGGGGTGACCAAGGTCTCTGCATATGCTAGCACTATTAATTATCCGGGAATTACAGTTTATGACCTTGACTGAGAAACTGAGGAGGTACTGGAGACTGCTACCAATATAAGTATTGGTGCAGTGGGCACTTGAACTGAGCTCTAATCTGCTGACACTCCACACTCTTTCCCAGAGTCTCTTCCTGCGGTAAAGGTCACCGTGGGGGCCCAGGGCTGGCCTCTGACACAGATACTCAAACAAGGACCTACAGTGGCCCTGGCATCTGTCTCTAGCAATCTGCCCGCACTGCAGAGGCGGCAGACTAACTGGCTAGCATCTGGGGCGTAGCAAGGCAGCATAGGACAGAGGGTGGGAGGGGAGGACCAAGCCTGCCTGGTGGACAGGAGCTGTCAGGGCAAGTTTGGTGACGGACCAGCAGGGCTGGGAAAATGAAAATGCAAACATAATTTCTGTGTCAGGATAGATAAAGTCCCCAGCAATGAGATGCAGATGTACACACATGCACAGACACAGAGATACAAGTGCATGTTGTCACGCACACACACACACACACATATATATACACAAGATGTGCACATGCACGCGCACACACACAGCCCAGAAGGTCGTGGACTAGCCAAAAGCATCTCCTTAGGCCCGGGTCTCCAACCCTTGTCCATGGCTCAGCAATAAACCCTGTCATGTCTCTAGTTTTTCCTCACTGTAGGAAACTAGCTGACTGTAATGATGGTCAGGAGAACACAAAGAAATACCATAATAACCAATATATAGACCAAGAAATTTACTTTTAATGGACTCACCATAATATTGATTTAACATTTTAATTATTTTATTATTATTATTAGATTTTAAGAAAGACTATACACAACCAGTTTAGGGGTAACCTTCTTTATCGATATATTAATTTGTATTTTGGACTATTCAGTATATCAAGTAATTGCCCCCTCCTGATTTTTTTTTTTTTTTTTTGCAAATTTGTCACATGTAAATTATTTGGATCATCAAACAAACTGTAATATTACACAAAGATAACCTGAGTAAATACAAAAAGCAGCTTCTAAATGATGATTTCATGTATTAGGGAAAATGTATTTGACGTATACATTTGAAAATGTATTACAGAAATTTTCTTTTTCTGAAATGCAATAAAAATTAAAATCTGTGCTATATCATTTTGGTTGAATCTTTATCTGACAGAAGTATAAAGAAAATACTTTTTTTTGTTTTCACTGACCGATTAACTGTATTCTATAGACATGCATGTAAGCTAATTTTGAGTCAGATGCCTGCAACATACTTTTGTCAGACATATAAATAAAGGTTCAAGTGAATTTACAAATGAAAAAGTCCCAACTTTTCTGGAAATAGCAAGGTGACACACAGAATCACAGAAGTCATGGGCTTTGCTCTCTATATATGTACATGTATGTACTCATTATATACAAAATAACTAAAGCATACTGTGCTGTATGTCTCATCTTAGTTTAATAGAAGACTGCATTAAATCAGTTACATTAACTAATTTGACCACAGTTTTTCATAAAAAATCTGGTTCAGATGTACAAGAGCATGAAGTCATCATGGATAAAGATGTCTTATCCTCTCAGTCTGGTGAAAAAATTACAGGAAATGGGTTGAGGAAATCCAACAATCCCTAACTGACAAAGCCCAATGCACTCCTTCACTAAACACACTTTGTTCAGACAAAGTCAGAGTTAAAACGGGAAAGAAATCTAAGACAGAGGAGGCTTTCCTGAAATCCTACAGGGGGTTATGGGAAAAGTGAGATCAGTAACCATGTAATGGCCAGTAATTGGTACCGAGGGATATCAGCGCAGGCCGAACTACAAGAGGCCAAGCCAAACGCATCACAGCGTATGTGACGCTAATCTAGGCTGAGTCAGCAGACGGTGGGAGAATGTTGAGAAGGAAATCAGATCTGTATGTCTGAACCCAAGGCTTTGATAGCTAGGCCTACTGCTGCCATGTCTAATCGACAGACAATTTTGTATTTCCTACCCAGCCCAAAAGCAAATGGAAAGAAGGGGGATCTTCCAGGAGTCTTAGTCATCTTACCTTTCTCTTATCAAGCCAACAGTGCTCGATCTCGATATCTATTTTCTTGTCCTCTATCCTGCGGAACAAAACCTCTCTCTTCCCCATTTTTGTTTTATTCACTTTCTTACTAATTGTACCCTTCTTATAGTGAACAAGTGTCATAGTCTGTTAAACACTGCAGGAAAAATACATAGCTTAGCCAATTTGAGACTTTCTGTTCAAATAATTTGTATGTAAATAAACTTTATGTATATTAATTGCCTAAAGGAGTGGTATTTCAGTTTCTTAAGATATTAATAGTTACTATCCCAAAGCAGTATCATCAATAAAAATATATTTCTGCACTGCCCCTCTGTTATCACTTTTTGTAAGGCGATGAGAACCCTTCAAAACGAAATTTCAGATGTGATTTTCTCTTATCTTCAGCATTAAAGCTAAACTACAAACTGCATAGTTGTTCAGTAAAGTTAAGTCAAAGGTTAAAAAAAAAGTGAAAGAAAGGCAAAGTTGGTTTAACTGAAAATTGAACAAACCGAAAACATTGTGTTAATTGGAAGGCATTCAAAGTAACATGACATCATTTAACAAACAGTATAAAATCTTATAATATAATGTCAATTTTGGATACACAGACATCTTACCTTAAACATTTATATATAGACATTAACACCAACGCTCCAATAGTGATATTATCACACAACTGCATGACTGGTGCAGCATGCGGTAGCCACGTGTCTAACACCTACAGTACTGTGCAGTACAGCAGCACCACAGAGCAACACCACCAATAACTCACCGCACATATTACACTTAAAACCAATAGTATCAAATGATAAAAATTAAAAAATACTAATGAAAATTCAACTAAAAGTGAGATAGATAGATAGATAGATAGATAGATAGATAGATAGATAGATAGATAGATAGATAGATAGATATCACTAAAAAAACAAAATTTATTTACGTAAGCCACAGCTACACAAACTATAAATACACAATAAACAGATCACATCACGTAGACATCATTACACACACACACACACACACACACACACGTACATGTATAGTACCTCTGCGTGGTACAATACACATGGAACACACACCACAGACACGTAACAGCATGTGTTGGGCGGTGTAACTTACAGGCACGTAAAGTGGTTGCGCAATCATGAACAGAGACAGAGGAAAGTGGGTAGGCCCTCTGAAGGGTGTCCATGTTACTATGTACACTGCCTGACATGCAAGAGCAGTCTTGCTCTGAACGGCCGCAATCAAAACAACATGCCAGTTTCATTCGTTTGTAGACGGACATCTTGGCTACAGTCATGTTTTGGGATGAGAGGAGAGGAAAAGCAGCAGGTTAATGGCAAAAGGAGAAATATTCATCCAGGGGAAGTTGGAAGGCAATTTCATCAGAAAATGCAAGCCTTAGCCACCTTCTGTCACAGACTTGAGCCCCAGGTTAAATTAACAAATACAGAGATTTAATCTAAAATCTAATTTTAATCTAAAATTAAATTTAGGTCACCAAATTGTAAAATTACTGTCTTTTCTATAATTTAGTGTCACTACAATTTTGATGCTATTGATAAACCCTAATACCTAATCCTAATAGCATGACATATTATATGTCAGCAGATTATTTCTGATTCACATTGACATAGTCCCAAGAGGTCAAGCTGTGTGCTAAGGCTGTAACAGGTCAAAAGGCAAAACTATACCAGTGGGAAAGAAGGGTGAGGACAAAGGGGAGAGGGAGGGAGGCATTCGGGGAGAGAGGCATGAGCAATGTTTTCAGCAGCAAAACTCATATAACGTTTCATACATTTGTACATCCTCTATCCATCTGGCTAAAGGAGTGGATCACGTACCTGTATCCCATCATGCAGCTGTGGAAGGTCTGTCCAAGGCATCACACTATTTTACTTGCTAGATTTGCCAATTCATGCTATGTTCGAACCTGCAGTTTCACTGCTCCACCCCCCAAGGGAAGCTTCACTCTAATGCACATGTATGCATAATTTCTTTGACTACACAGGATGTATACAGTGTACTGTATATATACACAGTACTACATAATAGATAAAAACATGAAATATTTCAATTTAAAGTTAATCTAAGTAACATCTGAAACAAGAAATTAAGAGAGGTTTCCTCTTATTTAATTTCTCACTTAAAAGTAGTAAAATGCACCATTCATTGCATCCACAGGGATTTTTCAACACAAAGTGAACTAATGTGACATGCGATTTATGCCAACTAATACTAGCAAATATTAGATTATCCCTAGCTGTAGTAGTTAGTTAAAGTTGTGATCCAAGTTTGGTTGAGAAACACAAACTCTTTAACTCTTACTTTTCATACGCCTCAAATTTGTGAGGTGAAACAATGAACCACTACATATTCTTATATATTATATTGCCCCTATACAATAATATTAGGGGATAAAACTTGAGAATGAGTGGAAAGTTCCCTCTTCCATCTTTAAAAATCCATGTTCACTGAACATTTACAAATCTGGCAATTTAGAGACTAGGTGTCCTTGTTCAGGTGAGACTGAGTGTGAAAGTAGTCATACAAAACATGCATAACTCATAAAACTTCCAATTTCTGTTTGTGTGTGTGTGCGTGCATGTGTGTGTGTGTAGCCCTGAACCCCGAGGGAAGTGGGAGTGAAAGTCCCCAGAGTAGAATCTCTAGATTGCTGTGACTCTGGGCAGAAACAGTCCCTGGTTCCCATTCTCTCATTGCCAAGGTGCAAACAGACAGCAGGCTAATACTGTCTGGCACCTTTCTAGAGACACTTTGAGCATCTTTGACTCTGAGTCTCATCAGAAAATAACATCCTGTATAAAGTCATATGTTTCAGCTTCTGGCCAAAGAAAGAATGGGAAACGCAGATCCTAACACATGGGATGAAGGCATCAGGGACTGGTATATCCTGTGGCATGCACATTTGCCTTATGAGCATGTAATAAGCATGCAGAAAATGTTGTTTTGGTCTCAGCAACAAGGGAGGTACAGAGATAACTGTTCACAGTAATGAACCAGTTCTAGAGAAATGACAGACAAATGCAGCAAGGCTATCATTTATCAATTCATGCTGGAATTATTAACTTCATAGTGTTTGCATAGGCATCTGGACACATAGTATATGTATGGTACAGTGTAGATTATTGACAAATGGAAGGGGAGCAATGGGACAACATACACAAAGACACACACACACACACACACACACGCACATACACATACACATACACACACACACACACACACACACAGAGAGACAATGTGTTTGACTTCTGACTTCACAAATACTCAGATTCTGGGCTCAAGATTAAAAGGTGTCCATTTCAGGGCATTCCTAATTGAAGATTCAACATGATGGCTGCCCTGATAAACTGTCTGAATAGGTTTGATTAGTCATGATCTTCTCCTGTATAATCCACCAAGGCACAACATACTCAAACAGAAGCTATCAGGGTGCTATGTTGAATGTTAAGGATGTCCCAAAGCACCTTTCTGATATAGCCTCCTAAAACTTCCTTGTTCAGCAAAAGTGCAAGGAAAATGATAGTGTTGGCTCAGTAGTTGGCATTTAGAGCAATAACAAACATGGTGTACAGAAGCTTACTGCAGTGGATGAATAACAGAGCACAGAAGAGATAGTTTTATGCTTGGAAAGGCAGACATTTTGCAAAAACACACAGCTGTTGCCAAACTCCAATTACACCTTATCATGTAAACATAAAACAATAAGGACTAACCAATGAGGAAACAAACTCAGGATGATGAATTTGTCAAACTGTTTTTGATTAAATTTATTATCCCAGTGCACAGAAACACACATTTAGTCCTTGCATTTGCGCTGAACAAGTTTCAGGAGATTTGAGTTTCCTCTACAGACATCACCATTCAAATTTTGTATTATTGGACATGACTCTGGCACAGTACCACCTTCTAGTGGCAACTTATTGTTATGACAGTTAATACTGTGATTTGCTAGTGGAGTTTACACCCAGTGCAGTGTCTTTTTTTCCCATTAAAGGGCCCAACAACTGTCCAGTTTTGAAAGGGTCAGGACGAGTGTAGTGACATTTTTATTCTGAAAGAAACTGATGCTCTTTGAAACCTCAGCCTGGGCTGATCGAGGACTGAGAGTTTAGAAAGGGACTGTGATTGTAGAAGGAGGCAAAGGGGAGACCAGATTGTTTTGATTGTGTTTTGGCAACATAACTGGTTAGGATTTAAAGAACTTCCCACAAAGACATTTTCTGCTCTCTGAAAGTACAGCCGCACACAAAACTTCCTTTGACAGAAAGCAGAAACATTTAAATCTCAGTGGTTCTTGTTAACTTTCTCCCCCCTGTGTGAGCTCTTCAAAATATATGACTGCCGTAGAGTTTTATTATGTTCCTTCTGTACTTGGAACATGACATTATAAAGGGGGTAATCATGGGTAATGGCATAAGATTTTCAGCAGATCAACTTCCAAATGCCAAATATGAGTTTGGTTTGATGATCAACTAGTGAGGGAAAAACTGCAAAGCTCATCAGCCACATCAGATTAAATAACACTCGACTTAAGTGTCATTTCCAACTAGTCAGAGCATCAGATGACTGGGCCAACGAGCAGGAGGCCTGGTATAGGTGTGAGTTTGATTTCTGCTATTTTGGTTTTCGTCTGGTCTGAGCACAGTGTAGAAATGAGAGGCGAGGAGAAGGATGCAGAAGCTACACTGGTACATGCAACATAGATACAGTATACTATTTGCTGAAGAGAAAAAAAACACTTGCACTGCACTCTGGGTAACAGGACACCCATTTTCATTTTACTCACAATAAATCACTACCAGTGAGTAGTTAAAATAAAGTGGCGTTTTCCAATGGCAGCAGGGAAGGAAATACATCAAAAGTGTGTCACTGGTCATAAAGAAACATGGGAAAAACAACAGAAGAGAACAAAACGTGATAGAACAGACATACTGGAGGACAGACTTCCATTGCAGTAATGGAACTGTCATCTTTCTAAATGCAACTCTCTTGTTGGAAACAACTGTAATAAGATAAAACATAATGCCGTGTCTATCACCAGAGTCTGAGACATGAAGATATTAAGAAAGCAAACAGAAGTAAACAGTTTATCTAAATGAAACGAGAGTGTGAAAGGCCAGTTGATTCTACTGAGCTGGCAGAGCAAAAAATTGTCTGAATAATTGAGATGACACAGACAAAAGAAAGAAATGGTGGGTATCTATTTTAAAAACAGTCTTTGTCTCTACCAGACTGTTGACTGTAATTGTCTGTGACCTTTTGTGGAAATATGGAATACTCACCTGAATTATTTATCCAGTGGCTAACATGTCCTGACAAGTGACTACTATACATAGGTCAGGTTAAATTCATGTGCTGTTCCTGCTTTAATGGTAATGTTGTGTCTCCAAGCAGAAAAACTATTTATTTCAGAGACATTTTACTATTCCACGGTGAACAGAATCTAACAATTAACACATTATGTTCTTGATTATTGATAATATCTGAATGTGTGACCTTAAAAAAATCTTATAAGAGCTGCTGAGTCTGAAATACTCTCATACAGAGGTGCTAAGTAAGTAAGTACATTTACTGAAGTACTATACTTATCTACAATTTTGAGTTACTTTTACTCCACTACAGTCCAGAAGGAAATATTGTACATTTTACTCCACTACATTTATTTGACAGTTCTCCAAGTTACAAGTTACTTTTCAGATGCTGATTCTCAATTGAAAATACTGTATAAGTAGTGAGTAAATGGTCAAACCAATAGAAAACACACTCAAAGATGAAAACACCCACAATTTAACTAGGAAAGGAAAATTGAATATAAACTGACAATCATACCATAATGGATGTTACGGAAGGCCAAATAGGATCCATATTAAACGAGGGTGTAACAGTGTGACAACTTACAGTGTATAACCATTTAAAACACAATGCCAGAGTACAGAAAAACAGTGACACAATGAAAGGTACAATATCAGAGTATGTTTGGTAAAAACTTATATATTGTAAGACAGACAGACTAACAGCTAGGTTGGGGAGTGAGTGGAAGGGAAGAAGGGGTGTCAGTGGGGCAAAATATAAGTGCAGGTACTCACGTCGTTTGCAGCCACACTTCTTGATTCGCTTGGGGTCTGTGATGTCATCATGACAAGCTTTGCAGTAGAAAAACGCTCTAAAAGTGACCCAGTAAAAATGTTTAGTATTCAAAATAATCAAACAGATCTTCCACCTAATCAGTGACCAGTAGTTCATAAGGGTAAACAGATCACCTCTTCACTTCTTTGGCATCACTGGCAATAAAGAATCCCAGTGTTCCCTCCTGCATCTTGACATGGTTTCCCGGGTTGATAAGGATGCTAGGTAATCAGAGACATAGACACATCACGCTCATTAACTTCTGGACAACACTCGACTCATGCACACAACATGCTAATCAAGAGGAATGGTACACACACTTGTTCAAGTCTTCAATCAGATCTAGATTGTGCTTTTCTGGACTTGATTTTTGCATCACTCTCAACACATGATCCCAGTTTAGATTTGGAGAGCTTGGTTTGCTCTGTTCTCTATAACACACCTGCTCCTCTGATTTTGGGCAATTATCTGATGTGATACTCACATGGATCGACAGAATTTACAACACTGATCACACATTGAATTTTAATTATTTTCTAAAGAAAGGGGACAGAGAGGTATGAGTAAAAGGACAAGGGCAAAAAGAATTAAAATTATGGCCATAGGGCGGCTTTAGTCTCAGCACTCAAATACAGTCATCTAATAAAGACAAATGTTATGATAGCCACTGAGACATGGCTGAAGTACAAAGCATGTATAGGAAGTGTTGTTATCTTGGTTAGTATCTGACAGTGGGATGCAAGGGAATGAACAGCACTTTCTGATCAATACCAGGCTGATTCTACTCTAATATAATCAATAGGGTTGTTCTAGGAAATAGTAAATTAGTGGAGTGAACTCCACCAATAGTAGTAGTAGTAGTAGCAGCAACAATGGTAGTCATAGTATAGTATAGTATAGTATAGTCATAGTTATAGTATTACCAGTAGTGGCTCTGCTCAATTGAACTACAGCGTCAACATAATAACCATTAGAGTGTCTACTAGGGTCAATACGGACATAAAATTTTACATTATGGTGTATTCATTATATTTATACTCAATTACACTACTAAAATATAGATTTATTACAACATGCTGACCAACAGCTCCGCTAGAAATAAATAAGGCAATTATTAGTCATAACATTGGGGGACTCAATTTATTACCCTAAGCACTTTAAGCAACTGGCTGTATCATTCCCCATTAATTAGACTGAGACAAGAGGTAGAGATTAAGCACCCATACTGTACGTTCACACACACACACACACACACACACACACCAACACACACACAGGTCATTAATGGTTACCTGTGGGCAACAATCATCAATGATGTGAGTGTGAATTAAGAAATCATAACACTGAACCCACGAACCTTTAAGGGTCACACTCCTTCAAAATACAAGCCCAGATGAAAGATGATGAACTTTACACTGTCGCATATTAAGCTTAAGCCTTTGATATTTTTTTATAATAATACTCATCATAAAACTTATTGTCAGTTTCTTACCAACTTGATTCAAAGCTTTGCATTTTAAATAAGTATTTGAGTAAATTTGAAAAAGTAATTTATGTAGGATCAGGAGTGAAATAGCACACTAGGTCTTTCCTCTGGGCTCTGGAAAAGGTTACATTGGAGAAAATAAACAAAAATATTAAGGGAGCAATTGAATCCATATACATATTGGGTGTGATCAAATTCCACCAGTCATGCAGATCAGATTTTTCTTCCCACACTGCAAAAAGTAAAACAGCATTTTCAGAGATTGAATGGCCCCCAGAGAAGTAAACAGGCATTATGCCTGGCATGCTCTTTAGTCAAAACAAATGAAAGAAACAGATCAAATCAAAACAGTTCCACAAACATTGCTGCCCAAATCTGAGATTTTACATGTGTATCTATCCAAGGCATTTTCCTTCAGTCAAGTGCAAACTGGTGAACAGAAACTTAAAAAGTATCAAAACCTCATATTGTGAGCAACAAGGCAGGCATCAAACACCTTATGTGATAGTGCTAAGCATGCAGTTACCAAACAGCATGAAGAGGACAATTCTCAAACGGAAAGGCATAGCCACTGCAGTACAGGTATAAGGACAGATACGTAGATGCAGACGGTTGCAGTAACTTCTGTGCAGTTGGATTGTTTCTCAAACACCAAACTGACAGGAAGTGACCTCACTTAAGAACATCTACTCGAGAGACGCACGAGCATGACTGTACATGGTGGCTGAGATGCACAAAAAAATGCACACGCACACGCTCATTCACACTAAAGTCTCCCTCCAAATGTAATCACACATATATACAGACATACATACATGCACAAATGGATACACATTTAGCAGTGAGAACATGAGAGGGTGATGGAATGAAAAAGTGAAATGTGGGGCACTTGTGACCATTGTAGCCTATGGTTATTAAATTTCTGTTTGGATAAACGTAACGCTATCCAAAATCAGCAGCTCCATGCCTAGTGTGTCAAATGATGAAGAGAAAACAAAGTTTGGTGAGGTGCTGCTGGTGTGATAAAACCATGAAGAAAATCCATGCTTCATCAGTCACTGCCTACAGCATTGTTAGATAATCAGTCAATTCAAGATTAAATAGTAAAACAACAGATTAGCAGTGTTTATCAACACCACATCTGAACTTTAACATATTTTTATACAAACACCTCCTGATTCTGAGAAGTACTGTTCTGGCAATGTTTTAAAAACACCATGAGTGGAATAATTGGCTTGAAAAATCGAAAGTACAGTAGAGTAACAACTGAGCAACACTGGAAAAAGAACTGAAAGTGAGAGAAATAAACTAAGCAAAGGACTGGTAAAGGACAAAACTGAAAATATCAAATAAGAGGTAGATATGGAGAGGGTGAGCATTTGGCCTTGGTACACCGACAACAGCAAAGACAAAGAAACAGCACTTCTACAAACATGTCCAATTTATCTATCCTTTCTCTGCCTGCAAAGAAGTTAGTGCATTAAGCACAAGGGACACCATAAAAAAAGAGTTAGAAAAAGAGGCCTGTGAGATAGTGTTTGGAAAAATATCCTTGGGGAAACTCCCAAAGTCAGAAGCTTTAAAGTGGTGGAGATTGGGTGGAACTTGGCAAGTAAGATAAGGTAGAGGGCATACCGCTTTCGGCTTCTGCAAACAACAAGAAAAAATCTCAAATCAAACAGTTATCGTGAACATAAAAGAAGAGGAGAATATGACTGTTACTAATGTTTCTCTGGCACCACGTGGCGTTACTGTACAGACACAATTTAGTTATTGTATGTCATGCTTGTCCGATGTTGAGGTCCTTACACCTAAAAATGACTTTACTAAAAAAAAATCTGCTTGATTTTAATGCTAATTAGTTTTTGACAAGAGCATGATTAAACCAAATGAAACTAAAACTGTTGCTTTACATTTTTTCAAAAAGTAGAAATAAGCAGGTCAAAGGAAAACTATGCCTTTGTGGTATCATCACAATGTTATATATATATATATATATATATTCTCAAAACAGGATTGTCAGTAACTTAACTATCTTGAAAGAATTCAGACCACAAAAATCATCGCACAGGCATAAATTCTAGTGCAGGATTAAATATGTAGTAACAATTGAATCAAGATTGGTTTTAGTTTGCAATATCAAAATGACCAATATTTGCCAGGCAATCTTTCCAGTACACAAAAACAACTGACACAGGCAAATGGGCAAGGGTGAGAGGGATTTGGCAATTGAGATTACTGGAAAAATAGTACGTCATGTTATTAGTGATACGACTGACACTGATGTAGAGTTAGTAGTCATTGTACAGATCGAACATGGACACAATAGAATCAAGTTAAGGAAAAATGACACAAAATATAAATGTGCAGCAAAACGTTATTTGTGAGTGCATCTCTGAACTGAAAGCACAATAGAACTAAAATTTCATCTCATTCAGATTTCTGCAGCCTTGGACAGGTATGTGCTTTCTGCATGCTGTCTAATTGTGCCATTCTGTATACTGATGCTTAATATCATTATGGTATTGTGCACTGCTGTCATTGAAATGTCATCCACCAACTTAGTGTCATCAAATGTAACGTGAATCTCAACAGCGATAAAAGCTGCAAAGAGGAGTTGGGGGGAAAAATATAAGGTATTTTATTACAAGATCCAGTTGAAGCATGTTACACAGTAGTTCACTATTACCACAGTTGTACGTGATATTACTGAAAGAAAGATTCAATATACAAACCTGCTCTCTCTCTGCTCAGACTTGTATTCGATGGCAATAAGCAACAGCTTCAGCTTCACGTAACACAGCCTGTAAAAGATGAGTACATATGCAGCTGACTGATGTGTTTAAACGTCTTTGAAATCCACATTCTTGCATCCCCACACTCCCCTCAGAATAGTTAGTTACCTACCAATGACAGTGGGCTTGCTGAGTGGGGAAAGAGTGATACTTACTCACAGACAGTGGGGAAGGAGAGGCCCACAAAGGCACTGGACAAATATTCTGTGTACATCTCATTAGCCACTCCTTCAAGGTAATACTTCTGCCATGTGTCTTCCTCGATCTGACAAAAACAAGCATGGAAATGTCACATGTGGAAAAAAAAGGAAGAAAAGAGAAACACTGTTTTCCTTCCAATAGCATCCTAATGTGGTCTGCAGATGTTCCTCCGCACAACATCAGCCTGGTCATTATAAACTGATCCATCATCTTTATGACAAGAGAACATTTCTTTGACAGAGACAAGCACCTCTTCAATTCTGAGCCACAGAAACACTGAACAGATTCCATATGAACTGTCACAGTAAAATATGATGTGCCAGGATGACTAAAGACATTAATGGAAATCTTTCTCTGGACAGAGATGTCAAAATATTCCAGGGAATGTACGGCTTGATAGCTCTAATACATCTGTCAGCAGAGAACATACTGTAATCACTTATGTTAACCTAATCTCCAATCTCATAATAAATCATCTCATTAACAAAAATGCAACGTGAGATTTCATTCATCCATATTACTTTAGTTTGTTCAGAGGGACTGACTGAAACAAGGCACGTTAATCATGTCCTCTGTGTTACCTCAATGAAGGACCTCATGGAGAAGAGGTTGGCTAACATTGTGGACAGGCCCTGGGCCAGACAGCTCTGGGCAATGAAGCCTGCCTTCAGCTCCGCCAGACAGATAGCATCGTCACCCTCCTTCCAGTTCCAGCTTGGAATGTTCAGCAGATGGGCCTTTATAACATGATACAGACAGAAGGTCACAAGGCAAAAAAAAAAAACAACAAAAAACTGTACAAATGATTCATATTTCTTAAAGGAACAGTTTGGGAAATATGTCTATTTGCTTTCTGATGAAAAGTTAGTTAGCTTGGTACTACTCACATGTCTGTTTTGTAAATATAACGCTAGAGCCAGCAGTGGCTTAACTTACAGTAGCAGAAAGACTGAAACAGTTTCTGATGAACAATAACAAAAGCAACCTACCAGCCCATCTATAACATACTACATGTTGTTGTGTAATTTAAACAAAAAGTAAATATAAAGAGAACTTGTGTGTGGCTTATGTGCTATGGCTATGATGCTAACAACTAGCCTAACTTATTCTTGACATGTACATACTGTGTATATGTTGTAAGGAATCATGTATATACAGTACTGTGCAAATGTTTTAGGCCACTATTGTTGGTCACTAGATTAGTTTTTTTAGCAGTGCTATGATGTTCATATATGTTTATTTCTTAGTTTTCTTAGTACATTAGAACAACTAGAAACACAAAAAGTAGTTTCTTGGCTGCTATCCTTTCTTGATCAGTTTTTCTTC
>JAUBNQ010000007.1:12276625-12288662 GCA_032353495.1 Ctenopoma kingsleyae | reverse complement strand
AAAAAACACAAAAATAAATATATATGATCATAATAGCACTCCCAAAACTAATGGTGGCCTAAGACTTTTGCACAGTAATGTATGTCAAACCTGGGTAAAGAGATTTTAGGAAGTTAAGGGGCCCCAGCTAAGAAATAATTTATATTTGTCTTTGAAATCACTCTCTATTTAGTATATTGCATAAAAGAATTCATAAAAAATACTTTTCTCAAAATGTATATATTTTCTGCGACCATGTTTGTTTGATGTTATATGAAATACAGTAAAAACACACACACCTCACATATGTTAATGATCACTTACAAGATAAAGTACTCAAGTCCTACTCAGGGATCCAGTTACTATCTTAAATTCTGAACAATGATTTCTTCACTCTAAACTAAACTAAAAAGATTAAGGTATTCATCCTTTATGAATCAAGGATATGTGGAAGCAAAATGCTGTTCGCATTACATGTTGCTATGAATTACACCACGATGAAACTGCAATGCATCACACAGATGTTACACAGACGGGGCTGCGGTTTAACCCCTGTCATCAACTTTCTAGCGTGTGAGGTTTGATAGAGAGCTCTCAAGATGACTTTAAACAATCTTACTTATCATATGGCCCCAGAGCATCTTACCTTATTGTGATATTGCAGCATCTGTGTGATTATTCTGATCTTGGGATGGTAGTTCTTGATCGAAATGACCCTAGAAGATGAAAAACAGGCAGACACGTTGTACAACAAAAATGTAACACTTCATCTGATTTCTGTTTTCTGAGTTGTTCTGCTTTCAAAGTTCAGAAGATGCAATACCTCATAATGTTGGAGGCATCTTCAGCATCAGGATCTGCACAGTATTTATTGGCTAGTATTAGACAGGCATCTGCTGACTCGATCTATGTGTAAGAGACCAAAAACACAAATATGTTAACAATATCGTACATGTGAGTATTTATTAACACACACTGTGTGCTTTGGACAAATTCTCGTAGTTGTGGGGTGTAACTCTGTCCAGTACCAGAAGAATTTGTCATACTATGAATCAAAGGTGAAGACCTTTTGTCTGAAATTTTATGTTACATATATTTAATCTCTCCACGGGTCCTGGCACCAACTGTACCTTCACTCGAGCCAGATCGTGAGGGTTGAGAACAGATCCCTGGTAGAACTCTACTTGGGTAAAATGGCGTTTGAACAAGGCTTCCAGCTCAAGATTAGGGGAAATACTGACACATGGAGAAAAGAGGAAAGAAGTTAGTGCATGTATGGATACTTCATGTATACACACCGACTGTTTCAAGCACTACGCTGAGTGTTAACCTACACATGATAAAGAAAGAAAAAGTTGACTTACTTATGGAGAAAAACAATTTCTACATTGACATCATCCCTGTCCTTGTGTAGGAAGTCTTTAAGGAAGTTGGAGACACTTTCAAGGGTAATATGACCACAGACCACAATATGCCTGGAAGGGGGGAAGAAATCTTGAGTGGGCAACATAAATCACTGCAAACATTGGCATGTGTCCCAAAGATAATCAGTCAAACCAAAGCACTCTAACATCTAACTCAAATATAGACTGAAAAAAATCTACACACATGTCAAGAAATGTCTTTTCAAAGCAAACAAGTAACTGAATTATATCTTTTTTGCCATAAAAGTGAATATTTTCCTCCTCGTAATGAAAGTGGTTAAATTCTGCACGACAAGTGCAATCAAACACTCAACTCTGAACCACTTTGGAAAATCTAAGCTATAATCACACAGGCCACAGTGGTAGGATTGTCATCCGTTCTCAATATAAAAAATGTCCCTTCAGCCAAAACCACCTCTTTGTGAACTGAATGGATGTTGACAAAGACATGTACATCAATATGCTTGTGCTTTTATACAGAACATTACTAAAAACTTTCAAAGTGATTTGGAGTCCTGTGGTTGACACAAATTCTAAACAGGACTTCAGAGTATTTGACGGTTCTCTGGCAAGATTCAGCAGTGTATTACAGAAAGGGATCTGTCAGATGGTGCACAGGGCTGATAATGGCGGCAAAGAAGCACAATGTTAGATTGGAATGATTTTTAGTTAAGGTTGTGGCCCTGTGTCCTCTGACTGCACTGTGGGCCAGAGTGATAAAGTTCAAACATCAGCTTCGTAGATATATTAACTATGCAGTGAGTCTCATTTGGACCATTTGGATGGTCACAACTGCCTCAACAATAAAACATGTGGTGCTTCTGTAAATAATATATTTTTGTGTCCCAGAACAGAGAGAAATAATTTATGTATCAATAATTTAATTATTGCACTGTCACACTTAATAAAGTTGCAGTAGCAGTTGTTTTTAAAATTGTTTGGAAAATAATACTAATAGCAGTGTAAGTATCAGTATTCAGTAAGTATCAGGTTATGATAGGCAATTTAATCACACTAATCTAGGTTTTAAGATACACTATATGCTTAATTTGCACTATGGTAAGCTGATCTACCCTTCCGAAGTTAAAGTTAAATGTCACCAAGTCTTGACTCCACCTCTTATATTGACATGGATTAGTTTGGACACTCAGCAGACACCCTAATTACCCTACGGAGACCTGTAAAGCAATCTGTGTAATGACAATAGCCTTATCCAGTGCTTAGTAAGATGTGCCAAGAGACAATTGAACCACTTTAGTTTTGAGTGCCTGGGCACGGGAGAACTTTGCACATAACACTATGGGTATTAGGTTACTCTTTCCAATAATAAAAAATACCGTGTTCAGAATTGTTGACTGTTCACATCCTTATGATCAAAGTAGATTTGTTAGGACAGGTTATCTTAAATTCACTGTCATGCTGTTATATCCATGAAGAAAGATCTGGCCTACACATTAACCTTTAAAAGTTAATGTCTAAAACTGTACAGAACATTACTGAAATCTGAGTCAGTTTGGCAGGTTTAAAGGAAACAGATATTTATTAATGTTACATCAAACCCATAGGCCAGATCACAGAGTGCTCTCCTATCCTGTACCAGATGGACTGAATAGGGTTGAACTGAAGTGGATTTGGCAAAGTAATGTGACAGACATATTGGGAGAATGGCAGTTTGTGGATGTTGCACGACATAATGGTCTTCACAGATGTCGCCTCCATCCTTTAAGAGAATCTAACGAGCACCCGTGACTGCATGGTTGGCCAGCATCGAGCAAAGGGCTGTGTGGTCTTACAAGCTGATGAGCTGAGATGTCTGTGGGCAGTGAGCAGTATTTTGGCAAAACATGTTTCTTATTTAAATAGTTTTCCTATTCTCAGAGCACAGATGCAGGGCATGATATGGATACACACAAACACACACACACACACATATATTATATATATGTGTACATGTGTGTGTGGGTTGAACACACATATACTCTACAGAACAAAACTGAATGTGATCAAAAATGTGTTTCTTCCTCTGATTAAGCTACAAAACTAAGTCTTTGTATTAAGATGGAAGTAACATTGTGATATTATGCTTCACTTAACAGACGTCATTAAAGTTGGCCTGCCTCAACTGACTTTATCCCCTTTTGTATGTCAGTGGTGGCATCAATTTAAATAGTGAGATCATTGCCTAGTTAAAAAGGATACAGGAAAAGGATTATGGATAATTCAACCATTTATAATTGCCCCATGAACAAAATACATCCCCTTTGGTAAACCTGACTGTACTGTATATTTTAAGCATTTCCCTCTCGGGATTAATAAAGTTCTCTGAATCTTGAAAATGTAACTATACATATGTAACTAAAAATAAAAGAAATAAGAGAACAGATTTTTACAGGAAACCATACACAGCTACCCATAAACTAAAATGTGTGGCATACAGACATTAAATGCAAAGGGGAATTACAGAGTGTGCACACATAACATGCAGTCAGGGAGCATCCCAGGATGTCATTGGTGATGCACTAAAAAAAAACAAACAAACAAACAAACAGAGAGCTCAAACATCAGCAACAGAGGTCATTCATTTCACTACTGCTCTAATCCTTAGGCTGCAAATCATCATCAAAATGTTGCATTTTCTAAACTTTATTCCCATTTTGTATTACCTTTCAGGGAATCTTTGGCAAACGACACAAACTGAAATTGTGTTTGTTATTGTATATAGTGTAGCCTACTTTACATTGTACAACAGTATACAGACTCGTCTAAAACTCAGCTTAATTTAGGTTTTACCACTATGCACAGGAGTGTGTTCATGAACGATAGCGTGGGTGCCTCTCAGTCTGCACACCTCAAGTTGCTAGGTACTACAGAGGACTTTCAAAGGTGTATGTTAGAGTTCAGCCAGGGTTGAAGCCAGTTTCTGTGTCAACCCTTCTGTTGGAGTCAAAGCTAATGGAAACCATAGAGCCATAATGGAAACCACAGAGCGCCAAGTGCCGTACGGGCGCCAACTGAACGCAACACTTGTCATTATTATATCAGCATGCATAGGCTGAGAGCTGTCACTGCGCTCAGGGGTGTCTGCTACACTGCACAGAGTACTACAGGCAACACCAGCATGAAACAGAAATGCAGAATGGATCCAATGTGAGTCTCTCGCCACTTCCAAATAACCTTCAAAGCCTATTTCAAATGACACCGACCAGGCAGCAAGATGAAGTAAGGGTGGAATCTAAAATAGTTTACAATGTATCATGACCTCATTGTTTGTGAGCCTTTAATCAGTCAGATACTTGTAATCTTCTAATCTCATTTCCATGATAGATTTTTCTTTGCTGACAGCTGCCTAATGATAATGCACTGAACCCCCCGTGGCAACACTAAACCCACTTGACAAACCACTTTTGTCTATGTGTCAGGTCCTATACATGTACACACTAAACACATACATATCTAAATGATTATAGAAAAAGCCTAGTGGCACTCTAAGCCTGTGTGCTTGGTGGGTATCTTATGATTATTACCATATGTTTGCACTGTATGTGTAACCAGAAGGAGACACAGAAGGCAGTATGGATGGAGAAAATAAAGTGTGTCTGAGAAACTATGCTCACTTTTGACATGGACTTCTCTCAACACCCATCTGTGAGTCTGGGCTGAGGTCACTGGCCAAACATAACATTTCATCAATCTTATCTCAACGACAGGCCAACATTAGCGAACAAAGGCTTGTTTCAAATGCCTCTGTCTACTGCTGACTCTTTAGAATCTGCCCCGTTGAACAAAGTGACGGAAACCCATGGCTGTGACGTAAACTGAACAACAAAAAAGAGAGACAGGGTGAGAAAGAGAAGACAGCATAGTAGTAGATGCTAAGTGCCATCAAGAGAAGAGAAGAAAGAAAAAGAAAAAGTCTGCCCTCCCTGTCCTGGACACACAACATTTGGATTAGAATAAATCTGTCTGCTGAATATCAGTAAGGTTTGAGCCATGAGGGAAGCGGACCTGCACAATAAGTACTGTGGCAATTTTCTACAGTGAAATGACCACAGTGTCACACATACACAACAGCACTGGAAACTCTGTTGTGAGAGGCCAATTACACATATACATACACATATATACAAATAACAAGACCCCCTGGAGACAGACTCCACCACCACACAAACACAAGAACCAGGCGAGCACCAAGAACCAAGCAGGCAAAGCAAGCCAAAAGCAACTGTGAGCCTCTAATGGGAGCGAGGCATCCAGCATTCAGGTTGTGGGAGCTGACTGAAGATCAGGGCCAGAGTCATGTCAAGCATTAATGATGCAATGGGCTAGCGGTGACAGACGAGAGGATGGCTTTTTCATAGATTTTGCAGACAATGAAAAAGTCACAAAACTGCAGGTAATAGGGAACATGCCAGAAATAATGCAGTTTAAAAAAAGTAGCTCCACAAACATGCAAACTAAACTGCAAAATGAAACAAGAAAAGAAATTGAATCTTGCAATGGTCATTGAGATTGATGATGCTTAAAAAGACCACCAATAATAATGCACTTGCAGATATTTAAATCTTTCTATTTTCTTGTGGAAAAAATCCTAGAGGCGGATCGTAGGGGTTTCATGACTTTTTTTTTTCTTATTTCGATTTTGTCTTAATTCATCCCTGTAAGCAAGACTGCATTAATGAGCATGGATTTGAATAAAGAAGTGGGACAACTCATTTGGGCACAGACATACTGCACAGAAGCACCACAGGTTAGTGTACTGCAAGTCTAAAGTGTAGTAGTCATGAAAGCTCTATTTTCCAAATTAAATTAAAGCGCAACACAGGATGTTTCACAAAGAAAGAAAATGAATGGCACACAAATGACTTCAGGAAAGCTCTGAGTGAAAGACAGTTAGAGGCAGATACAGAAAAAAGGTAGACAGAGAAAGAATAAGGCAAGGACAGGCAGAGAGAGAGAGAAAAAGAGAAAAAAGGGGCATGGACATGTGTGTCCTAATGGCCAAGGTCTCCAGTCACGCAGTGTGACTTGGTGTTATAACATAACTTTACTGTTCTAAAAAGTCAAGTCAACTAACCCCCAGTTACTATAAAAATTCAGGGGGGTGCACTTGAGTCACACAACCACACCTTGTCTGGATTTCAACTTACTTTCTGCCTCGTGTTGAGTTATAACTCCCTCCGTATTTCTTCCGATTAAGGATGAGAGCAGCAATTTCTGGCACGTAGCGAGCAAACATGGCCTACATGCATGGAACAGAAAAAAGAAAAAGCATGCAGAGAGGGTTCTACCGCACACAGAAAAACAGCAGAACCATCTGGAATACTTACTTTCTCCCATTAACCGCACTATAGGAACCACCATATTTCTTGCGGTTTCCTATTAACTCTATGATTTCAGGGACGTAGCTGGCAAACATGGCCTAAGGAGAAGATAGAAGACAGAAGAAGAGACTAAAAAAGAGACTAATACGCCGCAGAGTGGGTGGTGGGGAAACTTGTGCATGAATCCAGATTTCTCTCTCATTGTATGCAACTTGCTAAACGTCATTAAAATGAGAGAGATATTCATATAGAAAAAAATCTTGTTTTTGCTGTTGACAAAAAATAGCCCCAGTTTTTAAAGGTAAAGGTTTAGGTGGGTAAGAATTTTGTCACAGCCGATGATAGCACCCAAAACCTTTCTGGTCGATAGAATTTTAAAAGCTGAGGGGGAATAAAAACCTATGTGCCATGTTTTGTCCAACAAACACAGATCACCTGGCAGGTTGATTTGAATAGGCCTACCCAACAGTCCACAGCTGCAAAACACATTAAGACTCATTTGTTGGGCTTCTAAATGAGCTGGATGCATTTTGCAAAGCTTTACAGCCTGTTATGTTCCAGTTTACCAACTAACTCAATGATACTGCTAATCTAAGTTTACAATATCTACAACAGGAAACAAACTGGTGCCCTAGCTGTTACCATACCTGTGTATATCATGCTTAGAAAGCTAAACTATACTTTACAAGGAATAATGTGAGATGACATTAGTTTGATATGATTTGTTGCGTTAAAATACTTTCAGTCTGGAGTCATTATTTAGCCACTGCTGCTGATAGGAAGCAGCTTGAGGCACTGGCCTAAAGACTTCCAGAGCTCTCAACACAACCTATCACTATGACAACACATCCACACAGCTGTAGGTCATCAGCGCATAGTGATGGCTGTCCAAATACAGAATACAGTGACTGTGATCTGGCTTGTTTCTTCAGTTTTTAGAGGAGGTTATATCTTCAATATGTGTGCATGAGCGCTCACGTGTGTGCACCTATGCATGCTTGTGTGCAGACTTCTGTACTAGTGGCAGCCCAACAGGATGCTAGATCAGAGGAAGGAGAGAGTGAGGCTGCTGTTGCTATGGTAACAGTCAGGCTGGCCTAAGCCTCATCTCCCTGCCCCTGTGTTTGTTGGAATAGTGGGAAGAGACACGGGAGGAAGGGTGTCCTGAAACTGCAACTGCTTTTAAGAGAACAGTAACAAAATTATCAGACAAAAGCTTATATCAAACAAATACAGGAATAAAACATAAGGGAAGGAGACAAAGGAGCACATAGTACTGTAACTACAGTAGACAAGATACAGTAGGCTGAAAGATACAACTACACTATGACAAAAAAAACATTTAACAGGCAAGATAGTTCTAACATTTTAGCATTTGGTAAAATAGCATACAATATACAGAATAAAATAATTCATTTGTTCATTAATTTATTATTTCTTCTATCATTTTCAACAGTTTTATACAATCTATTGAGGGGAACAGGCAGGATTTGGGTGGGGAAAAGGGAAGTAAAGGATAAAGAAAAGTCTGATTTTACCAAACCACCAAGGATGAAGAAGACCATAAACAGGCGCCCCAAGGTGGTTTTTGCATAGACATCCCCGTAGCCCACTGTGGACATAGTCACCATCAGCAAGTAGACACATTCCCAATAGGAAAGTGACTGGGAATTTTCAAAGTTTTCCCAAGGATCCCCTGAGTTTTCCACCTAAAATGAAGATGGGGGAAGAACAATGACCAGCAATTTGTGAAAAAAAAAAAAAAAGCTTGTGTAAATCAAGATACACATGCTCATGCATTCATCATTGTTTAAGGAATTTCCTTACGTTGTTTAGCTTAGGCTACCATCTAGTGGTCAAACAGTTTAATGCTTAATGAATTGTTGAGCACTGCCACACATGCACAATGTATGTAATAGCTTTCATGTGGTCTTATTTGAACAGGCTGACAGTAAATAAAGGCAGGAGTATTTTCTTAACTTTTACATTTACAAGTTCTATAGGTTCTTTTAGAACTGTCTGAATTGATTCTACTGAAAATAAAGCTGCAGAACTTACAGTTTATAATTGCAGTTGTGGTTGTTAACAATGTACCCACCATTTATTTATGTAGTTGAAAATAGATTAGCTTTATTAAGCAGATCAGGCTTGACTATAACATGACTGATCCACATCAAATACATTGAATGCGAATTGAAAACAGATCCACATCATTAATAATCATCATCATTACATTCATTTAGTCCCAGTGAAGAGGCTATTCCTTTTTTTTGTGACATAGGAACCCTGGCCTCGTGTCAAATTACAGTATTTAATCTGTTTAGCAAACATTCACAACTCTGTTGATTGCTCCCATGCAGTAAAAAAAGTTTCCTTTATTGCATTTGATGATGTTTCAACATCATCATCATCAACATCATTCAACCTTCAACTGAATCTTCATCAAGTATAAACACAAGAAATTACAGAAAGATCACTCCAATGTGTTTCACACAGTGATATACTGACTTTAAATTTTAAATAAATAAAGGTGTCAGGTACATATAGATATCATGAGTCACTACTCGAATAGCTTGGTCCATCCCTACTTAGGAGAGTAGAGCTGTGACAATTGCCATTACAATATCCCTTCTTGCAATTCATTATTTTGAAATAAAAGCACTGGTTGTCACAGTTCTTTTGTACCAGTCAGCCTCACTGGCTCGTTAATCACGAGACCACATTGGCTTTTGCATCTGTCCACTTACCAAATGTATGAATCCAGCAGCTGTGAGCCATGTGCTTATGAAGATGGAACACAGGTTCACCAGCTTAATGGAATTGCTGGGTAGAAAAAGAATAAGCATAAAACCCTCACAAATGTCAGATCACAGTGACAGAGAAACTAGGGTTTTAAATGTATGAAAGTAACAGCATGACCTAGTGTGATGTGACTCACAAGCCAGGACAGTTTAAAAGGATAAATGTAATTTCCAACAATGAGGAGCTACTTCTTGTAAAACAAGGCGCTGTACAAATATATAATTTATGTTTACATACAATGTGACAATATAATAGATATCATACATCATTAAACTTACAATTATAATGCCTTAGACATTTAATGTAAAATAAATGTGAGTGGTTGTTACCACTACTACATTGTGTATGTAATGTGACATTATATATTAAAGTTAAAATAAACTTAATTTTCTGGGTGGAGATCGAACCGGCCTCATTGTGAGACAATGACGATTGATGTGTTTCCTGTGAACAAACAAAGTTTTATACCAACCTTGTTTTCAAGATGTTCAAAAACTGTAAGATTTCTGAGAACTGTATCAATCTCAGTGCTCTCAGGAATCTTAAACCTGTCAGAAACAACAACAAAAGAGACACAGAGAGAGGGATTAGTATTTAAATACAAGCCAAACAGTGGATGATAATCTCATGTTCCATATTCATGAATTTATCCCTTAAGTGTTTTCTAAAATATCTGGCAGCATAGAAATATTAGTGGTAGCTGAATGGGAACAAGGATGAGGAGTTCAGTCAGAGAATATGGCTCAAATAGTTTATGCACTTAAAGATAAGCACAGCACAGACCCATACAAGGCAACATTTTGTGTGTGGGACAACAGAAGATGATAAAAAAAAAAAAACAGACACTTTATTCTAGGTGATGTGTTGGAATTATTTATGCTCTCAAACATGTCAGTAGGAACATTATGTGGCCTACTTTACAAGAGCTCCAGTTTGAATCAAAGAGCAGCTCGCTCAGGGATTATAGAACAATGTAACACCTGCCTCATTGTCTTTTTACATAACATGACTGATCCCATGGAACGTGTGTTTGCTCGTGTCTGTGCCTATGTTTGTGCTGTATGTCAGTTTTTGTGATTAAAAAGTCATATTTCCAATTGATATTTCAACATATTTCAACAATCAGTTTACTGCTTGCAGACCAACCAAATCCCAACAAACCGTATCTGTGAAACAGTCGATCAGGTCATTTGACCAGATAATAAAAATATACACTGTACGCTAATACTAATGACAAATATCCTTACTCCAGTTGAAGAGGATGTATAAACAGGACCAGACTGAATGGTAAAGTCCTGTTTGCCTTTCTGTTTCCTGCTGTCCACGGTGGATCTGCCTCACCCTGTACCCATTCTGAAAAAGCTCGCCACAGGACTTCTTTCGCCTCCGTGTCTCTTGGGACGTCTCCAAAATAGTATCACTAGGTGTACGCCGGTACACAAGAAGCTTAGTAGGGATCATTGTTTTAGACAAAATAAATGTAAAAATAAATCAAAAAAATAATTCCTTTCTTTTGTGGCCAGATGGGTATTAAAAATTTGTGTATCCAAAAGATTTAGGGTCTAGTACTTCAAAAGCACCTCTGGAAAAAGACAAGAAATATTTTGTAGTAAAAGTGACAAAGAAACCAAGGCATTCCTCTTCCATAAAAAGTAAATCTTCCACTATATTGTACCACCAAAACTGCAAGTTCTTGGTTAAGCAAACACCTCCAAATACTGTTAAGTCATCACTGCTGCAAACAGACAAGCTAAAACAGACAGAACTGTATTGTCTAATCATGTCAGTCTTGCCAGGGATTGTGTCGCTGTGAGCAAAGTGTCAGCTCTAATATACGTGTGTTTTTCCCCATTCCTGTTACAGTGCCTGTAATCCCCACAACCCAAACAGATTTACCTTTCTCATGGCCCTTTAGTGCTTTACTATTAACCATTCTGAACCTTTGCCCCCATCAGCACACAGCTGTGTTTAATCTATTGTCTAAAAAACGTAGTATAAACCTTGCCAAGGATTAGCAGAGATGAAAATAATGCAAAACAAAAACAATAATCCTGACTTAAAAATGACCTGATGATGTCCTGATTCCACAGGGAAACTTCAACAATCTCAACTATCTGAGATTATGGATCCATTCTCTGATGCAAACATAAAAATTCAAAGGTCATTGACTTCCAAATATTTTAGAGCAGTACTACCTTGCAGTTATGATATCATAATATTTCCACCTGTGCTCTTATATACACTAATACAAAATTAATATCACAAAACTACTGTGCTACAACTAAGAAGACTAAAAGATAAAGACATCAGTATGTTTGCTTCACATCATCAAATAACCTCTGGAATGTATCCCCTCACACTTTTCTGGCTTCCAAACTGAGGACAACTTTCAGTGTTTGACTTTCCAAACCAGACAATGTAATAATCACACCCACACACAGACAGTGGTCAAATATACAGAATTGTGATAACAGGCAGCTCAAGGTTAATTTTCTCATTCTACATGCACGA
>JAUBNQ010000007.1:12258504-12276525 GCA_032353495.1 Ctenopoma kingsleyae | reverse complement strand
CACACAGACAGTGGTCAAATATACAGAATTGTGATAACAGGCAGCTCAAGGTTAATTTTCTCATTCTACATGCACGATAGGTCTATTAAATTGTATAGTTAAGTATCTTAACTCAAATTAAATAATTAATTACTATCTAATTGAGATTTTTACTCTGTGATATTGCACTTGCAGATGAACAAAGGGATTGTGTTACTATACTGTGATATTATATAAGATGTGCATTTCAATATGTGCAATAAAACTAAATGGACTGAGCTTGTTTGTTGTAAACATCAGTAGAGTTTCATTGATTGTTTATATTCAGTATATTTTGTGTGCTCATATTTTGTAGCACAAGGTTGTTTAATATTTATGGTTCATTAAGTACACACAGAAAGTGTAGAGATGATTAGTGTGAAGCATCTGTTTTTCACTTTATTTTCTTAAGTCTACTAGAATGGGTTTTTGTGATTGTGCATGCATGTTACAAAACCCTCAATGAAATTCAAGTGTTTTGAACACATGTTCTTGTATGAGAAAATCTCTTTCCCACACGTGCCAAATCCTCTTGGACACACACAACCATCACACGCATGTGTCAGCTGGTCAGATGCTCATTCAAAAAGGTTTTTTTCTGCTCTGTGCCCACTCTTACTTCATTGAGGCTTTACAAGCCAGAGCACGACCTCTGTGTCACATGTTCTGGCAGAGAAGCCTTGTGGGACCTTTTATCAATCAGCAGTCTGGGATGGTTCATCTGGGATAATACTGACAGTCAACCCAGCCAGGATTAGATTATACAGCGCTACACTCCTCTCCCCACCCCACCCCCCACCCCTCACACACCCACAGCTAGTGTCCAAAGCACTGATTGTTACTGGACATTCACCCTGATGACACACACAGATTACTGCATTTATTTATCACCAACAAAATAGTTTTCACTAGATTGGTAATTATAACTAAATCCACTGCCTGTTTAATTATGCAAACATGAAATGCAGTGCAAGACATGAAAAGCCAGGCTACAGCAAGGAGGCTTAAACTTCCCACAAATTAGTTTCCCTCTCCTGAATGTACATGCAGATTTCGTGCCAGTGACAGAAGAACCATATAAGGCAGATGCACTGCCAGTGTCAGGTAGTGTAAGCCTCTTTCAGAAAACCTGATGGATCGACCACAGTCTACGAGATCAACAAACAATATACTAACTCACCATTAGGAGGCAGTAGCAGGTTAGATTCAAAGCCATGCCTGTAGGCTTCAACTGTACTGTAATCCTCAAAGGCAATGCATCTTAAAATCAATAACAGAGTGCTATAGTACAAGATACTAAACAATACACATCAATCAAATACAGCACTTAGCTTTAATTAAGCACATTATGTTATTGTAAATGATCCTTATATTCTTGTGGCGGTAAATGGTTTTTAATGATTACAGAAAAAAATGGGATGTTAACTAGCAGGGGCGAGGATCTAGCTATCCTACGAACAGCCATATGCTATTCCTATACTGCTATAACTCTCATGGGAGCAATTCTATTTCAAGTAGTTAAAGGAGATTAATTCTTTTTTCCAATGAAAAACTCTGCATGCCGTGTTCGCTTGGCCACACATTGTTCTCCTCCTCTTAATCAATGTCCAATTTGCAGGAGCAGAGAACATAACTTGAAATGCATACTGCATAGACTGCTCAGGTGCAGAGTGGGCGAATACGTTACCACACAGGGCAGAACCCCTATTAGTGCTATTTTCATTATCTAAGCACACCTCCACTGGATCGCCTGTGGTCTTCTCATGCAGTACTACAGCTGAAGGAGTGAAATAAGAGGTACTGTAATTATGATGGATTAGAGTGGTTGTGGTGTGTATTACCTACACTGAATGGAAAGAAAAGATGAACTAATCCAATGGGAATAAGAAACACAATACACTGGCCTCCTTTAACAAATATTAATATAAAATAATAATAGTATTCTGTATGTAGGCTCTAAGGAAGCAGCAATGACATTAATATATCAGTGAATGGCAGCCATCAGAATTTGCATTTTATCTTATTATTAGTTTCCTAAACTGTTTATACTGACTGCGGTTATTTTCTTGTCACAAATTGTATAGTTTGTCCTAATTTCCATATTATTACAGTTTATAAGCAGCTAGACATGTTTTCTGTCCCAGCTCCTCAGAGCCTGAATTTTAAAAGGCGCCATTAGTATGCTGGAAGCTATCACCAGTCTGTCAGGGTACACCGTATCTTACTGCAGATCTACACACTGTTAATTTTATAACTGAGGCTTTGCAACACTATATGTAGCTCTTAACATGTGGACAAGCATAACATTAGTAAACACACACTTCAGTTATGGTAGTAGTTACTATAGTGCACTGTGGTTATTTATAGCCTATCCTGCAATGTTAAACATGGTCTAATGTTTGTGTAATCATTGTAAAGTCAGTTTTCAAGATTGTTCCCTTTAAAAATTACTATAATAAAAATAAATAAATACAAACAAATATCTCAGGAATCCGGGGCACTTATCAAAGACAATAAATTCACACTCACAGCTACAAAACAGCAACTCATCCTGTGGCTGTATAAGCTATAAAAGGCACTTTGCCTTCTACATCAACCCCAGATGCAGGATATTTAATAATTGCAGGTAATTATTCTCTGCAGAATGTCAGGCAGCAGCCAGACCACCATTTCACAGCCTTTCATCATCCTCATCAAGGTCCTCACACCAGTTTTCTCAGGATGAGATGAGGACACCTTACATCATGAATACCAGAAACCAGATTACTTGACTTGGATATATCTAATTTAGTTTGTTCTCTGTGTAATTCATGGACCACTGTGAGCTTCTTAGGTAACCATCATCCTCTCAGAAATCAGATTTTCACAGTTTAATTTTGTTGTTGTTTTAATTGGGCTGCCTGTCCACAAGAATTTCCCCAAGGGGTATAATAAGCTATCAATTATTGTTGTGATTATTTGTTTTTACAATGACACGTTAGACTAAGAAGTCCGGAAAGTGATGAATTCTGACAGACGTCTGCCTTTGCTTTTGCTTATTTATAACTTGGGTTGGGCATTGTCCAGTTCCCAGATCTCAGTTATTTCCAGTTATTAAAGAATAAGGCTGCTCATTTTCTATATTTTTATTATTGATAACAAATTCCATAAAGAGGCTAAAACCAACAGTGAACCTTGCCTATTAACCATGTACCACATATGTCCATCCAAAAAGAGACACATCAGCTCCACAGACTGATAACTGACATTTGCGCTTCATAGATACAATTCATGGTTGGTTTGAATCTTTTCATGGGATTTGCCCACAAATATAGAATAGAAATATAGAAAATTACAATTTAATCTTATCATTTAATGCCTTTTTCCACATCAGACATTTTGCTTTGTCGTAGTACAAAAAGCGCAGATGATACTAAGGATATTCCAGGGGCCTCTGTTGATGACGTAATTGATGACAGCGTAATAGCGAGTGTGTATAATACCAGGACCCTGAAATGGAAGCAGCTGAATAAAATTCTGCGATCATTATTTTTTTTATTGACTCCAATGCTTTTTCTACTGTGACAAGTCAAAATGTTTTCCATTAAGCAGGCCTACCAGTTACCAATATGAGTTATTAGACAAAACCACAAAAGCAAAACATATGTTCTAATAAATTGAGACATGTTGATAGATATTTTACTTATCCCCATGGGGAAATTCACATTTCATAATTTTTAGCTTTATAGTTGTTTCATATTTCTGCAGGATAAGCTATTACATATTTTATCAAATGTACACTACCAGTCAAAAATGTGGACACACATAGGCTTTACCAGTTTTTCCATGAAAAGATGCATATCTTCATCTTCAGCAGTGTTACCATCATTGCAAAATGGTTTTATAATGATCAGTTATCTTCTTAAAATAATAATAAACTTCCATTAGCAAACATAATGTGCTATTGGAAGACAATACTAATGTTTGATGATTATAGGTCTCTGTATGTTTATTAAAAGTAGAAAATCAGTGCAACCAAAAATGAATACAGCTACAAAGAAACTCTTTTTGCTGCAGTGTACCACTCTGAACACAGTCAGAAAAGTAGGTCGTTATATAATACAGGTTAGGGTGTTTTCCAGTCTGCTCATGCAAGAGTGCGTGTGTATGTGTGTGTGTATGGAGATTACACATGCCTCCGTGTGTGCTTTCTTTGTGAAAGTGTGAATGAGCCCATTAGATGGCAGTTATGGACTGCTGTGAGGTATTCCAGGTGCAATGCCTCAATACGGTAATTACCAATGAGTCTGAAACACAAGCACACAAACATACACACACATAGAACCACAGACCGATTCTGAGTCACTCTCACTCCCATTAGCCCATCCACTGTGCTGTGTCTGTGTTCGGTGAAACATCAGAGGAACCCAGCCCTGTCACTTTCAATGATGAGAAAACGTTGACTGTAGCCCCGAGCAAAAAGGTCTCAGAGACACACTCCCAGTAATGGTGAGACAGAGGGGGGACTGGGAGGCAGAAGAAGTTATAGGGAGTGATAATAGGAACGGTGACATGAAGATAGAGGGCAAAAAGAAACAGGAAAAGAGGAGTGATGAATGGTGGTGTTAAATAAATGTGAAAAACGGTGAAAGAAAGAAGAGACCAGGTTACAGAGTGTGAACAAAAGAATGGACTTGAAAAGGAGAGAGAACAGAAACACATATGCAGACTTACCAAGCCAGCTTCTGTTTAAGTAGACAGAGACAAACACAGGAGGCACAGTGAAGAAGTCGACCACTGAGTTGACCTCCAGCCAGAACCACAGTTTATCATTGGCTGCTATAAACTAAAAGTCAAAAGAAACCAAGATGGCATTAAAATGACAATTGAATTTTTAATTTTATACAAAACACCACCACCCCACATGTTAAAACTGCATGCTGCATCTTTATTTGGCATCACTGGCATACTGTATAGACATATGACAAAAGCTTCAACCCACTTGCTGAGTCACAGGAATGGTTGGTGGTGTAAGCAGCTTATGAATTTATTTATTCATTCATTCAGGATGTTAGGCTTGCATTTGCACCACTGGAATGCTGCTGTGGCATGACAGCCATTCTAACAACATTATTACGGCAATGTCAGTTTCAACTAAATGCATGCATTGCTAGTATCTGTACATTACTTAACTGGGTGTCTGCTTATGTGTAAGCATGTAAACCTGTAAAAAATTATGTCTCTGTTGTTTCAAAACTGAAATTCTTATTAAGATGCATACGAAAAAAATTTTAAAATACAAAACATTTTAGTTGGGTTGCAATGTGCTGCATTACTGAGTGAAAATTTTAAACCTTTTATAGGGTAATGATTTTAATGTGCTTAGATTTATATTTTTTATATTTTTTGGGTATGTGTGTTTAATAGTATTGTGCGGTCTATAATTGTGCAGTGTATTCATAAATGGATAAGTGCATGATCGCGTGCATGTGTGAGCGTGTATGCACACGTGCCAGCTTACCCGCAGGCCGAAGTAAAGAAGAAAGAAGACATTGAAGGCCATATCGATTTGTAACGTGAAATCTTTGTAGAAGTTCTGGCAGGATTCTATAGGACTGGAGGACAGAGACAGGGAGAGAAAAACATTATTATAATGTTAAATACTCAAGATATTCCTTAGCAGAGAAGAGTTTTCCATCACAAAAGACGCAAATACTTCACCATTATTTCTTTGGTAGGAATTTAATTTTTGAAGGATTCTATCCTTGTTTGATTGTTTTTTAACAGCTGGGAAATCAGGTTTACATACCAAAATGACTGTATTTTTCTAATATGTCACAATAAGCTTTAGTAAAACAATAAGCAGATATGATCACAGTAACACAATACGATAAATAAAAACAGTGACTTATGACTCGTGTCTATAAACCCATCCTTGTACATTGTTTTTGTTACTGAGAAACACCTTTCTGTGAATTTAAATTATGGGATTAAAACAGTTCTCCTAAACTGTCATTAATAACACCAGTTTAGAGATGAAAGCAAAGCTCTATTTGCCACTGAGTTTCACTGACACCCTTCAATTTCTCCTCTGAGCCCTAGGGGGGCACAGACCTAAGTGTGGCGTCAATCCAAAAAAAAAGTTAAATAAACTGAGACTGGTAGTTAAGAACAGTTGCTTTGATGTGACAGCACATTCAGGATTCATAAATTATTCAGTGTCTGTGAGAAACATTCAATAAATATTTCCTCATATGACAGAAACTCCACACAGAGAAAGACACTGTAGGGCTCTCTCCATTAAAACTGAAATTGCTAGCTGGGTGTTGCTTAAAAAAAGCAGATGATAAATGAGCCATGATCTGCCTGGTCTGTCATATAATCCATCTTCATGTTTACCTTGTGATCATTACCCATTAGCAAGGGGGTTCTCTGAACAAAAGCAATAACAGGCTGTGTGCCCACCCCATCCTTCACTTGGTCATAGGCCTATAGAATTTAGCTCCAGAGTAATGAGGAAATCCCACTGTGGGAATATGCTATAGGAGACCTTTGGGAATGTATAGACAGGAAAGGGAATGCACACCAAGTACACAGCCCCATGCACTCAGTTTTAACATTAACATACATTTTATACAAGGAGCCGGCAGACACCCACTGTCAGACCCAGAATAAACTTACAGGCCTAATCAAATCTTCCAGTTAACATCAAATATTTTATCACATGATGACCTATTATAATGGATGACTGAGTGCCGACATGCCAGATGAAGATGTATTGCTTCAAGAGGATGATCCAACTTCTAATTTATGAGCATGTCTCTAACATATCCTAAGGACTGATGTGATCTTTAAGACGACGTAAAATTCTGGCCCAAACCCAAGATGATTAGAGTGAGTATAATTTATGCATTTTTATGTGCAGCACTTGTTTGACATAAGTGATGTTACTTGGTTCAAAGGCATTTTCTCATAATGTGCCATCAGAATTTGCACAGAGGTTCATTTGCTCCTAGCCCTTCAAAGAAGTTAATATTGATCTGGCCTGAATGCTAACGTTTCTACCCATCATCAGCATCTCCATGTGATTTTGTAGGCATCTAACTAAACAAGTGTGCTAAAAAAAACTGCCATGAATCATTCATACAGTCCAACATACATGTCCTTTTTTTTCTCAATTTAGCCTCCAGGTTAAGATAGGATTCACACCCATGTAAACCCGGAAGCTTGTGTGCCTGCCCTCCCAAAACTGATCTGAAACCATGCCAACTTAAACTAACCCTTACAGAGCTTTGTGCAAGATAATGCACACGCATACACGCACAAACAAATACATTTACAACGCATATGAGCACATATACACACACACACATACACAGATGGTGCACACTCAAGACACCATTTGGAGTGGTCACTATGGCATTTCCCTTTGGGCCCAGCTCTGCCCTAATTCTAAATAACCGCTCTTCTGCAGTCATGTGATTCAAAGCATTCTCAATAACAGAGGGAGCATGGAAGGAAACAGCAGGGGCTGAGTGGTGCCTTGAATTTGTCTTGATTTTGCATTATTAATTAAACACAATAGCTACATTCTGAAAGCTTTAATCAGCTCATTCTATATAATTATTATTTGATAGTAAAGCTTATCATTAACTAAAGAAGTGGGAAGACACATGAGGCAGACCTATGATTTCTCTATAAAAAGCACAATAGGAAATTAAGAGTTCATCTGTACAGAATCAGCAAGGTTCCCTATCTAAATCTACGTCTATAAATGTGGAGCTGCTGAATGTGAAATTAAAATGGCAGCATGGATTTAAAAGTGAAAATAGGAATAAGAATGAGTTACTCTATATATAAAAAGCCTGAACGATTTATTGCCATTCATTGTTCATCAAACATTCATTGTCTATGCAGGAGCTAACGTGTCCATTGTGCATGCTGGAAGGTTATCTAGAAGTTGAGTCACTGCAACTGTGCTTCCTTCATGTTAGGTCGAAACGTTTCACTACTCATCCATGTAGCGTCATCAGTCTGAGGAAAGTTGATAGGACACCTCAAATTTATCCTCCAGTTTGGTTTCACTTCACGCCTGCCCTGAAGGCAGGTTATGTCAGGTTAGACATAACCTGTCTCCAATTTATCACACTGCCCTTTCATTTATCCCCAGGAATGGGCCCAGTTCACACATCCACCAGGTTGGCCACATGACCTCCATGACGAGCGGTTGTCAGAGATGAGACTTTCCATCTACTCACAACCTCCCCTCCCATTGTTTTACTTACCAAACCTATTCAGAGCACCTGTGCACTGAAACTTTCCTCAGACTGTTACTTTTTAAGTCTAGGCACAGGCTGGGGTTACACCAGCTTGGTTTATGGGAAGAAGAGAGAGAAGGGAAAAAGAGAGAGAAAAAGAACAGGAAGATGCAGCGAGTTAAAAGAGACAAGCAGAAAAAGAGGTAGTGACTGTAAAAGGGAGAGGAAGACAGGAAGATGTGAAAGTGACAGTGTGAAATGGAAGGGGACAAAGCTCCCAGGAGTACTGGAAACAATTTGTCTCTCTCTCTCTCTCTATATAGCATACAATTCTAGTTTTAGGCCACGTGGAAATTGCCTGGAGATTCCTGGGCTTCTAGTCTTCTTATGTTTGACTTGGTGAATTCTAACGTCATTCTGCTTATCAGCAAAGTGAACATACAGTATACACGTGTGCACACACTTACATGCAGACACACACAGGAGAGCTGTGATATCCTGAAGGAAGGCTGCAGAGCATGTAAGTCTATTTCAGGACATAAAAATGTTTCCTCACATTAACCTCCTCTGACTAGGAACTCCAAAAAGGTAAAACTCATTTGTTCACAAGGGCAAAGAAGTATGTTGATGATGACGTTCTAAAAATAGTCCTGAGCACCTTCAGTCAGTCAGCACGAGCCCTCCCTTTGGTAGCCTGCACATGACCTTGGCTAGTTGCAGGAGCAACAGTGAGGTTGCCCCCTGAGAAAATAACAACGGCACACTGCTGCTGGCTTGACTAATGCTCACAACCACAGCGCGACACACCAAATCTGAGTCATTCTCATAAATGTCTTACTTCTCTAGTAAGCTCATAAGCATCTTAGAATGCAGTCGTAGATTCATTTGCTAGTATTCAAGTCAAAACATCATTATACAACCTAAACTGATAAATGTGAATGTATTTAGAATGTGATATGAGAACAATAACTGAACTGGCTTAGGTGCTTTATTTCTCCTGAGGAGAGAGTTTGTATGTGTGAGAGCAGCAGGGAGGGGTGTGCTAAGCCGAAAGAAGGCCAGGTTAATACTTATATAACTGATTTAGGTTGAGGCACCATTACTAAAATTAGAAATACATTAGCACATACAAGGGCAATGCATAAAACATCCCGGTGGAGGCTAAAAATAGATAACAGAATTTTTTCACCTGAATCACCTGCACCCCATTCCAGGATTTTCTCCTACACTTTACAGTAGTTTGTGAGTGAATAGCACAACACTAACACAACTTTGTACAGTATGCAATACAACCAAAATGAAATTAAGTAGAGTATTAAGAAAATAAGGACAGCTATGTTAAAATTGCTCTTTTCAACACAAATAAATGAAAAGCTAAAAGCTGTGGTCATGGTGTCAAAATAGAAAGAAGAAGTCATTAAAATAGTTAAATATTACATTTATAATAGTGTAACTAGTAATTTGTAACCTATTACATTTCAAATGATCTCAAATGTATCAAAAAAGCTAAGTGCAAAATCATTTTGTACTGGTGGTAGCACTTGAAATGGCAAAATTAAATGCAGTTTCTAGTTTGTTTTTTTTTCCACATTGGGTCAATTTTTAGTCTCAAATCTATCAGTTTGCTTTGTAGGAGTATTCTTAAAATGATTTTTGCTAAAATATTGAACAATCTGAGTGGGTCGCAAGCTAAAAGAGTTAACATGAACTGACACTGTGGCTACAAAAGCAACAAAGGCACTCAAATCATTTAAATTTTATTTGGGATTCATTAAGGTAACTGAATGTTTTAAGAGTAGCTCATGCTGTGTCCGTGCTGTGGTCTAAAAATAGCCCTCCCGCTCAGCATTGTGGGATATCAGACAACTGTAACAGCAAATGGCTTTTGTATTACCATAGTGACTTTGGTAAACAAAGAAGCTGGACGACTCAGAGTGTGTACTGAAGAGAAGAAAAAATTTCAAATCGCAATGCAAATTGGCTAATAATCTCTCTGGTAATTTCTTTAATTAGACTTCAGTGTTTCATGCACTGAACCTGCATTTACCAGACAAGGTAAAAGACAGTCTCTCAATAGAAAAACACTTCAGAGTTAAGATGTTGTACAGTTCACCACACGTGACCTAAGCAGGACTCCAAAGGCTGCTGGTGGAACCACTCAGTTCACTCTCATATACAGATATCAAAAGCAATTAAAATCTTAATTTTTTCTGTCTCAAATAAGGGACTCGTAATCATAAAACGTGCTGTGATGTTCCATAATATCCCCAAAAGCTCATTATCCATGAGTGTGATGCTGGCATTTCATATTCTCACTTAGTATTTATGTCACTCATAAAGTCTGTCGTTTAGAATGAGAAAATCTCCCTAAAAGTGTGGGGGAAAGTGATAAAATGGTATTTAGTCTCAAATGGATTTCAATTGCTGAAGGTTTGATTATGAAATTGAGCACTGAGTACTGCCACAGTTTTTGGACTTACATGTGAAGTCATCTGGGAATGGTGTCATCTACAAATTAAGTTTTAGAACAGTTGGTTTTCTCTGATCTATGTGGCGTCTTCTTCCAGACTGCTAGCCAGGTACTGTCACAATCCAAGGAGGAGAGATCCTTATAAAGGCTGCCCTTTATCACCACAGTCTGCAAAGTTTGTCTCACAGCTCAGCCATATTTCTCACCTTACCACATTAATTAGTCATTAGGCACTGTTTCTTTTTTCAGTGCTGACATTGATCACACAGTAATGATAGAGTTACAGGCACAGAGTGCTGCTTATGAGGCCTCTTCGACAGAGACAAAACCTTGTTTATATATGTGTGCACTTCTGCAAGTTAACATGACTATGCAACAGTGTCTATGTGATAGTCTGCATGTGCGACAGGGAGGGATCGAGAGAGGCGAGGAATAGAAACAGAAGTGGAGCAGGAACAAGGGCATCCCTTTAAGAGGAGTCTGCAGGGACTCTGTCCTACATTGCTTTTTATTTGTTTCATGGGAGCACAGAGGAAGAAAAAGAAGGGATGAAAGATGAGTTCTTAGCCAAGGTATTAAAGCAAATTCACATGTGGGTGGGAAAGGATCCAGTGTCCTCCCATTGAAAATATCACCAAAAAACAGTCAGTTAAAATAGTATGTTTAGCAAGAGAAGTTTGCTGCAAAGGAATAGAAAAGACAGTGTCTTATCATACATTTTATGCAGTGCACAGAAATGGTGATAAATAACCATTTGTAAAAACAAACAATTCGCTTCTTTCAAAATCTTTTTCAGAAGGTTTTCCTGTGTTTGTCTTGTAGCAAACTATTGGCAGACAGAGCTCCTGCTAAGAAAACACCACTTAGAGATATCCAGAAACAAAACTGTTTGTGGGGAAATGTGCCTGGCCACCGGAAAGGTACTTTTTCTACAGCATTTTACTCAGTGTCTGTATGTGTGCATGTCCTTGCCCCAAGGGACTACCCTGCTTTAGTGAAGCACACATAAAAGCCCAGCTTGTAGCTCCAGCCTCCTAAAATCCAACCCACATGCACTTATTTTACCACATCTCCTTTTGCTGTTACCACAGGGACTCTATACACCATAATCCTTCCCATTACTGCTGCCTTTTTCACAGACAATTTCAGAATGATAGTCACTTCATCCGATGGCTAAAATAGCAGTTTGGAGGAGAAGGGGGGAAAGCAAACTAGTGAGACAAAATAGCTCCCGAATCTGTACCTCAACATTTGGTAGAGTAACTATTACCAATAAAATGGTTAAAGGGTATAAATCTGATCTCATCAATTTCCTCCATGATTAACATTTATAGGCAACAAAGTAAACAGAGAGAAGGTCATCTGTAGAGCATTTTGGCATTCTGTATGGTGATATGAATGTGAGTCAGATCATTTATGCATATGATGTATGCCCCTCCTATATCAGGAATGCATGCATGTGCAACCCCACACACAAGCTCATAGCAGAGCAAGGGTATATAGTCAATAACTGTGTCCTTGTGCAGAACAGTCTGTGGCAAATGCAATAACAGAAATGCATTGTGGTTGAGACAGAACAGGTCTTTCTCAACAGACAACTGCAGAAGAAGCACTTAGTGTCAAGATGGCTCTATGACATTAAAAACAATGGATGCAGAGAGTGGATTGCACATGCTGCAGTGAAACTCTGCAAGCTGGATCTCTTTAGAAAGTCCAAACCCCCAGAGTCAACTGAACCTGTTCTGAGTTGATCGGTAGCCCCCCTGAGAGGATGTGCACACTCAAGTGACAAGCTTGAGCTAATCATGATGATGAGGGTAGAAAGGGCCTGAGCTTAATGGGAGCACAGAGAGATAAGGGCAATGCCTCAGGGTAGCCGACTCACATAGAAATGCACTCAAAGTGCACTGTAACATACAGAGTACAATTTGGAAATACTACAATAAGAGAAAATAAACCAAACTTGAACTAGTCTCCCTTTTTTTTTGCACTGCAGGTTTGTTATGATATGATGCATCTCTGCCAAGCTCACGCTTTGAACCTTGTTTGTCTGTTTTCTCATTGAGTTCAACTATGTTTGCTTATTCGGCTCAGGTAAAAGTCATGCTAGACCTCATTTCAAAGTATCCTTAAAGATGCATTAAAAGTTACATATGTGAACAACACAAGTATGTACAATAATACATTAACATACCCAGTGACTGATAAAAAACACTCTACATCCCTACTCATAATCTGAATGTTACAAGAGACAATATTATTTTATAGGAGTAAATTTGTCTCTTGGGGGCCCTCTTCTTTTTCTTAAAAATATGTCAGAGGCAGAGAGGTAAACAAAGCAGGAGCGATAGAGGGATACATAAAGAGAGACAGAGATGTGGAGGAGGAAGTAAAGGTTTTTATCCTGAGGTAGGACCCATGGTTGAGTGGATTCATGCCAGGAATAATTTCCCACTGCTGCTAAGATAAGACTGTACAAGTTAGATTTTAGATTTGCTTCTTTTGAGAATTTAACATGTCTTCCCCTGTTTTAGACTCTCGTTCCCTCAGAGGCGTAATTTCACAGTTCAGAGATATTGTATTAAAGTCAAAACAAACTACAGGAAGCTAGCCATCACTTAGAGCTAAGATTGTTGAATAACAGCCTACAGAGAAACACATATGATGAAAAAGTTCCACATAGTATCATAGTCAATAGGTCAGGTTTGCTTTGCAATAAATATTCCATAATCGCAGGCCCTGTAGTACATATTTAAGGCTTTTTTATTTCATTAATTAATGATGAATAATAAAGTCAAACTAATCAAAGTTTCATAGTTAGCGTGCAGGGAATGACAACTCTTTTTTTAGCTATTTCATTACTAGAGACACTTGCAACCTAAACATAATTGGAAACTAGAAACTGTCTCTTTTTCTCTAATTTCAAATCAGTGCACTCTGAAACAGTACCTTGGTACTATGAAAATATGGACAGTCGTCTACTACTGAAGCTTTTCAAACTTAAGTGAAGTGAGGTGCAGAATTTCCACCAGCAAACAAGATGCACCTTTAATTAAATCAGCTTGGAAAAGAATAACACATTTCTGTTGCCAAGAAACAATCGGTAAACAAAAACATTTTACCCCATAGAATATAGTGACTAGGGATGTCCCAGTCTAGTTTTTTGGCTTCAGGCCCAATGGGAGATCTTTCTCTGCATTAGTATGATCTAATGCTTATTTACCTACAGTAAAAGGCTAAATTTATGAACTTAAATCATTGATGTGATATGAATGAAACTAATAACTTGGACAATGTGACTTCTGAACATGGCAGTACCTTCGAGAGAGAGGATGTATAACTCTGTTGGATTTTTTTGGACCTACAGTATCACTCCACCACTTGGAACATTTCCAATAGTGACATATGAAAATAATATACAGTATAATAAATTTATCAATTTTATGGTAGATGCTGAAAAGTATAAAGTTGAATATACCCCTCTTAGTAGCTGTTCTTTTCAATCTGATGATACAGCATATTGCCACTGTGGTCTGACCATGGGACTCACTGCCAAAGTTAATGAGCCAGTTTCTCTACCATAGAGAAACTTACAGAACTTCAAATAATTCAAAAAATCCCAAACCATCACATTCAAAGGTACTGTTTGCATCTAGATGGTGTAAAAGTATCTGCAGTGGTTATCGGAAAGATGCCAGGCCTGCAATCTGTCTTTGGGTGACTGCCAAACAGGGATACACATAAACTGACAATACACACACTCATTTACTCACACACAGAACAAGCTCTCCAACACATACAGTATCTGCCTGTCTCTGTTTCCATGGAAACTGACATGCCTCCCATTGACAAATCCTCAGATAAGAGAGTGTGTGTGTGTGCATACTGTGTGCATCGCTGCTTGTGAGTGCTTGTGGGGGTGTGAAAATGTGCATTTGCATTTCAGAGATTGCAGTGTGTGGAGATGAGTAAGGACACGTGCATCTATCATTCAGATATAGTTTGTAGGCCAGTGTAAATGCATGCAACGAATAGCATACTAAATGCATTTGATTTATCTTTCAGTATCATTGCTGGAGCATATGTGGTGTTTTAGTTCAGTCAAAATACATGTCATAAAACTGATACTTACTCGGAGGAGTCTATAAAGTATATTCCAAGGGCCCCAATGCTGAGCGCAAAGACTAGCACCACCTGCGGAGGAAATGACAGAAAGAAAAATTAAGTGTATGCATGCAGAATTGAGTTTCTTCCATCTATACTCATTAACATACTCAATAAGAAACAAACTGTTGTATTCAAATGGGGTGTACACAATGGGCAACACTAGTTACAGCATCTGTAATTAAACAGACTTGCCTGCTGCAGTTTGCAGAATGGTGCACATTTTCTAAAAGCTTCTGCCTACATAATGAATGTTCACCCTCGTGCCAGCCCATTTTATATAGGTGGCGCACAATCAAGCCAGCACAATCATAGGAAGCAAATCAAGGCCACAAGTTTGTGAGCTCAACCTTACAGAATAGCAACAACGTGTTTAGGGAGTGTTGAGAGGAAGTACTTAGAGAGGACCTCACTTATCAAATGTTAGCATGCACTCCTCAACTACCACACTTAGTCAATGCTTGCATTGTGTAAGATTACACTATACTTGGGTTGTATAATATTTCAGTGTCTATACTGTGTTTGATTCAGATTAAGAAGTACTTGCAGTGCTAACAACAATGCCTGAGTCCAGCATCTAAACAAAGTTATTTCATTTTGTAGAGAGTTTGAAAACAAAATTGATTTTTTTTTTTTTTTTAAATCAATATGGTGCAATTATTGCACTTGCTCCTGATTCAGTTTAAATTAATTTACTGTAAATCAGGCCAGGCTATCAATACTGCCTGATTCAGAAAACTACAAAAGAATGCAATTTCTACTTTTCTACTTCAAGAAAATATCTTATAAGCCTATAGGCCTACTTCCTTAAATAATTTGTTACCATGGGTCCTTGATGTATTCAACATCAGTACAGTCAACTATGCCATGGAATTTCAGCAGTATCATAATGTGAAGGTATTACTTGTATTCACACACTGGCCACTTCATTAGGTACACCTGTACAATATAATGCAATCCAATACAGAAACGTCTTTACATAAATGAGAGGGCAAAAACAATAGAAACAGACCTCTTAATACAATGCAATCAGTAAGACTCCACTACCCACCACAACTTCAATAATGAACATGTAGTAGAATTCATCTGACAGTTTCAACAAAAACTGAGAAATTATAACCTTGTAAAAGTATAATTCATGGCAGAGCTTCGGTATTCAATTGCATAGGTGTAGCTAATAAAGCGACCAGTGAGTGTATAATGTAACATCTTGCAGAATCACACTGAAATTAAAAAGTAAATTTATTTTGTACCAAAATACTCATACATACAATACATACAACATAGACAAACAATGAAAATTCTATTTAAATTCAGTCCTGTTGATGCAGAAAAAGTGGAACCTGTTTAGATATTAATCAAGCGTAAATGTCAGCTTCCATTTGTTCCACACCCTAGGATAAACGGCAGCATGTGCCACAACAATCCCCTTCAGCAAGCTACATTTTACAAACATAGTTTACATCACCATCATCATCTTCAGCTTCAGCTAACCAGTGCAGCGATGCACAATAGTTCCTCCCCCCTGCAATCCTCCCATTCAGCCACCTCACAATAGGAGCCCACTATCTCTAATGATTGTACCATTCATTATTGATGATGGTAGCTTGATTACTTTCATGTGATGGTCCTTTGGATTGGTCTGATGCATTGTGGCTGAGGTATTAAATTGACACTCCCATCACCTTGCCTTTTTAATGGTTTCCCACTTGAATGGATGACAAAGTCAATCCAGAGTTGACTATTTCAAGAATAACCTCACAACCCAAAGACATCTATGATGCTGTGCACAAAGGGCATGAGAAAGTTCAAGTTATCTGCAGGTTCAAACTTGCAGATAACATCAGTTGGTCACCACCGGTCTGATTATGAAAAAAAGTGGTTGACTGGAGGGCATTATCTGATTAACACACTGCCCTGTTGTCTTCACAGGAATTAAAATGTTTTTCCTCACAGCATGGCAGGCAGATTCCCAGTCAGACTGCAAAGTCAACCTGACAGAAAACATTCAAGACTGCTGGAAAGTTAAAGGGTAACTACACTGATTTGACACATGATGGTATCAATGCGTTCATGAAAAATATTGTATAAAGTCCCTTGAGGTAGTTTAATCTGAACACTACTAGTCTGAAAAAAACTGTAGCCCATTCTTCATCCATCCATTTAAGCCTAGCAACTCTAAGCTACATAAGCTGCTACTAGCCCAGCACACATATGGATGTATTATAACAACTGGATACCGGATCAAAACATTGCACCCATTCATGACTGTGAAAGTTGTTCAGTAGTTTTTTCCAAAAAACTAATTATTTTCTTCCACACTGTAAATTTAAAAACTGCCCAGATTATCCTCACGTTTCTGAACTATTAGGCCTCTAGAGCAGGCGCACTGGCATCCTCCTGCAACTACACCTCTCTGCAGTCTTCTCACATGAATGGGGATAAAGTAAAATAATCCTACAGCTCTTGTAGAAATTGGACTAAATGGATCAAATTTTGGTAATTAGAATCAATTTGTTTTGTGGAGCTCATAAAAATGTATTTACCATTTTATAGCAGCTTGTTTCCCATTTGTTCTCCATGGGAGAAGTTTCAGTAACACGGTTTGACCAATTCAACAAAATTGCTTAGTTGCCTAGCGCTGATCAAACAAACTGTCAGTGGACAATGTTGCATTGTGGTTAATGCATAAACCAATGAAGAAGAATGTGTGGAATAAAATGCATTATTTCTGGATTTGCTTGATCTATTCTGATATTTTTAACTGTCCATTGCAAGTCTGACAGTATTATAGGAATGCGACCAAATTTCACAAGCTGAGTGTACATGGACAAGCACCATTTAATACACATGTATACAATAAATATAGATTCATGCATGAGCAGTGAAAAAAAAGACTAGAGAAAGTGGCAGAGAGGCCTATGACTGAGCAATGCTTGGTTGCTGTAAAGCCAAGAGTTAAACAGTGAACATCCAGCGATGAGCTCAGGAAATAAGACGCATCATCATCTTAAACTGACCCAGTTATTCAGCTGCAAAAGACTGTCCACCCCTCCACCCACACCGCCACATAATGTCTACGAGGTTTGGCTGTCGACGTCAAACCAAATTCTAACAATGAACCGATAAACC
>JAUBNQ010000007.1:12240995-12258404 GCA_032353495.1 Ctenopoma kingsleyae | reverse complement strand
CACCCACACCGCCACATAATGTCTACGAGGTTTGGCTGTCGACGTCAAACCAAATTCTAACAATGAACCGATAAACCGCCACTTCAAATCAGGACCAATGTAATAATACTGAAGGGAAACCTACAAGATTGGTAATGGCAGAGGGGCATTCCCACTGCCAACAAGAAAGTGAGAAATTGAAATAAGAAACTCAGCAGCACTAGAAAGATTTTTAAGTAAAGCTGATCCTGAATGTTTAATCGTACGTTATAATGTTGTCAATATGCACATTTCATGATTCACATGGGGTGAGATGGCTTAAGTGAGTCACATTTGTTAGCAACAAATTGGAATATGCCACCATCATGTCAGAGGAGCAGCATTCGGATGTGATGCCTATGTTGTTTTTTTGTTTTTTTAAATAGCCGTGTAGGTTTTCATCTGTGTATTTGTGTCTATATTTAAAGTGCTAAGCTAAATCTGTCAAATGTTTTCCGACATGCACTTTAGCAGGCATACTGAAACACTGGAAGTGTAAAATAGGGCAGAGACAACTTGTGTATGTGTGTGCGTGAGAGAGAGAGTATGCGTGTACTTCACTGTTTGCGGGTCTCGGGTTCCAGCACCCAAGCAAGCTAAGGGTGGCTGCTCTCATGTGACACCATCAGAATTGTAATCACATAACACTAGCTTACAGCACATGTATAAAATACACTTGCAAACATGAGGCTGTCAGTTTATTTGGCAGTCTAAATCATTTTGAGAGCTCATCATGGCTTGCCTGTGGAAGTGCCCTAAAACTGAGCCAAAATTTCACACATGACTTCTTTCTCCAACAGGGATCCTGTCTAATGACTTCCACTGTCCCTTAAGTGCACCCTGTAACAGGGAGAGAGCAGAGTCTCATAGACAGGTGACGTGGGCTGACAACATGCAGTACTGAATATTCACTTTGCATTAAGGCCAGCTACCCAGGTTAAATGAGTGGTGATTAAGCTCCTCTGTCTTCTCTACATTTAAGTTCAAAGTAATCAAGATGGACTTTTATTTTGGTATTATTATTTTGGATAGTTGAAGACACACCTCTGCGTACACACACACCTCTATAGTGGGCAGCAGTGGCTAAGAGGGAGGATACAAATAAAATCTTCCATCAAGGGACAGGTAACTTAATATCCCAAGTAGAGACAGCATAAACAGTATAATGATTATGCAAATTTTATGGAACTACATTTGAGAAAACCATTGGTTATGTTTAATAACCAGCAGTGAAGTCTTGTTGTCAGTCAATTCCAGTGAATGAAATATCTGAAAAACCAATCAGGACTATGAATATGTTCAATCCCCAAAAAGGCTGCAATAAATATAACTCTTGTCTGTCTGGAATAAATGCGAGAGGTATATTACATTAATACACAGCAACAAATTCTGTATAGGGAGGAGGGTGGGGTGAATGGATGGGTCAATAAACTACGACCACAGAACACTGTTATTTGTTTCCCTGTTTCATATCAACTGCAATCAGTTTATTTTTTCCATGTGGAATAAGGTAGAAAGTTTTAATCTCAAGATGTTTTAGTTAATATATAAAATAAAAGAAACACTTGTTCGAAATATTAATAAAATCAAAAAGCCTGGAGCCAATGAGGCAGCTCAGTTGTGAGCTGATTTACATGCTATTGTTACAGAGCTTCTAGAGGTCGACATCAAAGGCAGGTAATAAAATATCCTTGCGGGTAGTAGTTAAGTGAGAAATGAAAGAAAATCTAAACTGGAATATTTCTTATTTTCTTTCTGTCAAACTATGAAATAAATACTTTCTAAGAATCTCAATGGGTTCCCAAAGATTACATGAGTGGGAATCCTCAGTGGGAAGTCAAGAATGCCCGTCAGTACTGTGTGGCATCAGGATAAGCTTGCTCATTAATCCAGCCTGGCCCCCTGAGTTAGCCAGAAAGAGGAGATCCAAAATGTCCAATTGATGCCTCAGCCAGAAAGGATTTCAGAGGTCCACAGCCAAGGAAAGCTCAAGCCCAACCAGTTTACTGTTTCTGCTTTCTTTTGGCTTTAATCCTCAAACATATACAGTGCAGCTGCCAGATGAGAAGAAATGCAGCGAGTAAATATTCATTCATATTCTATACAGATTTTCTCCGAATAATTCACGTCAGTGAAACAGAAGACAGATATAACTCTATAATGTTCTCTCACTCATCAAATTGTCACACTGTTTGCGCTGCAGAGCAAACATTTGCATCCATTCCGAGTGTTTGCTTTCATAACAAATACTCCTACATGATCAGACATGGGTCGAGCATCAATCCAGATTTAGACACAAAAGGAAACTCAATCACATGTCACTGCACGAGGTGAACATGCGGGTGCTCAGAGGGGGATGTCAACAAATGAAACCTCCAATAAACTTTGATAGCATAGATCAGCACACGTCGTGCTCTCACCTTTCTCTCAGCCTCAAAATGCAGGGGGCTACACAAGTGTATTTATGATCTGACATTCTGTCAGAACAACAAACTCTGTATTCCAGTCACACACTGCAGACCGAGCCTGCTCTACTGAATCCCACTGTGTGACTAAACAAATGTATTACAAATGTACCAGTTCCTACCAGAGCATTCTCAACAGTTGGACAAGAATTACCAAATGTGCACTGCTTTTTGAAGTCATTGGTGATTAATAATAAATATATACATACTGCACATTTTTGTATATGATACACTAACAATATGATGCATGCATATTCTTTAAATAACAATCACATGTCTAAATTCAAATATAGTAAAAGGTGAATTTTAAGACATGAGAAACAAGTTTTTACAGACATTTCAGAGTTGAAGTTCTGAGACAACCTTGACAAAAGACAATCCCCTTTCAGGCTATCAGATTATTGGAAAGTCCAGACTATCCGAGGTTCAGTGTGTTGATAGCTAGCCTCTAAACAGATTTTCCAATGACATGCTAAGTGCCACCTTCATTACAATTAAATAATTGTTATAAATTAAATAGATGAGCAGAGTACAATAGTATAGCATGTTTGACTGTTGACAGAACAGGGCCAGGAAAGAACAAAAACAGTATCCAAACTGAAGTTTGAGAAAGCTGTGCACTGGTGTGTGCCTGAGTTGACTTCATTATTCAAATCCACTGTAGATTCACAGTCACTTTTAGTAAAGCTAACGATGAAATGTGTGAGATAAAAAATGAAGGAGAAAGTAAATAAAGAACCTAAGTACTGTTGGAACTAGTCTTCCCCACTCTTACCCAACAGCACATCTGATCTGTCTACTGGATTTCTTTTCAGCAGCTGCTACATGTGATAGTGTATTCGTAACAAATATATTTTGTAAAACATGTGTCCCCAGTCAGTGTGGAGTTAAGGGAGATTCTGGTGATGCAAACAAATTAACCTAAAGTATACAACCTGTGACAATATGACAATATGCATCATTATCTCCAAGACTGTTGTTGTGACTGTTTTGATGCCCCATGTGTATTTTAATATACTGTTTATATATGTTGTACTGACATACCATAAAAGAAATAGCCTGAGGTCAATAAAAGTATTTAAATCAAAATACAAAACAGGAATCATGTATGCATGTGTAACCTCTACAAGCTAACAGGCTAATTAGGTTACACAAAGTTAGTTTAATAAAAAATGGAAAAAAAAAATCAAAAATAAAAATAAATACTTCTATTATTACACTTACTTTTCAGTCAGACTACAATGCATAATTTCATCTCACATATCCCAAAGAAATGACAGCAAATAAAATTACCGGGCCCCACATTTTCTTTATCTCTGAAGTGAAATACAGGCTCATATATCAAAATGTGAACACCGATTCTGCACCCTTGGAATTGGTTTCATTTAACCCTAGAGGCTTTTATGAGACAGATGCCAACATATTGTCGTACCTAGGCAACAGAAATGGTGATTGACGGAGCAGAGGATGGGGAGGGGGTATGAACGAAGGCTTCTCAGGTCTGACAGGATGACGGCTCCTAAAATGAGCATCTGTCAGTGGGAGATGAAGAGGAGGCCTGTGGGGTTCTGTTACAGACGGACAGGACAGCCTGTCTGAAAAATCTCCTCTAAAAGTTTCTCTGTGGCATCATTAATTCATGAAAAGAAGATTTTTTTTTCTTTTCCCCACTATTTATACTATATGAGAGACGCGTCCCAGCTAAATTAAACCATCCTAAGAGGGATGAAATTACATAAGATAAATGTTCGGTATGCTATACATATTAGAACAGCAGGTCGCCTTTGCTTCTACAACAACCTGTGTCTAATGGCGGTCTAAGAGAACACTGTGTCCTTGACCTTGAATGTTCGCATAGAATACCAAGTGGAGAAAAGAAAAGGAGAGAAAGAGAGAGGATATGAAAAGATGGAGGTGACAATGACAGGAGATGGAGGGATGAGAGAATATTAGAGAAAGGATTCCCACCGTCCCCACCCCTCTCTCGTGGGACACGAGGAGCTTTAAAAGGTGGCAGAAAATGGCTTGTGGCGGAGACAGAATGAGAGCAAAAGAGAGAGCAAAAGAAGAGAGGGGTGGAGGGATGGAGAATATTAGAGCATGTCCTGTAGAAACCCGAATTTAAATGTTTAAATGCCACCGCGCGTACGCATCTGTGCACGTATATCATGAGTGTATGTCTCCAATATGTGTTCAGTCTTTTTTTGAGCACACTTGTTAATGGGACAGAAGGGAGGACCCCTACTGTAATCATGTCAGCAGCGTCAGAGATGAGAGGATGCATGCGATCAGCCTGCTGACATTAGAGGGGAAAATTCTTCAATTCAAACATCCATTCTCCACCTGATATCACCACATCAGCTTATAAAAGGCTCCTTTTGAAAACTGCAGTACATCCGCAGAACACTGAAAAGGATTTTAATGTCCATTATGCATATGTACTGTAGCTAAAGGGCAACCTTTTTTTTTTTAAGAAATGTGTAACTCAGTGGTAAGTTAGCCACGTATTAAAGGTTTAATGTGGGAGTTCAGTGGAGGATGTCTAAGACGTAACATCATAGACTGACTGTGGGTAAAGTTTGTCTTTTCACTGCCAGATATCACACGTCCTCAAACTTCTTCCGAAGCCCCGGGGCATCTACACTCCCTAAGTGTCACCATGGACCACAGCCTTATGCATGAACGACGAGCATCCAACACCTAGGCCCAATTTTGGATTGTAGTGCTGAAGGAAAAGCCAATATAAGCATAGTAATGCTGCATTTAACATTGGTAGTTTTGCTACTTAAACTACAGTGGTAGTTCTGACAATATAATTTATATACAGATTATGTAATATATAAGATGTCTCTAAGAATGACAAACATAAAACAAAAATGGTTGTGCAAAAGAACAAATATTTGAGCCAACTATCAACAGCACTTAAGAATAAATGTAAATGTGAAAGTTTTTCATTTAGATCAATCAGACACTGCAAAAGTTGAAATCACTGGGACTATACCTAATTTTAATTCTTTAACCTGTGCAATAAAAATTATAATAAATAACAGGACTCGGGAAAGTGATTAAAAACATTATATCCATGTTTATCAATTTGTTTCCAAGAGTACACTGACCCAGTTTATTCAGCTTCATTCATGCACAGTTTTTTTAGCCCTGTTATGCAAGTAATTTAAACAAAAACCTGCAGAGAAATTCATTAGTCAGATGAGTCCATTCACTAATCCGCCTTTCCAGAACATTCATCAACTTGGCAAGAGGTTGTTAGGTAACCAGGTTTATGAACATATCGTTGGCATTTCAAAATGAGCCAACTTCATCCGCCATACTCATAAAAAGCCATAATCAATATAAACTCAACTGAATTGCTTCATCATATTCTAGCTGAGTAAACAATTCCAAGGTACATTATAGATGTTTTCCTTTTTACTTAATAAGTAACAGTTCCTTTTGATCTAATTTGCCAGTAGCATAGTTCTTCCTCTTGCCAGATTAGGTTATATTTATGGTTTTGAACCACGTTTCTGTAAATGTTGATGTTAACCAATCATTGTTGAAGCAAGTGTCAACAACAAGGTAAAATATAGAGTTTAAGGTATTATGTTTAAGGTAATTCCTATAATATGTAAATAATGAATACATTTCAGTAAAATATAGCAACACCACTGAATAAGGCCCATACTACTGGTAATTTATGCACCCCTACTGGGATCAGATTGAATCCTGTCAAAATATCCTCTATTCTATTCTCTGTAGCCCATTATGCTTCAATAAAAAGAAAATTCTCATCTCCCACAAGAGCTCTCTCATTCAGGGAATCTTTCTGCATGAAAACATGACACTGAGTGGGGCTGCTTCTTTCTCGCGTTTGTTCACAAACTAACCCATGAATGAAACACAAATGTAGAGGGAATTTTCCTGGCTTGTTGAGGCGCAGTTGAGGAGTGCTGTGACTATCAGGCCATCACAGCTGTTTTATTCACACTCAGAGAGGCTGCATAAATGTAGTTTATTACTAGAAGTAGGTACTGTATATGAATGAACTTTTGTCAAGAAACAAGAATAGGTGGTCTGAAAGAATAAATGGTGAAATGTATAATTCCTGCCTTCATATTCTAAATGTCATGTTTAATGTGTTAATAATGGGGTGAATATATTGATTAATATGCATATACTGTATATCATGTGGCAGTTTGGCTTTCGGTAAACATAGCTAAAATGCAGCCCAATACAACAATAAATTCTTCATGAATGTGATATTCTAAAAATGTTTTAGAGAGATAGAACTGAGAACTGTAATATATAAAGGTTATATTTATACATTTCTGTATTTTTTTTCTGCCCCATTTACATCAGTGAGGCTTGGGTAAATAACTAAATAAATGCAACAGTATATAATACAGTACCGTTCGACAACCATGAGCCAGCTTGACATTTACATAACTGGCACAATTTCCAATCAGTCCAATGAAAAATGACCACTCTATCTACAGTAAGAAGGTTCACTGCATGAATACTAAAATGTTTCCTTTAAGTGTCTTATTGTCCATGTAATCCATAGGTCGTAATGTATTCACGTCACTACACTGTTGTCCAGGCACCGGTTACTTTAACACAATTCAGTTTTAATCATAGCAAAAAATGTCATACTGCATTTGGCTGCAAGAGGAACAGCCAGACCTGCCAAATATGGAATTAAAAACTTCAGGTCCCTTCCAAATAAAGCAAATGGATCAAATATAATCTGAATGATAAAGCAATATAGTAAAGCTGTGCCACATCTTGTTTTCTACTTCCTTTCTTATACTACCATGAGATCCCCCCACAGGCGCGGAGGATTCATCTCGAAGGAGACACAGCAGTGACATGATCTTTATCTAATTAAATCAAGGTTTCATTTAATTTCCTGAAGGTTAATGAGAAGTTTATCATCCGCGTCAAAGCACATTTTCGCTTGCTAACAATGTGCTGGGTCCTGATAAGGCAAAATGCTTGCTTGCAGCAAGGTGAAAGATGAGACTAGGATCCTGTCCACAGAGAAGAAAAAGCTGCATTAGTATTCTGTGTTTGTTGGCAGGTTATAATATGTGTAAAATGGAGAACTGCGGCATCTTAGTGTATCCCTCCTCTGTTTGCACTCTGTCACACCAGATCAAGTCCTACACACAGCTGTCCAGCTCAGTCAATAAAGTGGGTGGATGCCTGGAACCTGCCATGAATGACCTTTGCACATCTCTGTTACCTTGACATTTTAGCAGGAGAGATGAAAGTGTCACAGTAAACACTTTTAGGCAGTTGCTTTCACTAAAAAAGCCCATAGATGACCGAGAAGCGTTAAACTCTCTCACATAATACAAGAACGCTAACATATTTTGTGTTCATTTCCAGCACTACTTATTGGGCCCCTTTTGTAATTTTGAGATAAGACAGGAGAGAGAAACAGAAGGGTAATTTGCTAATGGTTTCTGTTCCTTTGCCTTTTGGGGTATGTATTATTAATTCCATTTTACTACATTCATTCAGTAGATAATTAATAGTCTCCAAAGCTGAAAGACAGCTAATCCAACCCCAAAAGAAATTCAAAGTAAATGACTTTGCTCTCAGTTACAGAAGGTCCATTTTAAATACAGTTTTACATATTGAACCTCTGCTGTGTGTCCTACAGAGCTTTGTTTTTTTCATAGACAAGTAAACAAACAAACTGGCAAATGTTTTATCATTTCATTAATTCATTCATAGTAAACACTCCTGCTGAAGAGAACAATAAATAAATGTTTGGCTATAAACAAAGTGAGTCAAACTCCAGTTCTACCACCCACTTTCCTCTGATGATAGTCTATTGTCTTAATTGCTGATCCACTGACACCCGTATCAATATTCAATACCCTACACAATTGTCAGTGGAAAGTATAGCTGCCTTTAAGGCTGTCCGTTGCCCTGAGATTGAGGATTTTTATAGATTTAATAACAGACACAGGCCTTTTACAATTCACCCCTCTATTCTGAGTCCCAAGACTCCTGCCTGCGCTTACAAAGCCCAGACTTTAGCATGATTGAAAGTGCCACACAAAGCTGCTGTATACACATTACTGACTCACAAGAAATTCAACCAGAGTTTGGGGTAGAGCTGTGTCCATCAAACCAAATAGGAACTATGACCCAGACTTTACTTCTGTTTCTTCTGGCTTTAACAGCCAAGAGGGGGGCTTGTCACTTTATGTGGACTGACAGTTATCCTTATATATTCCTGACAAACTTCACGTTGTTTAAACTACAAAGTGATTCTACTTCCTTTTTGTGATTAACACTATTTCATTAACATTGTGATAACATTTGCTTATTTTATAACAGGAGCACATTCTGAGAACCTTCTATCTTGTGTTCGGCAATTTTAACTAGAATAGTTTTCATGATAAACTCTAGAGAGTTAGCTTTCAGAAGAGATCTGGAGAAACAGTGTAATGAAAGAACAGTAATAGTGGTTGGGCTGGTGCACAGAATCAACTTGGTTAATTTAGAGAAAAACTGTGGTTTGGATCAATTACTATACTTTTTAAGGACACAAAACATTCATTCCTGACACCAGAGACACCCTCATTGTCCTTGAGAAGACTATAAAACATATTTTTTGTTCAGTTTTACTTGAAAACCGAACATGAGTCCGTCTGTGAGACATAAGTCTCCACACCAAGACGAATCAAAACTAATGTAATTTATAGTTTGAATGAATTGGCCTTTCATTAAAAATGTGGATATGAAGCACATGGGGGTGGAAAGAGAATGAAACCAAAACAGACAGAGGGCACAAAGCTCATTCCATGTGAATAAGAGACATTATGTTGCCAAGTGATATGCGACCTATGGGAATAACTGTGAAAGCAATGTGCCAGAGAGACACAGACAGCTACAGCAAAGTAATAAAAGTGAATTGCAAAACTAAAGCATCATTCAGTCTTCAGAGGCTGGGATGGTCTGACCTTTTAACCCTCTGTCAAACGGAATTTTATGTTTTCATCACTTTCTCTAAGTAGCCCCATTATAGAGTCCTTCCTTCTAAGGTTTACAGTCAATCTATTAATGAGATTATATGAAAAGACCCTAAAGTAACTTAAATAAACAGATGTCATTTTGAATAAAAACTGACATTTCACAATGTAAAAATTACTTCTTAGAAAGTACAAAGGGTGTTGGCATTCATGCACGTGAGCAGGTCCAAAAGTTGACAGACACTATCGGAGGTAATTAGCTGCTGTGTTGTATGCGATAAACATAATAGTATACACACAATAGATAACAGTAAATAAATGTCTGAAGACTTGAAAATATACTTTATTGGTGTTCTAGGAGAGGAGAGAAGAGGAGAGGAAATGAGACAGAGAAGGAAGCTTCTGGTCTTTCTTTGATGCATTAAGGCTTTGAAGTCAATACTGATGCAATCTGGGGCCAGAGGCAGAGACAGGCCTACAATCCATTTAATTAGCACCTTGCAGTGGCTACTAATATGAGAGAGCCTCAGTAACAAAGCCAAAAAAAATGTCTCTGATTCACTTACAAGCAAGACTAGACTTTGTTAGAATTTTTACCTGGCAGAGCCTAAAAGAAAAAACTAAAAACGTTTGGCAGCCAGAAAAAAATGTTAAATCAGGGATATTAACACGGAAAAAACTGTTGTAAAAATCCCTTTTAGCCCATTTATGCGGAAATATTTTTACTAACATGAATTTTCCATTTTTTCTTCTCATTCCCTTTGCTTCCATATCTCATTTTTACCTGCCATGTCATACAATAATCTCTCTCCCTCCCTCCCTTCCTATACTACTTACATCACCTGCAATGGTCCCCTAATGATCTCATGGAAACTGTGAGCAGCGGGCCAGTGGAGGAGATGGGTTTTAGGGACACTGTGTGGCCATCCCATCCCAGGAAACAGAATCCCAGTGGGGGTAAACGGATCTGAAACCTGGCTTAGCAGATGGTCCCCACTGTGCTGAGTCCTCTGATAAGCAATTAGAAGCGCAAACATGACACGAATGACAACAGCATATTCAGAACGAACCTGAAACCATATCTATGACCGGGCCTGATACTGACACAGGAGTCATACAACGGTCAAAAAAAATAGCATTTAATACAGCAATGCTGACATGGGGAAACCTGGCAATCGTTCCTTGAGAGGCACTGCACAGTAGAGTAGGGAGGTGTTTCCCATCAATACAAAATATTACATGACTTTTTGTCACCCACTCAGAGGCTTGAAGGTTAAAGGAAAGTTTTTAACACTGACCTAAATACCTTTGTTGCAATTCAAGTTGGATGCTCTTTAGTACAAACAAAAATAAATTTGTATTAGCTACAGATTTACGATGATATGATGGCAAATTGAAAAGGAGGTTTCATGGAGGAAGAAAGTGAATCCCTCACAGCTCCATAGGTGTTGCTCTCTAACACACCTTGTGCTCCCTTAGTGGGCTAAGCATTAAGAGAATTTCCCTGTGGGGACTGATGAAGTATAACATTATTAACATTCAACATTTTTCTTTGTACAAGATTTATATGCTGCATGTCAGTTGCTCTGTGAAGCAGGAACTGCCTCCTCCTCGCAGTCTGTCTCACCATCTATACATCAGCAGGTCTGAGTCACACACACACACAACGATAGTGTGGGAGTGAAAGGATCAGCGGAGATGGGGCTGACTGCATTGCTACCTCTGCTTTATAGGGCGGACAGGTTGTTATTGCAGCAACACAGGTGGTGGAAGTTAGATGATATGACTCTACTCCTCCTAAAGATGACCTAAGAGGCAACAAAAAGCAAGTGTCACATAATGTTTTACATTGATAGGAACAATTAAGTGCCAGCTTTCCGTGTGTAGGCACTGCTGTATTATACGAGTAAGTTGTTTTCTAACTGCCCTATGACTCCCGCTAAAGTATCAGACCCCAGTTGTTCTGAATATGTCGCTCACATTATGTTTGGATCTACGAAGTGTCAGTACAAAGTTGTCTGACAGCAAAACCAGCAAGAACACTGAGACAAAACTTACACTGGTAGCTAGTTTACGAGCCACTGATGGATATTAGTGGGTGTCTAGCAAATAAATGATCTAACGCGCAGACAGACATTAGCTGTGCACTTCTGAATGGTGGTTGTTGGCTCATGCAGGTAGGTCATTGAGCAAGCCAAAGTGGCTTGAATGATCAGCGTGTAATAGAATAGGGATTTATGCCAATATAGTATAAGACATGCAAATTGTATTTCTTAACTTTTTCTAAGAAGTAAGAAGGTCATATCTTTTCATCTATATTAATCCACTTCTGAATCAGGAGGAAAATAAAAGGAAAGCACTTGTTTAATCAGCACTATTGCAGCCAAAGCAATCTTGCTAATGTCCTCTGTCCCAAATACTGTTTTTGGAAAGCTTTAAGAAATGTGCAGGGTAATGACAGCAGTGTTAGACGTTAAAAGTTCTGTTAGATGTTAGAAGCTCTGATAAATTAGGTGTACGTCATCCTAGAGGCACTGAGTCATTCAGCACTCTTCCCTGAGACCATACTAGGCAGTCATGACAGAGATGAGACAAGGAGAGCGTTGTCTTGGAGGTGACAGGGGACTACAAATGACAAACATGAGAACGTCTGCATCCTCTCTGACTGCCTAGGTCTCTATCTGTCTACATGCAATTTTCTGCCTGTCCATTTGCCTATTTGCCTGTTGCTCTGCAACTGTGTGTCTCTGTTTGTCAGTCTGTCTGTAGCCTGCAGTCTAATGTGCTTTTGGCTCTAAATGTAATCTCATTTCTGACTACCCTGTCACTCTTCAGCCTGAGGTTTCAGCAAAGCATAAATAATCACATTGTAAAGAGTAAACAGAATATCATTACTGCACTCACTGAGACTGAAGGAAGGCCATATTTTAATTATCTAATAGCATGGACTACTTTTTTAAAGGCAATAGTGGGTTTGTTGTAATTAGCTAAGTGATTTTGGATTTCCTTACAACATACTCCAAGGGAAGTGCCACCATGGCTGTTCCCACAAACAATAGCTCTATGAAACAAATTATGAAATACAATGCTTATTTTCTTCTTACATTTTAATTCCAGCACTGTTTTAAGCTGAATGTGCTGAGTCTTTTCTTTATGCCCAGACTAAAGGAAATAAATGAAACTGTGCACCGTCGCCACAGTGTCTCAGACACATTGCCTTGTAAGTCACAGGTGACTTTGATCTAATAAGAAGAAGGCTGGTAGCCAGTTAAGTGAAACATCACTCCTGTGTCTGCTCTCCTGACCTTTTTCTCTGCAGAACAATTTGAAGGAGAATGGGACAGACAAAGGGCACAAGGGCTGCAGCAAGAGAAGATGGGTGTAGGTCGTTAGCTTTTTAGTAATAGAGGCCCAGGTGGCAAATGGATGGGTGAATAAATGGATTAGATGAGGGAGACGAAGAACAAGCAATGATGAGTCATCGCATAAATGCCTCAGAGTTATGATGGGGACTAAACGGGGCTGTAGTGAAAAGAGAACACGAGAACAATCTGAGACAAAAACATTTCACTGTAAAACTCTCCTCGGTGTGGCAGAAAGTTAAAATCAGTGCTGATCAACTGCATGTACTCTAATAGAGGATAAAATATACTTGGTGTGAAATAAACCTATATTTAAATCCTGGTGAAAACTCTATCAACTGTTTCTTCTCTGGTTCATCCTGCAGTTAAGGAACTCTGAATGTAACTCTAGGTGTTTCACACACTCTGCACTCTTCTTACAGTATACTGTTACTTGACAGAATTTGAAATCGAATGTTTTGTTGTTAATATAAGACTGTATTGTGTTTATACTTATATATACATACTCAGAAGTATGGCACTATGTCCGCTTTCTAAGTGAGAAAGCAGAGTGAGAATCGCTGTGTTATGGTAAAGCTCCCTTTTCATTTCTCCTATGACAACAATGACACTGTGCTTTCCCTCTTACCTCCTCCTGTTCCTGCTACACCTCTCCACTGCACAACTTATGTTACTCATGTAAATTCAAGAGCCTTTCACAGCTTTAGCCATGGTATTCAAACACACTCTGAACTAAATCCAGTGACATGTAGCACTAATTCAAAGACAAAAGCCCACCAAAAAAATTATAATAATAAATGAAATGTTGAAACTGAAAAATTTTATAGCATTTTTTGGAAAAAAAAGTTCTAATTTTGAATTTGTTAGCATCACCTCTTCTTTTAACAACATTTGGGAACTGAGATCAGTTACTTTAATTCTGAAAGCAAACTTGTTTCCCATTCTTGCTTGATGTAGGATTTCAACTGCTTAACATATTTTTTGCATCATAAAGTGCCAGATATTTTCTTTATCTGCTCAATGTCAACATGTTTGCGCCTTAACAAATAGGCCTAGACCTGTAAGTTATCAGTTGTGGGTAGAAGTTATGTTTCCAAGAAAACATTTTTGCTGTTGATGTTGCTGAAATACTGTATATAGAGGGTTACACCAACCATTACTATACTGTAGCTAACCTATATTGTTATTATTGTATTCCTGCATGATTATTGTATTCCAGATAAGACTCTGGCACCACACCCATCTCTCTCTTTCTGCTCCCTCCATCTCACTCTCTCTGCTGCAGTACTTGTCCCCTGTGGTTCCTCCAGCATAAACAGCCATTCGTCACTGTACAGAGGACTTAAGTCAATGGCAATTGGATTGGCATCGAATGAACTGATAAATTATGGCAAACAACAAACAAATAAGCTGTGAAGCTAACTAAACTCAACAACTGGGAGGGGGGTGGGGCTTTGTGGACACCAAACTTGAGTTAAGAGAAACAGCAGATTGGATCAGAAATTGAGTTTCATTATAGAAAAAAACAATGCGGGAAAAAAAAGCCATGTTGTTAAATTTACAGTGATGAAAAAGTGATATGTTTGTCTGGGTCTGGCCTAACAGTAGAACACAGTTAATTGTTTTGAAACACTATCTTATAATTTAGTTTACTAGTCATATCGTTGTATATACTGATATATAAAAATGTCATAACCAATATTGTCATGATGATTTCAGTCACACTGCCCTGCCGGAGTTCAGGGAATACTTGCTTATGAGTCTGTATATATGTGGGTGAATGTGTTTGTTGTAAAGGTTTCTCATTAAGCCTCTCTAGCAGTAAAACATAATTTTCCCTCTGGATGGATAAAACATCATGTTGTAACATTCTGCTAACAATCATGCAATACATTATTCTACTGAATGCATATGGACAGACACATGCTGTCTGTTTTGTGCAAAGCAAGGTTATTGTCTCGTGATATTGTATCGTGATGCAGGAGATGGTGCTGTGTTGACAGCTGTATCCATGCTGTGGAGTTTACTGACAGAAACAAATTAGTTCGACACACTCAACGGGAAAGCATAATTAGCCAGCCCAAACAGACACACACAGGCATGGAATTACACATCCTCCTGCGCACACACAGAATAGAAAAACATAGTGTAACTACACTGGCAAATATGCATACAGACGCACACATACATTGATGGGTAAACTCAAGGGTGCAAACAGACTCAGCAGCTGCTGTAAAAACACAAATATGCTTATGTAAGCCCAAAGGACTGTCAGTACAAAAATGTACTTACACATAATGGTAAACACACACTGCCCTAACATAAACAAAGCAAGTTGGAAAAGTAGAACATTGTGAACGACAGTTGTTCTCCATGCAGGAAAGGAGCAAATCATGGGGAGTGCCAGATAATACTTTCACACTTATTTTCTACACAACAGGATCTTTGAGCACACATAACACAATGGAAAATACCCACAGTGTCATTACACACTTTGCACAATCTCACCTTGATTTCTGCCAAAATACACGCAAATACACACACAGACACACACACACGCACACTAAGCAACTGTTATCACATATTGTCTACTGTAGGGTAGGGAATGGAGAAAAAGTGATAAAAGATGGGTATTCGCCGGCAAAGGAACACAGAGGGAGACAGCATGCGGAACAAAAGGTGTGCACTCTGTCAGAAACTGTGCTGCAAAATCAGTTAAAAAAAAAAGGAAGCATGCTGGATTTGTTACAGTTGCATTTAGAATGCATGGGCTGTCACTCTGCTGCAGAAAGACACAGATGTGTTGTATTTGCAGATGATAGGGGTCAATATGTAGAGGGACGTGCAGTGTGTGGGTGGATGGGCAGGCAGAGGGATGACCATAGGGTTTAGGGAGCAGGCCATGAGAACAGATGGTTCCTGGTTGCCACCCAAGATCCCATTAAGAAAGATGGCAGGGCTGACCTATTTCTGGACCCACCATGCCGTGCAAATCCACTGCACAGAGAGATAGGCTGAATATCTACATTCATAAGTTATAATCATTTGTTTCTCTTGAACATTATGGCAATATGTACATTGTTTCTGTAGCATTAATGCAACAATCAATTAGATGGGATGCTGTGCTAACGAAGCACAAGAATTCAGCCGACTCATATTTCCAGCGGTCAAACTAGTCATTTCCTCGGACATTGTTCCCTTGAGTGCTTAATGAGGTCTTGCTACAAAGCAAATGGGGTGATGCGGTTGTCAAGAGACCGAGAAGCCATCTACTGCCAGACCAGAGGTGCTCTGCCTTTCACCTATGTTGCTTTTGTGTGGACAGCTGTCTTGCAGGGGCGCAGAGCCTCTTCCTCCTTAAGCTCCAGCTGGCACTTAGTTGCTTCCTGCTCTGCAAAAGTTCCATCCGTCAATTTTCAACAGTTCTTTAGAAAACATTTTAACATGGTTATTGTCCAAAAATTGTGGGGTTTTTTTCTTCTTCTACAATATTGATGGCACTACCAACAGAGGATCATGTTCGATTATGTTTAAGGTCATTAACCCACATGTTTTTTTTCCCTTTGACCCTGAGCTTATTGTCCACTGAAAACTACACGGGAGGCAGGTCATGTGTGAATGAGATGATAAATATTTTATAAGCTGATACTGTAGAGGTGATGGGTGATACAAAAAGCCAGCACAAGGACCCACACACATGAGCAATACTGGCTAGTGTATCAGCATCAGTCATTTCCCTGGTATTTTATAAGACACATAAGGATAAGGGGACACAGAGCCTAATCAAAATTGGATATATGACCCCCTGGGTGTAATGATGGTCGGGAGCGGTTCACGACTGTAGATTACAGAGGCTATGATCACACGAAGACAGGGAACTTTGACATACAACCAGTATGATGTATTAAACTATATATAAATCAACACCTATGGCTTGTGAAATCACATAAGGTACACAGATGCGCACATCAATTCTGTACACACACACACACATATATATGCCTGTCAAAAGTCATTATATCTTTCTTCATTTACAGTCTCTGGCTCAGCATTGGGACTTTTTTGAAACAGAGGCACTAATGATCAGAATGATCTGTATCTCATGCAGCACATGCCTGTTCGTAATGGTTATGCACTGTGGGTGGAAATGTGTTCATTTAATTTCTTTCTCATCAGAGCAAGTAGTTTGCTGAAGTCACATTAGGCAGCAATAACAAAACAGGACTTGTTCTTCTCACACCGGTAATTCAGCCCAGCATGGAGAAACAATATGGGGGACTCCTGGGCCAAGCTGCTGCTACGGGTGGATTTAGATTTGTCTGGTAATTCAATAAGCCTGGGGGTATACTTGATCTTTCAGTAGCACTGAAGTCATCATGGCAAACAAATGAATGGAGATGAAGGGCACTGCCTTTCTGTCTACTAGAGGCTATCTGTCTCAATCTGCTTTGGATTTGGCTCTTCCACCTGGATGGAATGGAGCCTGCATCAATCTTCTCCCACCTCTGTGTGTGTGTGTGTGTGTGTGTGTGTGTGTGTGTGTGTGTGTGTGTGTGTGTGTGTGTGTGTGTGTGTGTG
>JAUBNQ010000007.1:12217008-12233508 GCA_032353495.1 Ctenopoma kingsleyae | reverse complement strand
ATATATGTGTCTAAAGCAACCTCATCACTTGGCATATTCATATTGGCAAGAACCTGGTGATACGATATGTTTCACAATACAGGGGTTTCAATATATTGCAATACTTCAAGCAAGAAGATACAATGGGTTTTTTTTATTAAACTTTAGGAAAATTGTCATTGTATAAAGAATACACAACAATATGCAATAAGACTCAAATGTTTCTCTTAATTTCTGCTCTCTCTTGTCCCTCTCTTGTCTTGTCCCATTCTGTCTTTGGTCTTGCGCTACCTTCAAAGTCCTTCTTTGTGAGGTTGCAGCCAGAGCTAATTATACAGAACGTACAGTATTTTGGTAATAAAGAACAAACTGAGTTAGAATGTCATCAGACTATGATGGATTTAAATTGTATAGTCCTGTCACCTTATCACAAGATTTAACAAAAACTGTGATTCTTAGGTAATCTTAGGTAGCTTTAATAAGCATAGCTTTACGATGCAAATCAGAAAAACAATATCTAGTTTAAACAGCTTACTCTGGTTCTTGTTTGATCTAGTTTGATTTGCCTTGTTCCTTGTGATTGTCCAGTATTTTCTATGAATTCTGACAAGTGTTGCTTGTCTCGTTTTATGTATTTGATCAATTAAAGTTAGTGTAACTGTCTGATGATTTGACACATTTTATAGTGTTGTTTCATATTGTGTGTGCCTAACAAAAGTGTGTGGCTGAAACTGTGTTCTTTCCATAAATAATTTAGTGCTGACGCTGATGTGGGGGATTAATCTTCATCTAATAAAAAAAAAACAAAATGTGATATGGGTTTTTTTTAATGCAGGATTGACCAAATCTTAGCTCCGATACTACTCTTATAGCACATATTAATATTAAAAACAGTGACATAATTTAAAAACGCATGTAGTTCAGCTTCATATTTAGTTTTTATAAAAAGACAGAATTGTACCAATTAACTGAGTACACATGGGAGCCCTGATAATAATGAGACAGATAAAACATGACACAGAAAAGAAGACAAAGAGAGCGAGTGACAGTGACAAAATTTACAGGACAAGGACAAAGAGACAGAGGCTGTGGGAGATGAAGAAGGACAACCAGTCAGAGGGAGGTAAGTTGATGGAATGACAGAACATTAATGCAAGGGGGGCAGAGATAATGACAGTGAGATACAAATTATAAGACATCAAGAGAGACAGGACACTGGGCAAACATAGGAGAGACAAGAGAGAGAGAGAGAAGATAGTGACAGAAAAACAAAAAGATACGTCAAGACAGGAAGATAAACAAGTGTGTGAAAGACAGACAGCCGGACAGATTAGGAACAAGAAGAATGGGAAGAGAGAGTGAGGGACCTGAGACAGACAGAAAGACAGAAAGAAAAGACAAGAGCGAAAGACAGAGACATGCCCATGTGACTCTGCTGATCTAACAGGACTTGGCTTTAGCACAGCTGTTCCTCTGGCTTTGGTCCTCATCACTGGGGAAAACTCTATTCCAGTGTGAGGAGCAATTTATAGCTTTACCCAGGGAGACGTGAAACTAGTGAATCTCATAACACGCTCTGTTCCCCTGGTTTCCTATTTTAATGCCGGTACAGTTATCCAGTGTCCCTGGGTTACAGACCTACACTGGGTCACAGCAAAAGGAAAGAAAGAGAAAAAACAGGGAACACTCACATATTAATGCACACATACACACGTGCAATGCTGAATCTGAAAACACCATGTGGGAAAAAGCTGTTATTTCTGTGTATAGCTCATGCCTACTGAACCTTAAAAAGTCTAATCACGCAATATAAGTGACATGCAACTTGAATTTGCTTTGAAGAAATCCCCACAATTAGGGTTCCAAATGTTACTCTGATCAAACTGCAACACTCAAAACCAATATCCCCTAATGTATTACTGCAACGTACAGAAGACAAGGTGCAAAAAAAACTCCATGCACAAAGACCGTTTTTCTATTAAATCTCAACATCATCACACAAATGTCATTTACAAAGCGTGAGGAGTAGCAGAGTACGTTTGCACATGACGTTCAGTAGGTACTACAAACATATTTGACAGAAATTATATCCAGTGGTTGGACGACAAATTGTTAAGATAATGGTTATGTCCTGAGGTTTATACTCAGGGGTTTGAATTTACAGTATTGTGCCAAATAAACATTTTTGGAAAATCACAAATTTCACCGAACCTGCATGAAGAAACTAACCAAAAACCAACTAATACAACACTGGTTTCACCAAGGATACCACAGCTATCAGTACCAATGAAAACGTCCCTGTCTCCAGAATCACATTGGCCCTGTGCTGCCTTTCTGTGCCCAGCCTATTTCAAGCACTGCAGGCTTGAGTAGGATTAGATGGTTTTTAGACACTGAACTAAATACATGACATCCACATGTTAGCAAACAGGAAGACAACTCATACAGTTTACATCTCTCTGCATCTCCACTGGACAGCACACCAATCTACTTTTTTTTTTTTGTCCCAGTTGTGATGTCTCCTCAGCCAGTAGAGAGGAACAATATGATTATGATATGAAAAAGCCTAATGTAAGCCTGGCAGCAAATGCTGTACAAGATGTACATTCTTTCATGTCCCTTCACTCAAACAAAAGAGGACAGAATAAAGACACTTCTGCATTAGTGTTACTTCCCTATGACTAAAGGGAGAATGAAAGAAAAGATCTTGAACATATACTCCTGTTCATTCATAATGCTGTGCTCTTCCATTGATACAACATTTCAAGCCCCAGGGATCTGGGACAAAAATAGATGATGCATAAATGATATAAATTATGAGGGACTGAAAGGTCAGCATTTGTCATCTGTGACATCTTTGAGTTTTAATGACATCAGATAATAGACAGTCAGTGTCTTAAATGAGGGCATGATAAGACTGCAAACTATAGAATAAAAAACCCCAATAAGTGTTTTTCTTGAGTAAAAACCTGGCTAAATACCAGAGAAATGTGTTAATGTACGGCTGTATTTATATTCCCTGTAGATGCAGTTGTTTGTCAGCTAAAAGCTTATTAGCCGTAGCAGCCAGGAGAACAAACCAAATAACACAATCCACTGGTTTCACTCAGTTTACTATGTGGCTGAGCAATAAATAACATCACACCAGTTTCAGATCTCAAAAATCAATATCATAATTTCCTTTTCGCCCTCCATTACTCTTTGAAACCCTAAGAGAAGACTGATGCAATGTCACTGAAATTTGCCCCCAACAATCACTTCTGCTCCTGTCTGTGAAGCCTAATAATTCACTGTAAACAAGGTAAGCAGCTGGCTTGTTATTATGGCAATACAAACAGGCTTACATTCCTGTTCTGTATGCAAATTAAGTTGGACTCCAATTTTGTCAATTCTGTAAGCCACACAGATGCCCCTCAGTGACACAGATGCCCTTCAGTGACACAGATGCCCTTCAGTGACTGTTGATACGCAAAGATTTTTGAAGCGGTGGTTATCACATTAAGGACGGAAATCCCAGTTAACATGTTTGCATTTACAATATTATCTGCAGAAAGAAATGCTAAATGACCCAGACAAAAACCTACATTTTTCCAGAGGGAGTTCCATACCTTTTTATCCAATCAGAAAGTAGGTAGGATGAAGAAAAGTAACATGCTTGAATGACATCAGCCTCTATAGTACTATAACCATTAGTGGCACAATTACCTGAGGCAAATTTCCACCATTTTGTTACTGGATGAATATACATATGAAGAACTCAAGATGTGCACAGTTTAAAATGGCCTAACAAGCTCCTACAGTACATAAATATCACAAAAATGATCCACATGTTCCACATAAAAAAAAAACTGTCTTAGTGTACACTGTGAATAAAAAATGTGCTGTGGCATTCTTCAAAATGACATTGTTGCCCTTGTGATATTCTTGCTGCTTAGAACCACCAACCTCTATCTGTTCAGCTATACCCTGAAGGTTGACTCTATTTTCTCTTACAGCTCTTACAAACAGGACTTTCATTCATTCAAGGGCACTGGACAATAGTGTATGTGTGTGTGTTTGTGTTTATGTTTGTGTGTGCGTGTAAGGGTAGTGATTGATTTCCATTTCATCTGGTGCTCGGTTGGTGTCGGCATCGCTTACCACACCTATGAATCTCGGGGTAATAGCATGCCTGCAAGCTCACCGTCTGTCTGGGCTACACAGTGGAGTCTGTGGCCAAACAGAAACTACAGTATCTCTGCTAACAGCGCTCCATCAGCAGCAGGACACTCTGAGCTGAACACAGAACTACAGAGCCAAAAAAATAAGGTCATGTACTGCAGCATACATTTTACCATATTTCAGCACAATATGCAGCTTATTATGAAATATTCAGTAAGATATTTCCATATAAAAGAGCACATTAGAAGAAAAGTACTGTAGCATTAACATATATGACTAATTTAACATTCTTACACATTAAGCAACTAGTTGCTAATATAGTGAAATAAGAAAAAGGTTTAAGATACCCTGTGGAGTTAATCAACATACAGTGTTTACATCTACAACATTTATATATTATCAAAGTCACTGACCACCTTAAGAGGACTGATATGCCTTATTTCAAAACCCCTTGAAAAATGTCACTCTTTGTTTTCTTTACCATTATTAATAATTTACTATTAAAGCTACAACATGCAACTCAAGCTAATGCTAGCATTAGACAAAAAAAAGCTTCAAAACATATTAATCAAGCACTTGACATTTTCTGCCTGTTCAAAAGGGTGAGCCTCGCTCAAAAGCTTTCAGAAGCAAATCTCTACACTGCTTGTTGTGCAGAGATATCTGCTACCTTATCCTAATGTAGATACAATTAAGATAAGGATACATTTTTAGGATAATGTTTATTATATTTTATTTAAATGTCTTTAAAAGTATTTCATAACATGGGCAATTTTGGAAATTAAGGACCACCTAATGCCCTCCCTTAAAAACGTTAGCACAAAACATACTTATGCTCATATGCTAATTGGAATATTATCCAATGAATCTTGTGAATTAGCTAAAGTTGGATAGATTTATATTTCAGTTTATGAGATGTGTCATTTGTGGAAATTATATGCTAGAAATAAGGCTTTCTAAACTCAGTCTTTGTTCTCCACAGTCTCATTTCCTCCACACTCTTCACTGAATTTACATAGTAACTGCACTGAGAACAACAGCAGCCACAGCTGCAGTTACCTGTTATCCCCAGAACACATTAATGAGCTTTCTTCCTAATGCGGGCAGACGTCTGGCTCTCTGTCAGTAAATAACTCAGCATACAACACACAACTGGAATTGGGGGGCTATTACCTTCTGAAGAAAAGGCCATTTATGTGTTTTCCATGAGAGGAAAACAACAAAGATGGCAGCTATGGCCCTAATTGGCTCCCTGCTGTCTAACCTGCATCGATCAATGACCCTGCTCTATAAAGAGCGACACCCAGACATGACTGGCAGATTAATTTTTTAGCAGCACATTGTCAGGCAGTTTTTAGTAACAGTATAAAATCTCAAAATACTGTGTTCAAACTATGTTATATTTAAATATATATCCATAAATAAGCACAGGATCAAAGGTATTTTTACAATCATTATGTATACCTTATTTTGTCACAAGCACCAAGAGTTCACCCTTTCTTGCAAAGCTACAGAATGTGCTCTAATATAATTCAATTTTCAATATACTTCCAAAACACACTACTGTCATTTGAGCAACACAAAACCTACATTAAGGAACAATACATACTACAGGTTGGCAGTTTGATAGTTTTATTACTTAATTCAGTTATAGATACAACAACCAGAACACGGCTTAATAAAAGTTTTATTCAGTTGAATATTGCTTTGGGGCTCTACAGAAATGCTGTTTTTAATTACTTTAAAGTTGATTCAGCTGTTATTTAATGAATCATTCACTCCAGAAAATGGATAATAACAGAACAACAGATGAGTGGGAGATTTTGCATGATGGGGCACAGTTTTGATAAGCTCTGATTCACAAAATTATAAAACACCAAATGTTCAGATTATCTCAAGGAGATTTTTTCTAGTTCCTTCAGCACTGAACAGTCAACAGGTAGATTTGTGTTTTGAACATGAACAATGTGTACATTCATGTGTGAGGATTTCCTACAATTAAATAGGAGTATTTATGTGTTCTCACATTGGTTAACCTCTTTTATGATCTCTTTTGATATGCAGCCTCCTCCCTAGCCATCATCCAATCTAAACACTCACAGTTAGCTGGCCATGAATCCATCCCTGTGGTACAGTCTGAGTTAAAATGGTAAAATCACGTATCCCTCTATCTTCCCATTCTCATTTTTTCTCCACTTGGCCAGTGTTACCTCTCTTCCTCTATACTGGATTAAACTTTTTTTTCAGATTCTCTCTCTCATTGCTTTTTGCCTTTTCCTTTCTTCTCTTTTCCATTCCACTCCACTCCACTGCACTCCACTCCACTCCACCGGCTTACAAGGAGCCTAAAGAGACCAAGGAGATTAGGCTCTCTCTTCTTGAGAGACAGGTCTCATTACCTTTATCTTCTCTTGATGCAAGAATACTCTCAAAACTCTCACCGATGCCAGTCGCCATAACTATATGAATTTATTTAGACAAACCTAAGCCACATGTTTGATGTGGAACAACCACAAATGAGGTATGGATTTGAATTTTAATGGGCAGTCCCCAGTTATCGGTTTGATAACAGTAAAAGGAACAATGGGGAGCATTAGCCAAATTGCTGGATTTAAATTCTTCAATTTTTGGAGGATGCATCGATTCCATAAATTGTACTATAGAATATAGGGGTCAACAATGTTATTTGGAAAATGTTCTTGTTCAAGGCAGTAAAAAAGGCAGTCATCTGAGCCTAATGACTCAGAGACTTGCCCTTGATTTGAGAACAGCTCAGAGGCTAACAAATGGAAGTGCAAATGATTTCCTAACTGTAGGCTCATTTAATCATTTTAAATTTAGATCTCACGCCTCCCACTGGGTAAAATAAATCAGCTTCCTTCAGACGGAATTTGCATGTTTTAACCCGGGAGTTAGTAAGAGGAAACAGGGAGAGGATACGCCGGGGATTGTTATGGTTTATGTTTTCCTATCAGCCCACACCACAGCCCCAGATGTGTTCCACAGGGAAGGTTGTGTTTCTCTTCTCTGACCCCAGACAGAGAAGGCTCTGACCTCGGCTAACTAGATCCATTAAGAGGAGTTGAAGTCTGGATGAGACATTGCAGCAAGTGTGTATACATGTTCTCAAGCCTATAGAGAATCAGTGTAATTATGCAAGATGGCAGCACAGCAAACCAATCTGTGTGTTTATAGGAAAGGTCACTGCCTCCAAAGGAACACTGGACCATATTGCAAAGCATTAAGCCTCTATGTGATGTCAAGTGTAAAGTGGGCTGCAGGGGCAGACTGAGGCATCCTTTATCTATCTATCACTGCATGGTGCTCAACTTTACCAAATCAAATGATTTTTTTATGTAGAATGCAATGTTCGCACACAAGGAATACAGAGATCAGAAGAAGCACTCTGTAGCCTAGTCAAATTATGTTTGTGTTCAGCGTCAGCTCTGGCTTCCGCTGCGATCTGCCCGTTTCAGTTAGAGACGATGTTATTGTGTTGGGAACAGGTTAGGGATTTGAAGAGCTGACAGAAAGTATTGGGGGATTGCCTTTCGCCTGAGGTCGACAGAGGCATTCCCAGTGATGGTGCTGCAATGTTGGGGAAGCGAAGAAAACCACTTCCCCAGAGTCAGCAATTTGACCCTGGCAGGCTTGAAACAGGCTGCAGTGTTGAGCTCAAACAAACAACACTAAAAATTCAGCACAAAAATAAAAAGTGTTGTCAGTGTGCATTAGAGAGAGGGTTGGCAACAGCTTTCACATGGGATGATGTGAAGACTGAATCAGCTCTCCTCTACTGTCCACACAGTGTGCACTTGATCATTGCAGCACTGTACGAACCCAAGGACAAGTCACTGGGGGTGACACACAGAATGTGTTATGGCTGCATTTGCGTGATGGAGGGTGTACTTTATGAAATTATACTGAAGCAACAATGCAGGCAACAAGGGAGGAGCGCATGTGTGTGCGTGACAAAGTGTGATTCATCATGAAGCACTTAGAACTCTTCAAAGCTCTTTACTTAAACATGATCACTTGCTGTCCTTGCAGATGACAACAACAATGATGTACTAGCAGGTTCAGTTCTGATGTGTGTGGACAGGAAAGGGCAATCATTATGAGGCTTGACATCCTTAAACAAAGCCAACAATGTACACAGCGGTTGCAAATATACACATACATGTATTCTCTATGCTAATGTTTCATGTGAATGCATTACATAATGAAGACAGTTTCTACTTCATCTGTGTTGCAAGACACTGTACAGCAAAGAGGTAGCCTCAGTAATCCACTGATCTAGATGCATTATGCCTGTTGCATTGAAGTAACCTCCAGCGCATGAGCTTCTTTTTAAATGCAGTGGTGAGGAAATCCACGTCACTAATCCCCAGCCTTGGTGCATTTATTTAACAGGCTCTAGATGGCCTGTTAAGGTTTACTGTAAGAACATCTTCATTTCCTCTTCACCAGCTAAGAGCCGCTATTAATCAATACTGTTTTAAGTGCTTTTTACAGCTCAGCACCGGGCTCATTTGTCAAAATAAAGGCCTTAAGAGCCTGAGGGACTAATCAAAAGGGATGAAGCAACAAGAAACTTCACAGCTTGGTAACACGAGAAGGAGTCAGGCAGGGATGGGGAGGGGCACACCAGTGGTTCATATATGTTCAGTGGCAGTGTCAGATTACAGCATGCTGTGGAAATTTAAATATTAGTACAGTTTTTGTGCATAGTGATCTGATACCGTCTAAATGTAGCATGTAAAATGATCAAGATATGATGTAAGTAACTTTTTTTATTTTCAATAAATACAGTAATATTGCATTGTGACAGTGAATATCCCATGTGTCATTTTCTACCTGGTTTGGAAAATATTTAAATCAAATTGTTAAAGTTATAAACAAAGAAGAATAATTTCAAGAATAAGTCTTGTAAATTTTATTTATTATTTATTTATTAAATTTTTAATTCACATTATTTTATCAATAGGTTCAATACAAGCATCAACAATACAATTCCAATGCACAACACAAACACCATTAATCTCTATCCATAGAAATCCATAGAGGAAACTACAACTATCAACAGAAATCCAGTGTGACTGTGCATACAGCACTGGCAAGGATGATACCATGATGGACAAACGTCACTCTCCTAAGAGCAGTCCATCGTTCATTGCTTGTCGCTTAGCAACAGGGACCTGGCGGGCAGACAGTAGGTGTGTGAGACAGAGTGTGTGGGAGGGAAGGACTGGAGGAAGGGGGTAGTGATAGAGACACAGGCAGAGCAACAGGGAGAAAAAGACACACAGGCAAACTGAGAGAGAAAGACAGAAGAGATGTGATGCAAGACGCATGTGGGAGTGATGTGGCTAATGTCAATAAATGATTGTGTGGAGTAATCAGCAAAGTGATAATTCAACAGTAAGAAAAGTAGCGCTGATATACACTAGTTGGAATTACATGAAATAAAATGTGTGTAAATAATGAGCAAAAATGAACAATATCAATATTAAAAAAACATTAAGCTATCTGATGCTATTTTTATTTCTTTTTACTTTGTCCTTAACATCAGGTTAAATATGTGTATTTGACTGAATTCACACAGCTCAAGAGACTAGAATTTACATGGTTAGCACTGACGACATGTACATCATTTATCCTGTAATCACCATTAAAAGGGTAAGTATGAATGACACAAAAAAGGAAAATAATATTTTACAGGTTTATATATTTACAGACCACCCTATTTCCTGCATAGTTGTAACATAAAAGCAGTTTTGCTGTTGCCTCAAAATATAATTTGTTTCTTCCCTACTGCTTGCTGTGCAGCTGTTTATAGACATTCACTTCACACTGTGGTTTTTATGATTTGCGCACTGGCAGTGAAAGTAAAATATAGCACCACAGTACTGTAACTCAAAAGACTGTTATGTGCCATATGTGTGTTGATAAGATTATCTTAACTTCAATTTCAACCTCAAAGTAATCTGGTTTGGGATTTGACATTACAGCTGCAGTTGTCAGAGAATCTTAAACTTAAGCTTTAATCTTTTGGTCATAGTTATAGTGTTCATGTAAACGCACACTGTGTTGGTCAACCTGTTCACAATGTTTCACCATCTCCCATCCAATAATCCAATCTCCAACTCTATGACCGTGAATTCCTAGATATAAGCCAGGATGGAAAATGAAAGATCACTTTAACTGTGTAAAAGGCCACTTAACAATGTGAAATGGTATGACATTTAAAGACTCCTCTACATGTGCCAATGCATAGCGAACACCTGATCCATTCTGACTCTCTCCAGTATTTTAACTTCAGTTGACTATAACACTCCTTTAAGACATTGTGTGTCCTTGAGCCATGTTTTACAAAGTTTAAACTACAGTTTATGTTCATTTGAACCACAGTGTGTCTGCAAGTGACACCATTATTTTAAGAGGATAATTATTTCCACTTTAAAAGGTGTAGCAGTAGGCAAAGGAAGGACATTCTAATAATGCAGGTGGCAAAATAACAAAATACCATCACGTTATTTTTAGCTCGGTGGAGGGCCAAAAAAAGAGTCCCAAGTGCAAGCTTGGTACACACTCAATCCTCGCAGCCTGAGCTTCACAAGACATAGTATATTCTTCTGCTTTAGTCCAATGTCACCAACAGCAGCCAAGTCTCAAGGAAATGTCAATGACAAGGATGGAGCAGTGCTAGAGAAAATTAAGAATGCTACAGCGTAATCATACTTGATCATACCACAGTAGCTGACCAAAGTGTGCTATACCTCTTGAGCTTATACAGATCCATTGCATGCTTCTCATGCTGCGTCATTCATTCTTAGGGTCTTTCAGTTGTTGAGCTCTTAAACTGGCTGTCAGTCAAAATTCAGTCCGGAGCTTTTCGCACAGCATGATCTGCTTGGAAATTCTACTGTGGGACTCGAGCAAACAATATAATGAGGACTATACACTATGGTTATACTGTGCAATATTTATGGGCCATAGTTAATTAAAACCATAATTACAGATACTTCTAGTTACTTTTATGTCAAATAGGATACTAGATCAAATTCTGAGGTAGCATCTGCCAATTGATCAGCATAGCACAGATAAATACTCCAAGACAAATTGTGTAACACGAGACACTCTCTTGACCAACTTGCTGATGGAAAATATCCAAGGGACCTCTATAATGAACCCAACTGACAGCACTCTAATTCAATCACATGTGTTGCAGTTGCAACTAAGCTGCCTCCAAATACCGCTGTCTATTTTAAACCCTTTTCAACAATGACAGACTGAGAAGACTTGAGTATGCCTAACATTACGCAAAAGGACAGAAACCAAACACCCAAGTTTCTCTTTGTGTAGTATGCGTAAGTGTGTGTGTGTGTATAGGATGCATGCCTCTTCATAGCCTCTGTGTACCATTAAGACACATTTTTGTGCTTGTTCTATTACATATAGCCGAGTACAGAAGATAGGTAGGTAAAAACTGTTTTTGTTGATTTAAAGTAGTTCCAGTCAACATGGCTCATTATCTATCATACAGTATCTATAGCAAAGCTACAGCTGAATCACAATATTTAGACAATTCAGTCGCCCCGAGGAAAGAATCATCTCACCATATATTCTTATTTTTTCCTATTAACATATAGCATATAAGAAAAAAGTAGGAGACTAATTTGACTGGGTGTATAGCACACCAGTGAGAAATAACACAGGGGTGTTTTCCTTCTTAATAAAAGTGGAACTGGTGCCCTACAGCTGTTGTTTACTATTAAAGTGGGATTAGAGCCAAGTTTTGCTGTGTAGTTCCAGGAGACTGTACTGATTGCATGGTTGTTCCCAGAATGTTGGGGTCTTTGAGATCATTTCCTGCAGTATCAAGCTAGTGGAGACAAAACTTTCTCCTCTTTTGATCTCTAACTACAGGACTAGAACAGGACTAGACTAGACTAGATTCTAAAAGAAAGAACAGGTACAAATAATGTTACAGGGTGGACTATTTCTTCTTCATATTCATCCTCCTACATCCCCCATTTCCAACAAAAGTCCTTTTAGTAATACATAAATGACAAGACCTGGACATAACTGAGAGTAAATATTATGGCTGTAAATGAGTGCTGTAAATATATAATGTACTGTTTATTGTGGAAAACAGCTTGAGGGATTTTTCTGTTATTGACTTATGAATACCAGGGTAAAAAAAAGCCACCTCCCAGCTAAGTCTCAGTTCCATCAATAATGCAGCTCCAGTATCTGTGCCCACACAAGACATGAACAACACACTGGCTTCTCCATTATTAATGAGGGATTCCACCTGTAGCACCTCAGCTGTATTATACTGCATGTCCCCCATAGCAAGACTCTGTGCAAACCATTAAATGGAGTATTTGTAGTGGTGCTGCACTGATATTATGAAGTTGTGTCATCTATAATTTATTCAGTTATTCATTTCTTGTTTGCCTTTGACATCTCCTCTAACTGTCTTGTCCCAGTCAGTCAGACTTGAGAAAGCCCCCTGGAATGGACGGCGAAATGTTGTCAAAGTCCAGTTGCCACTGAAAAAACCTTTTTTGGGATAACCATGACCTGGATGATTGAGAATCTTCACAGATCTTTAACCGTCTTGTCATTTCTGATTCTGCCATAACAACTTGTGGTTACCCCAGCACAGAATTTAGGCGCTCTAGGTTTTGCGTTGAAAATTTGGACTCAAAACAAATCAAAAGTAGTCTATGTAAGCGCTCTGACATGCCAGACTTTCAGTGTGTCACAGTAAATGAACTGTGCTCTTCTGTGAACTGACAATCATGAGGTCACAGCCTTCGAGGAGGTGAAAGTTAGATCAGACTTTAAGACAAAAAGACCAGTACTTTCTTCCACAAGTTAAAAGAAAGTACTACAGTAATTCACACTTAAGTAGCACATTCAATGCATGTCGAGACAATTATCGTCCACTAGTCTCCATTAAAAGAAAGTTTCCACTGGTTGCATCCAATAAATGCCAATTTGACATTTCTATGTTTCAGTTTCGCATGAATAAACAACTGAGATACAATATGTTAGTGAGTAAGAATTCTTAGCTGTTGGCAGATTTGTTAGTTCCATTTATGCGTGCTGAGACACAGTGGTTGCACAGAAAAGCAAACCACCACCTGTGTGCTGTGCACATCCTAAACAGCCTTAAATTAAAACATGATGCTTTAGTGTGTGTGTATGTGTGCGTATTGTATGTGTGAATAAAAGTAGCAGGCCCAGGTCTGGCCCTGAGATAGCAGTAAATCACATTATGCATTGCAATCTCTATATATCACGGCCACTGTTGTTCTGCCCACTGTCTTTCCACTGCTGTTCCAAAGCTTCTGACAGTATTTCACTACTCCAAAAGAAAACTAGAGACATCACAGGATAAAACTGATGAATTCATAATGTTTGGGTTTATTGAATGTTTTTGTATGCAAAATGTCCTTATCTAAAGTAGCTGCACTGTAACAAAGGCGCTCTCTTTCTTTGCGTTATTGGACCGGAGTGTGGAAATGGACGTAATGACTAGACTCTGGAATACTTAACAAGATCCTCTTTATCTATTTATAACAAGGAGATGCATTTCTCAACTTGTGTCTTTGTTCTTATCGCCTAGCATGCATTTTTAAAACTCACATAAACCCTGTATTTCTAACACCTACATACACCCCTCGCCAAGAACGCGTTGCTTTGATCGACAGGGAGCGTGGCAGTGATGGTCAGAGGCTGCATGTCACAGTAATTACAGAGCAGCCATTGTTAGCAGGCCAGGGCTAGTCCGACAGGAAGAGGAAACAGCAGTATGGTGTAGTTTCACCTCAAAAGACAACCTGCCTGTGTTCTGTGGAATGGTCTGACATGTGAGAAGATGCAGACGGCTAATTTCTCCTGCGACCCTTGTCAACTTTGACCCTGACCCCTTTTGACACAGATGAAAAGGCTCCTTCTCCAGTGACACTAAAGTCGTAGTTTTCCATTTCTGACCTCTGAGCAGGGGTCAGCTCCCTTTAAGTGAAGGGCAAATCACAATGAAATAAAGAGACAAAGGGCAATTAATGTTCCTATGAGACAACTGTGAGAAAACAGACAGTCAAGGTTTACTCCTTTCCTGCTGTCCATCTTTCTCCTCTTCAATCCTTTCTTGTCACACTCTCTAATTCTGAGTGACTGGTGAAGGCAAGTCTTTTCCAGTGTTTTAACAATGCTATGTTTCCACATGACATCTGTGATCTGTCCCCTTGTGTTTACGTCCCTGAGGATAAAGAGTCAAATGAACAATAAGGGCTAGCCAGCAGAGACAAGTCTTGCCTGACCAAATTCACAGACTGTGGCTCCTTTGGGAGAACATAAGGGAGACCTGAAGGACAATGACAGATGAAGATGCTTCAGGACAGCAGAAAGGGGGAGAGAAAGATGAAGAGAGTAGTGGGAAGACGGTGAAAGGGAATTTAAATGCAAAGGGACTAATACCACATAATGAAAACAGAGGATATACAGTCAACAAAGGGGGGAAAAAAAGAGCGACAGAGTAGAAGGTGAAAGCATGGCTTTCTGAAAACTTTCCAGCATACTTCTGTTGGCCATGTTCACTTGAGACAACGTGTAGAAGAGCAACTGCTAAGCTCAGTGGTCGCCATCCATCAGTACTGACTATTAATCATTAAGAAAATAGATGTTCTTAGATGATTATCATTACCAGAAATACAAGGAATAAGCCTGAGTGGGAGGCACGGCAAGGTTAGAATAGCCGATGAATGACGTATGAACACAATCTGTATGATCTGTAAATAATCTTCTAAAAAATCAGTCACTGGGGAGAAAAAAGATCATATTTGGGCCACACAGCATGTAATATGAGCATTAGTCATAACTATGTGGACATAGTTTGGTTAATACAAACCAAATATCTCCTACAACCACTGTGTCCCTTTAAAACTGTTCAACTGGTGAAACATTGGATGATTTTTTTTTTGAGAAGCAGTTGCACAAAATGTAATGTGTAAATCGAAATAAACCTAACTTCTTCTATATTTTGTATTCTTGGTTTTAAATAATATATAGAAGAGGGATGGTAAAGATGCGACAGCCACAGATGCAGGTCACAAGCTGCGTATCTTTAACAAATTTTAACCAATTCATGGCATAGCAGAATAAGGGTTAGGGATTTTTTAAATGTTGGTTTATCTCTACTGTAAACAGATACACAAGCTATCTGCTGTATTCCACCAAATCTGTTATTGGTTTTCACATCTGATTTCTAAACAACAATGATTTTAAAAAAGGATTTATTAACATTTTACAAAAAGTTCTTTCTGTGTGAGTCTTCATGCCCCTTTAAAATGTCAATTAAAGGTTTGCGGTGGAAAGTTCTTTCAATCCCACACCCACTCACTCCCTGGAAGATCTCAGATCATTACTGCCTGTTCCTGCAGATGTGCCAAAGCTATCCTGCTGCCAGCTCCTGAGATTCTGACCACTTCTGTCTGCATAAATGTTTCTATTCAAAATCTCTTGGGCTAGTTCCACAGGGAAAATATGACAAATTACTCCTTACGGATTCTTTTAATGCAGTGTTTTTACAGTTACTCAAAAGACCACTTTCAGAGCAACATGAACTGACAATAATCCTTGCTGTCATGCTTCAGAAGTGACACAATTATTCTAAAAACTGATCTAAAAATCTGATTAAAGAATATTATCCTGTCTTATCACATATTGTTGTTTTTCAGCCATCAATAAATGTAAATACATTATATTGCCACAAACAATATCTTTTATATTTAAAAAAAAGGAATAATTTCTCAATTTTTTCTCAAGGAATAACCTCAAAACCCTAGTATCGGGTTCCCATTCCCATTTTAACTTGAGTTCAAGTTTAACGTCCTTGAAAAATCTCATCTTTGTGTAACTAGCCCAAGCATGTTTTCTAATGGGACATTAGAGGGACACTGGAGCACATACTCACACACAATGGAAGATTTTCTCCGACTGTGTTTTTCAGTATCAGAATCTTAAACAAGATTTTGTGACACCGTGTCTTTGACATTTAACAAACGCATTTGTTTCCCAAGGAATGAACCCTGTCTAAACACTCATGGACTTCCATCCGGTGGCATCCCTGAGGCCAAAATGTCAACTTTGCACATAATGTAATCTAATATGCATAATCTAATAAGCAGATTGCCATGAAATTTGCTGAGCAAACGCTCCCAAGGGAATAAACCTTTTCCTTTATTACATGCACTTATGACAAATTTTATATTTTTAGCCCGACTGCTGGCAAACATCTAAGAATAGCACTATCATCAGTATGTTTGTTACTTCATATGAAAGAGT
>JAUBNQ010000007.1:12201955-12216908 GCA_032353495.1 Ctenopoma kingsleyae | reverse complement strand
TATTTTTAGCCCGACTGCTGGCAAACATCTAAGAATAGCACTATCATCAGTATGTTTGTTACTTCATATGAAAGAGTCTGTTTGTTTTTTTTTTGACAACTGGAGTAAAAAGAAGATTTTTTAAATATATAATGTATTGCATATTTTAAGTAAGTTCTGTTCTTTGACACTGGACTTCAAGACAAATTGTAAGGAGAATACAATTTGTCAAATACCGATGATATATACCACTACCACTCCACTGCTGCTGTATTAACAACCTGCTTGCACACTTTCTTATATAAATATATACTTTTATGGATACGTGGTATTCAATTCAGTCAATCTTAATGTAATATTTTTTAACTAAGCTTACTTTCCCTTACTTTCTGCATCTTTATGTATAAAGCAAAGATTTGAAATATCTAACAACCACTTTTTAAGTACTCCACAGCACCAACATTGCCACATATACATAAATGTGTTCATGAAGCCTTCCTCAGTTTCCCTTTCTGAGCTCTCCATGGTGCTGAAAATCTTATCTTGCGCAGGATAGCTGAGGCCTATGACCATTATGTTTAATACATCCTGCCAAAACACAGAGATGGAGCACAACTGCTATGTGGCACCATGGCCAATGGATTCCACATCTCAGATGAGCACCGTAGACAGCATTATGTTGTGTGAATATTAGAACAGCACCGTTGGTCAACTTCATAATTGAACCACACATTTCAACACAGACCATAAACTTTACAGAAGCATGCAGACTGCAAACTAAAATTGCAAATGGCTTTCTTATCACACAGAGTGCATACATCTGTGTGCCAATTATAATCAATTGTTCTCTAAAATGTGACAAATTCCTAGGCTGAGTGTCAACGATGCTGCAATCTTTCTCTGATTCTAATTCAAATAATGACCATGGAGCCACATTTCTGTAACATGACCTACAATTAACTGATACGACCACGCTACTTCCATTGTAACACAGGAAAACTGGCACTGCAATTGAATACAAGAGACTGAAGCCATAACAAGCAACTTCATAACAAATGTCTATTTCAGATACATAATGCATGAGTCCAGCACATATGATTCCATTAATAAAGTTCAGACTTATCAGCATTGCATACAAGTACACAATGACTGGTTGGTTAAAACAAATACCTTAATTGTATGTCATGTGTGTAGTCAGTGGTTTCTAAGAGACCTCAAAAATCACTGGCATTAACACTTAAAGAACATCAGGAAAGGAGGAGATCATGAGATATTATCTGCAATGTTTGTCATTATTGTATATATTCATCCATGATGTCCAAAATGTCTTCTATTCATAGGAAAAGTCCTTTATCAATAATAATTTAAATATCTATTGTCCAAATGGTTCCCATGAGGGCTGCTAGGACACTTAATGGTCTTACGACTTCTAACCACTTAAATTATCACTTTATCTCACTGGCATAGGCCATAAGAGTGCAGCATCATAGCTCTACATTATCATTCATCTTTAATGAGGCATCCAGCAATGAACCCAAGTACTCTGTACATCATCTTTACATGATGTCTAGCCATGCTGTCATTCGGGGGCTCAACAATGGGTGCATCATCTTACAAAGCTCATCTCACTCTGAAATTGGTTTGCATCATTTGGTTCATGTCTAGATACATTTCACAGTTTTCAGAGCAAATAGTGCATCAGCAGACAGAACCTGAGCAAGATGGGACCTTCTGGGATTTCAATTTTGAAAGCATCAAACAATGCTGTAATTGACAGCTGGGCTATTTATTCTATGCAGCTATTCTGGAAAATGTCAGAAGGAGTCAAGAGGTACAATCATCATACAGCAGGCCCACTCACTAGCTGGCTAAACAGGGTTCAGCTTGTAGGTTGCCCTTCTTCATCAGTCAGACTTGTGTTTCTCCATAAAACATTCAATTGTATTAGTTTCTCGCACTCGCTAAACTAATACACACTGATTGGGATGCTACCAAATGGGTGAAAACTTAGCATTGTGACACAGTGTTTATGAACGCACACTGCTTGCATTCAAAGAGAAACATGAGGCTACTTTTAACCTGTTAGGAGAATGACAATTAGTATATTAGCCAAGCTGCCTTGGAGGTTAAGTGAAACAGACTAATAAGGGCAGTGGTAGTGGTGATAATGATGTGTAATCCTAACACTTTCAGAACCTTGTCTGAAACTAAAAGTGCTGCTTATGTTTACCCAGTGTCAGCCTGGCATTCAGTCTGTATGTTGCTGTGAGAGAGAGAGAGCTAATCTTTAAGTAGGAAGCAGAAACACTGCCTGCTGAGATCTCTGAAGGTCACTGTCATGTCCTCTATGCCCTCCCTCTCTCTGTCTCCATCTCTCTTTCTCTCTATCTATCTTACTGTGTGCATCAGTGCACACACCTCAAAGCACCTACTATAATGTCAACTGCGCTTTGTGGTGGGCTAAGGTGAGTGGGGTAAAAGAGTAGCTAAAGAGTAGGAGATGGTTGGCTTTACCAAATAGTTCCAGGTTCGTGCATGTGCCGGCCTCCAATCTATGACAGGTTGGAACATTTCTAGTATTCTAATGCTTAGTGATGATAAACCTAAAAATACTACTCTGACTACACTGCACAATATGAAGGCGAATTCATTGTTTAATATGACGTGGGAAGGTCAATATGCTCCACCGAGCAGTTTGAAATAACATATCTTCAATACTGTAACTGAAAATCCTGCAGTTTGTCTTTTTGCAGAGAAATAGCATTCAGTTTTATATCTATTGCCTGGCTGGAGGAAGAACATCTACTGTAACGTACACATTCACACAAACACAAACACTGAGTAGACTAGAAACTAGGAGCCATAGCACTATCTGCAGGCCTCCCATGTGGTGTTAAATAGCATATCTACATGCAAATGTTTTTTCACTGCCTTGTTGATAAGGCAAGGATCAAGTGGCTTAGATCCTATCATGTATTTCCAATGATGGGAATGCCAGTCTAGCACCTCCTACCCCTGTGGAGCCAGGTATGCCCTTCCCCACTAACCTTTAACCTCTGAATCCTTCCTGGGGTGTGGACATCCTTTAAATAGGACAGTGACTGGCCAAAGAAGACATAACAGCATGACAGTTTGGGTGCAGGAGGCGCGGACCTCTATGTCTGCCTCATGATATACATAGGCTTGTCAGATATATGGCCTCTCCTTGTCTATGGATTAACATACATCAACATGGCACACTACAGTTGTCCCTAGATGGCCATCTAACCAGGCCGAGAATATTAGAGATTAGAACCTAGAAATGGATCTCTACTGAGGAATAACTCATGAGTCACACAGTCCACTTTAGAGCATGAGAAAAGAAACAGTGCAAGTTTATAAAAGCTTACATTAGATCTACTCTGTGTTGCTACAGTTTAGTCTGTTTAAAATTGAAATGCAGAGTAAGACAAGGAGAGAATAAAATAGAGCAACATAAAAAATAATCTAACATATACACCCGCAAATGTAATAAACTCGATTAAGTGTCACTATTTATTTAAGTCAACTATGAAAGAAAAAAGCATCTTTCCTCTCTTTATTATCATTGAAGATCTTTGCATATTGAACATTTTTGAGGAAAAAAAAAAAACGAGCAATCTAAACCAGTCTAAGTAATAGAATAATATGTAGTTGCAGCTCCTCTGCTGATAAAAGGAGGTGGGAAAAGATATGCATGATGTGGTCAAAACTGGTTATGCTCTGCCCTGAGACAAACTCTGAAGAAAGTGTCAATAACACATGGCAAGACGCATGCAACTCATCCTCTGGCCTCAAGAACATAGTTCACTTAGACACATTCCTGAGAAGAGCATTGCAGAGAAGTGCATATACTTTACGTACAGACATATGAGCACTCCATGGCCACTCATGTTCATTGCATCAGGTCTTTGTGTTGCACATTCAATTTCTACAAATAGCTTAATAAACTAGTGTGGGATAAAGTGGGCTGAGTTGGGCCAAGTTAGGTCGAGGTTAGTGAGAGCGACAGCTGATGGCAGGGTGTGCGTTATATGCTGCTCTGGCGAAATGCTTCTGGTCCGTTGCCAAGCACAAGGGAATACACAGGCTCACAACAGTTCCTCTCTGCATGCACCTACGCAATCCATTCCACTTAAAGGTAAGCATAGTGAAGAGTGTCCTATCATACTTCATTCACTCTGCCAAAGATTTGTTTTTTCATTGGCACGTGGGAAACTCAGGTTTGACTTGTTCTGTCGTGAAAGCCAAGCCATAAAGCATAGAAATCAATAGCAATCTTCCATTATGGGAATGCATTGTAATGATTTAAAATTCACCAAGGCTGCCCTATCTCACTAGATGGCCAATCATAAGATGGATTTCTCCTTGTGGTTTAAAAAGCTAATTTAATGTTAAAAAAAAAAGAAAAAAGATTCCACCTTAAAAGATATTAAGTGTTAGATAACAATACATTTGTTTTATCATAAATCCTCCAACTGCAAACTCACAAAGGTTAGAGAAAATGGAGCCTAGGCACCAGATGTGTCCTCGTCCAAGATCTTTATTAGTCACATCACAGGAGTAGAGTCTGGCCTTTAGTGAGGAATACCAAACACGGCCCATCAAATTAGATAAGATGAATTTTTAATGACCCCATGATTGTGTTGGGGACAAAGACGTGGTGCAGCAGGAAACTGATATGAGAAATAGTAGGATAAAAGGGGTATTAATACTTGTTAAACACAAATGTTTTAGTTAGTTGTTAGAAAATGTAAAGATGGTTTACAATAGTGCATGCTTCTACACAGGAGAGGATAAATCAGATTTCAAGACAAGTGACAGAATAAATGAAAAAAAACATACAATAATATTGAGACTATGGAACAAAATGCAATCAAAGGCAACATGGAAAAAGTTAAAAAGACCCAGATTTCCACAGAATAAAAGTGGTAAAAGAATAAAAGCTGGCTCAGCATCTGGTACATTTATCTGGATGCCATGTTGAACCTTCCATAGTCCAAAGAGGTTTCATTAGGAATAGTCTTGGTGTAAGTATAGAAGCCAAGAAACCACTTTTTGTGTTGTTAGCTGTTCTAATATAAAAACTGAGAAATATATATGGCCATCATAACATTTCTAAAAAACAAATCTAATGGTGGCCTGAGACTTTTGCACAGAACTGCATATACTAGTTCATACAGATCAGAAATAATGCAATAAAATGGCATTTAGATTAGAATTAGACAAGTGAAAGCTACATTTCAAGAGTAGGTTGTACAAGCCGAGCACGTACACCGCTCTATCACCCCTCTTGTTACAGTGTTTGGACAGATTCTGACGGCTGTTGGCTCTAAAGTGCACATAAAACACTCCATGCTGTACCTTAGGGGGATGAGGGGGAGGCTGAAGGTACTCAGTACAGTAGTTACATCAGCTGTTGTACTGAGGTGAGGTGGGAGGTGTATTTTCTGTCCTCGTTTTGTTTATATCTCATCAAAAAAACACATGGATGCAATGTATACCTCAGTGCTTGGCTTGAAATACATGACAGTCCACTGTGGCTTTGCTTGTGCGGTGCCTCTGTATTGTCAGTTCACACCACATTGCAGCTGATGTGTAACCTCCAGGTACTTCTGAGACTGAACCATCTCCACCCTAACTGCTTTGTGACAGGTCTCACCGGCTTTTTGCTCCATCACCAGTCCACAAAATCTTAAATGATGGTTCCAGTCATGTTTCAAGAGAGACTGGTGCCACAAATGCAAAGCCTCTATACTCCTGCTCCCTGTGCAAGAACACATAGGTAGTGGTGGCATATACAAAGTATGTATGAGATAACCGTGCAACAATCAAACAGAACTGCTTCAATCTGATTCATCTCTGACAGCTCTGGTAAGGAAAACAAACAAACCCAGGAATACATGAGATACAACAATGAGTGTGACCTGAGAATACTGTGTTTAATTCATTTCATACGTACACTGAGATTTATGGAAATACAAAGAAAGTTTAGCGATTCTAAGGCTTCTCCAGCGTCTCTTTTCTGCACTTTCAATACATTACACACATGTCAAGATGTGTCAGTAATCAGTGTCGTTATAATGGTTTAACACAACTCATCACCAAGTAATCTGTGTGAATTTGTGCTGCAATGAAGTTTTAGTAAACACAATAAGATTTCCCATAATGCAACTAATGTTAGTAAAACCATAAGTTATTTGGCTGCTATTTATGCTAACGTGAGCATGGCACCACCTAAGGAGCGCCTAAGCAAGGGAATGCCAAAAGATTGTAACATTTTTCTCCCAAACTCCAGAGACAAATGAAGATGAGGAAGAGAGGAGTGGTATAAAAGCAGTAGAAGAAGAGAGAGATGTTAAAGAAAGAGAGACATTTTTACTGTTTCATAAACAATATCATTAGACTGGGCAGATTCCAAAGACTTGAATTATTATCCTGCATATTCTTCTTTGTGCATCCCCTTATCACTTTCCTTCTTGCAGTATGATCTCTATGGCCCTTGACCTCTCCCTTGTAATCCTGACAGAGAGGAGGGCCATTTGGAAGAATTAGGACACAGCTGTGTTTCAATGGCAGAGCGCAGGAGGACACTATGCAATGCAACACCTCTCACAAACCCTTTGTCACCCTGACACCCCCATTTCCACTTCCTGCTGTGTGTCTTGCACAGTTTCCACCTCTAGCTCCTTTCCTCTGACTTCAGGTTCCCAGTACTGGCAGTGAAAGCCCACCACCTTCCATGCCAACTGTGCATCCTGTTTCTGACGCATGCCAGCCTAGATGGCTGCACTGGTCAGCTGAAAACAGATCCAGTTTCCTCTTCTTAATACTCCTAACAAGCTTTTTCCCTCTGAAGCCAAGTGTCATGCCTACCAAAGTCACCTAACGGGATGGTAGTGTCTTGCACACACAGCAACACAACAGCACAGGGAAGATTGCTCCTCATCTACAAAAGATGAGACCAACCAGATACCCACCAGCAGTCACAAGATGGATACCTCATTATATCTGCATGGTTTATTTTCATCACTTTCCTAACAAAACAGTGTGAATTATGAAGGATGGCATATGGTTTGGTGCCATTTCTGATCTATGGGAATAATAAAATGACAGTAGCCTGGCAGCTATGTAATAGTCTACCGGGCAGAATTATACATCAGTGTAAATAAAAGCTGCTTAGATGGGATAACGTAACATAGGCAAAGCAAGGAAACTTTATGTAGTAGATTGCAAACACAGAGACAACTGAATGTGTTTTACAAAGTCAAACAATATCATTTCCATTCATTTCATGTAAATATCTGTTTGTGTTTTTCAGCTTGGCCTATTGTCTAGGTTTAAAAGTCTAAAGGTCTAGGTCTAAAGAAAGCTTGAACTTGAGATCATCAGCATAGTTGCAAATTTTAGGTCCAACACAACTTAACTGAACATATGTGTTATGAGTTTATCTGTTCAATGGAATTAAGATTGTGTCTCACTTTTATGCAAAACTCCTTCATTGACTGATTGTCTTAGATTTAATTTGCCTTTTTAAAGACTCATTTATTTAGACTTAAATAAGGTGTGATGATATCACCACAATATGATTAAACTGAATATCAATACATATTGCCCGGTGCTATTGTACGTGTGCATGATTGTTTCTCAAGGTAACATTAGATAAAAAATAGCAAAGACGCACGAAAACCAAACTGCACATTCAGAAGTGCCAAGCAATGAAGGATATTTGCTGTGTTTATTGTCAATTAAGGATGCCCTCCATGCCCTTCTCCCAGTACCAAACAAAAACAAGCAGAAAAGGTCCAAGGGCACTGAAAGGACATGACAGAAGAGCAGCAAGGGAGATACGGTCCATCCATCTGAACAGGACACAACCCAAACAAGAATAAGGTCAATCACACTCCCTCTATCTTCCTCCTGTCCATCATCCTCTTATCAACCCATTTGCACTTAACCACACACACTGAGATAGTCAACACTTGCCAATAACTTTTCGTATTTAAGATCTAAATATTTCCTCATTCCAAGCAGTCATTATGAAATTAAACACATTACGCCATGTTTTTGTACACTCAGAACAACATTACCTTTCAACTGACCCTGTTTTCAGCCAGGGACCACTTGCACTGCACACAAGTGTGTGAGTCATGTATGAAGCAGGCTTTAGTACATATGTGAATCAGCCATGATGCATTTTTAATGCTGGTCACTTCGAGCAAAGTAATGTGCAGTCACCCTTTTTATCCTATTTCTATATTAATCCCGCAGACTGGTGACTTTCTTTACTCCACAAAAGACACGAGCGCAGCATAAAAACATTGTTGCTACCACTGAGTTTAAACACTAAATACAATATCAAAAAGTTTTAGCATTATGGAGAATAATTTTCATAGATTTTATTTTGCACACTATGAAGACAGCTCTGGTGTTATTTGGTCTGCATGACATGTCCCTGTGGACTTCATTAGGTCTGACTGTTGGAATGTGTAGGATTATATCTTGTATTATATCTTATATCTGGTTAACAAGTATATAAGCCGCAAAATGTTTGTTTTCACCAAAGAAGCTAAGAGATGGCTGGCATGAGGATACTGTGAGGTGTGCTGAAGCAAATTAAATAATGAAATTGTTCGGCTCTCATCCCACCCATATCTGTCATGCATCACCACCCCCTTGATTCAAGAGTGGGAGTTGGTAAACACAGCCAACGGATAACAATCATAGTCAAGGAATGCATTCATTAAAAAGGCACTGCATTGGACAGTTAATATCTGTTTAGTGGGTGCAGATGATGTAAATGACACGGAAACCATCACGTCCTTTGCACAATGAAGGCCACTGCAGAATAAGACGTCAGGCCAGTGTCACGTAAAACAGGGGAATGTCTACAGTAATTAACCAGAAAATGATTTATAGAGGGAAATGACTGTTGGGTGAGTGGCAACCATACCTTGTTTTTGATGTTGCAATGGCAGCAAACAGTCCATAGATATTTGAGGGTCCTCCATATCAGGATGATGAAGAGACCCCCAAAAAACGTCACCATGGACGAGGCGAGGAATGCCCACCACATGCGCTGCCCATTATTGTCGCAGGGCACCTCAGACGAGAACGGGATGACAACGTCTTCCATCTTGGATATTAAGATTGAAGAGTCCGGATTTATATTGTTGTTGATATTGCTTGTCCTCATAGAGCTGTCGCTTCCATGGGGAACCGTGCCATCTGCCTCAGCTAGCATTTAGGAGCCTTGGAGAGCCTGTGCCAGCGTCCCCAGCCCCACTCACCAGCCATATTGCTCGAAAAACAATCCCTTCTTCACTGTAGATTCTGTTCACCCACCCGATGGAGTCTCTTTCTGTATTTTAGCAGCCTATGAATTGTTTATAAGTGACAGCGTGGGACTCCGCACACGCGAACCTGACCAAAAAAGCGGGTCGGTGGCCCTTGGAGAGAGGCATTTAAATCCGCATAAATGACGAATTCTGGGTGCTTCTCACTCTGAGGGCTTTTTCAGCTCTTTCACGCCAAAAGCCATAGTGAAGACGACGTCGTTTGCAGCCGTCGAGGCTGCCAATGGTATTTCGGTTAGTGGTGAACACAACGGCAGTGAAAAATGTTACAGCCTGTTCTCAGCGAGACGACCTCGCTAGCCGTCTTCCATTCACGGATCCTGTCGATTAGCAGACGGAGAGTCGATTTCACTTTCTTTAAGCGTCAGTCGACTGTGAACGGTTTGCGATCAAAACGAAAAATACAGAAGGACATACAGTCGAGTTCTTCGATCTCGCTGTAGTGTTGAAGACTACATGCTCTTGCGGGCGTTTTCGTTGTTAATTCTGCGTAAAATGACTGGCGCTCGGGTGGATGTCGCTGTCTCCATTCGGTCTCCCGCAGCCCTGGCACTGAGCGGCCAGCTGAGAGCGCCTGTCAGATCCGCTCCAGAGGAGAGCGGGGAGATTTACAGGTAGGAGGGCGGAGCGAAGCGCTAATAATAAAGATGGACACAGAGCCGCAGTAGCACTACGATATTCATTCAAAGTGCCCATCGGTCTCTGCAGCATGGGTATATAAGAGAGGTGGGCTACAGATGCGCCCTTGCGTCCTTAATGCACGCCAATGACGCACGTCGCAAAAACGAAGAGGCTTTGAAAAGCAACAGCATCGATCAGTGATCAAATTGAGGATAATGTCTTGCTATATAAACATCACTTCAAACGATGAATTCCCATAGGAATGTTACATTGATACTTGTCGCTGACTACAATACTGTCATATATTGACATGTAGGGATATTTTAGTGCTCCAACCTTTTCAGTGACTGAGTCTGTGGCTTTTGATGCTTTTACGACGGGCGCCCCTATTTTCATTTTGAGAAATGACCGTAACAAAAGGCCTCACACGCACAAACACAAGCGGCATGAATGTCCCTTTTGTTAAATCACTATAATAAGTTCACACCTTTACTCACATATTAGGTCAAAAACAGGTGTGTATTGGTGATGACGGCAAGGCATGACTAGCAGTAGTTTATGACTGCATACAATATGCCCCTCACAGCCACCCAAACCTAAGGATATGGGGAAACAGTTGGCTTGGGGCTCTGAATAACCACTGACCCCTGGTGCACCAGATTAGGCAGCTGCACACAGCCAAGGCTCCAGACGTCTTGGAGTTTTTTTGTAATAAACTCTCAACAATCTGCCTCTCAAGTCCTTGTGTGTGCTTTAATTAAAGATTGCAGTTAAAGGATCCTATCCCCTCTGCATTATGTAGGCCATAGTTTCAAATATAGGCAACATGATTGACACAAGTTAATCAGGTTGTCATGAGTTGTAGTTGATAAGTTACCTAATAAATGTCCCATGAAATGAGGAATTATGAAACTTCATCTGAAGCACACATCATATGAAAAGTAAACATGCCTAAGTTAGGTGTGAAGAAGATGAGATATATGTTCTAGGATGATAATTTATTGTCAGGGAAACAGCTACAGAAATAGCTGCTGTAACAGAATCTTTTAACCAAGGAGGGGTTGAGCTGTAAAACACTAAAGACAAGGCTATCAGTAAATTATAGAACTTCAGAGTTATGAACCTCTGTGCAAGCATTTTGACTTCACCTGCTGTAAAACAGATGCAGCGTAGGCAAACGCTGTTATTCACCAAATATAAGATACAGAACAAGAAGAAAGTCAAGTGTCAACTTTTAAATGTTTGTAACATTCTCATTGATGTTGTTCCCTGATTTTCTCTACTTTTATTTAGTTTTACTGTAATTACTATTTATACAATGACACTGTAGCAAAACACCAAGATCAGACAGCTCTAGCTAGATTTATCCCATGTGATATTGAACTAGCAAACATTTAGATTAGTAGGATTGGATAGGATGGACCAGAACTTTGCAAAAAGGTGTTGTCCTCCTACTGGTAGGTGATGCTGCTTTGCTGCAGTCTACTGGAATGATCTTTCAAATATTTCAACTTTATAATAAAATATAACACAGTGCTGTTGGTCAGAATATAATAAAGCCAAGACTTCCAAAATGCCACAATGATTTTCTGTTAATACACATCATTATTTAATAAGTGATATATTCAGGAAACAAGTGAGGTGTAAATCACAAGTAGATCTGGTTAACAGAGGCCTTCATGGAAGCATTCGTATTCATGTTATGAATTCATGCAGAAATACAAATATATCTGCATATAATTTGCACTACATATTCTCTGACAAATGTAGAAGACATGAAAACAGGACAATCAATCTTACTTCATACAGTTTACTCACTCTACAAGTTAAATGAATACACATTCCAAAACAACAATAAAGAGGGTACAAAGAGAGCATCAGCAACACGTGCTACATACATTATTATGTTATAGTAAATATTGCTGATTTTTTTATTGCTAGCCAGAGCAGGAGGGACTTTAAGGGATGATACCCACTATAGGACCAGCTGTTAGGAAAGTGGTTCACATAGGCCAGCAGAACTTTTGCTGAAGGATCTCAGTCTTGACAGATAAGGAGATTAACAGAGCAGTCAGGTGGTAAACTCATAGGGCATTTTGAGATGCTAAAGTTAATATGTTGGAGGAACAGCAGAAGGCCAACCTGGAGGAATTCACCCCATGAATCAGGGAGATGGGAAAGAGAGAAATATGCTTCTTGCTTTGACCACAAGATCTGACGTGAGCTGGGAAAGGCCATGGCTTGCCAGTGTGGACTACAAAGATCCTTTGCTGTCAGACTTGAGACTTCTCAAGTTCAGTTGAGCCGTCAGCAGCTGTCTTGAAATGGACCCTAGAAGGAGGGCTGGAGACCCTACCCTTTTCTAAAACAGGAAAGAGGAGATTTGGAGGACAAGAATTGAGGCATGCCATAATAGACCACCGCCTACAGTAGCTTATATCAGATGTATTATTATTATTATTATTAAGTCATTGGGGTGAAAAAGATAGAGCAATGTTCTCTCAACAGAATTAAGTAACATCACAGGGGCATTTTTTCATTCAAACTCTGAATATAGAACTAATACAAAATATAAAACCCAAGTCACAGGCAGTTTGAGGTGTTATAGATGATGGATGTTTCATTCCTACATGAGTGATCCTGAGTGGCAGCTGGAGGGTAGACACCCATTGTGACATCGGTTGCAGAGCTCAGAGGAAACAACCTCAAAGCTAGAAGCGCCCAATCATCCAGCGATATCTGTGGTAGCTACAGTATGTCCAGGTGTTCTGTCCACGGAAATAAACTCTTATAGAATGCTGCAGAAATCTTTGAGGATCTTGTTTATGTTTATCGTAAGCCTGTATCAATCAAACTTTTAAGAATTACACACAGGTTCAATATATGATGACAACGCAAGGAAAATGTATGCTTTTCTTCAAAAACATTTTAGTGTTAAAGTGTATTTGTGTGGTTGCCGCCTGTAGGAATTAAAATGGGTAACAATCAAATAGGAAATAGTGCAACCACTTCTTTAATGTTTTTTAGTCATATTAATGTCAAATAAATTGGTGGTCATCTTATTTCACTTTTTCATTTGCTGCTCCTTTAAACAAATGTATTCACTTTAATACTTCTACATCTCTACAGAGCACTTATATATTCAGCAAGACCTTACCATCTGTTTACATTCTAACATAACATAAAGAGATGAAACAACATGTTGAAAATGATCTCACATACCTCCTAAACAGATCCTTGGAAACCTCGGCCATGGTACCGAGTTTGGAATCTGGATAGATTGATTGCTTCTATGGACAGGTGTCTTTTATACAGGTAACGAGTTAAGAAGGCTCGTTGCACATACAAAATCAGCAGGGGTTCAAATAATAAATAATATAATAAAATAATAAATAAATAAAGGACTAGCAACAAGTCAGACTGAGTCCATGTTGTGATACAGAAAATGAGTTTTATTCTCACGTTAATGTCTCCACATACAAATCACATTCTTTTTAATAAAAGAAAAGTTCAATCAGTACCTGGCATCTAGATTCTTTCTAAGAAAACAACAATTTCATGTTGTATCTTGCACTCTTCAACATATGCTATCTACTCAGAAAAATAGTAAGATTACACTTTATTTCTACTTACTCTTTTAGGCCAATAGTCAAACTTGTGGACAAAATTTCTTTTGAAAAACTGTGCAAGAATAGATCCCTTTTTAATAATTCAAATAAAGAGTGATCCTTTTTTCTAATTAAGAATAAAAGGCCATCAATGAAATGCAAGGAACTGATGTGATACATAAAAAAGTGAATTAGTTACAGTAGAAATTATAGTACCTATTAATAGTCTACTGGAAACCTAGGAACAGTTACATGTTTAAGGGTCACAGATGAAAAAGTGCAAAACAGAAATAAATGGATAAAGTTATCTTAGTGGGTTTTGGCACAATAACATACAGGATATGGTTTAAAAGAAGGGCAGAATATTTTTGCCAATATTTTTTGCCTCCTTAATAAAAAAATACAATTAAATAACAATGAAAAGTCACTAACATTTAAACAGATCAGAGGAAAATCCTTTAAGATATTACCCTGCAAATTTTGCTTCATAGTGTCTCTTTTAAGGAGTACATTGATAAGTGACTGACAACCAACCACAAAAAACAAAAATAAATTCTTTTAAAAAAAACATGCAAATACCTGCTAAGACATGACTTCACTGTCAGACGTTCCTAGGCATATGACCTAGTAAAAATACATGTAATATATATTTATATATTTGTTTTTTAGATGTATCTGCATTCTGTAATATGTTATACTCTGTATTATTGTTAAATATATGTTAAAGAGATAGAATGATAGTTACACAGTGGTCTGTCTAGCCCTGGAGTGCATTCTGAGGAGTTAACCCGTTGGCCGCCGCTTTGGCCTACCTTCAAAACCTCACCATTGTCATGCGCTCAACACTGTACTGGTCTCAAATCAAGCCTCTAAATCACCTAGCCAAGGTGAAATGATACGTTGAGTCTTGATTAAAAACCTTTAAAGAGTTATGTTCTGGCTAAGTGACCAGGGGCTGGTTTCAGCTCAGGCTTCTTCTCCAAAGGCACTTCCGAAAGGCCCATAAACTGTCCACACACCCAGCTGCTATAGAAACACAATGCATAGAGCAAACAATGTGTTTTGAGTTTTCAGGGCCGTCACTGCTGCTAGTCAGGTTCAGTAAGAACACAGCTACATACTTCAAGAGGTTTGATGCTTTCATGCGTTTTGGCATGAAACACCACAAGGAGTGTGATGTGTGATCCTGGCATTCCATTTCTATAGCATCATATTCTCACAAACAACAATGATTTAACTCAACTGAAATTGTCATTACAATTGTGAACAACAGTCTCAATGCTGTTTTCTCTCTCGTACACACACACACACACACACACACACACACACACACACACACACACACACACACACACACACACACACACACAC
>JAUBNQ010000007.1:12180636-12198731 GCA_032353495.1 Ctenopoma kingsleyae | reverse complement strand
TGTGTGTGTGTGTGTGTGTGTGTGTGTGTGTGTGTGTGTGTGTGTGTGTGTGTGCGTGTGTGTGTGTGTGCGCTACATTCTCCACCCACATGTACTTGCTGGGGATCTGTCCCCTCTGGATCTGTTGTGCGTTCTCATCAAGCTGCCAGGCCATCCAGGTCCCAAAGCTGCCCTTTGGTAAAGACTCGTCCACATACAGGATGTCGTCCTTCTTAAAACTGAGGTCCCCCTCAGCCTCACCCGCTCGATCATAAAGTGCTCTGGTGAAAGGGAGAGACAAAGATAAATGGGGAGTTATGAATAGCAGGGCAGAGCGAGAGAACACAGGAGCATAAAGTTAATAAAGTGAGAGAGGAGCTGAGGTATCAAGAGAAGATAGGTGATAGGTAGAAAAAGAGTAAGAAAGGATGTGTGGAGAGCTTTTTTCCCCCATTAACAAACTAAATCATTTAAAAACTGCTTTTTGTATTTACTCAAGTTATCTCTGTGTAATATTGAAATTAGTTTGATCATTTGAATCATGTAAGTGTGGCAAATATGCCAAAAAAACCCCCCATCTCTTTCAGGAAGAAGGGAAATACTTTTTCACAGCACTGTTGCAACCTCATAAGTCATTCTTGAGCAGCCTATCTGTAACAGCCAGGCAGTCTGAGTATATTTACTGCAGATGACATCACAAGCCCACTTGCCTATATGACAAGTGACTGCGGCAGCTGTGGCAACATGCCCCGACAGACAGCCAACAATAAAACATGACTATTTTAGTGCTTCATTTTCCATTCATATACAATGTATTCCTAATGACCTGGAAAATAGTAAGCACAATAATGGATGTGTTGTTGGGTATAGTGTGTAGAGAAGAGATTAGATAACCTAAATGTGTGGTGTGATTAGCATCATTGCAGTCACACAGTGGATCTGGGATATAATTGAGAAAGATTCCGGTTTATCCAAAGGGCGCTCCAGTGTTGGTTCTATATATAGAAACATGGACAGTGATGAGGCTGCTTGGAGAAATTATTATGGATCTTTTTGTAGAGCAAAACACATAAATGCACAGCAGTGATTGGTGTGCATGTGTAATGTGTGTATATATACACACGTACCTAATATAAAAGCCATCTCCTGGAACGTCTTTGAGCATGTTGAAGTCATCAGGTCGATAGTGCACCTTTAGTGTGACCGTCTCTGCAGGTTTCAGCATCTCAACATACACCTCTTCTGCAGTCTTGTTCTTCATATTCACTGAGTTATACTGAAAGAGAAGAGGTGAAGAGAATTGAGGAACAAACCGCAGTCAAGTGAACTTCATATAAGAAAAACTCAAGGCGGTCAGCAAAGAAATTTTCTGCTCTGAGCTCAGTGGTATTACACCTATATCTCTTTACTGATTAACAAAAATATAAAGATCCATCTTTCTAAAATTTCAGAAAGGTGGGTGCAAGATTCCATACATACAGTGAAATATAAAATTGAAATAGATAATAACTTGAGTGTGTGTCTATAAATGTGAATCCAAACCTCTAGGATGAGGTCCCCTGGAAGCAGTCCATCAGGACCTCTGGCAGGACTGTCCTCATCCAGGCTTTCTATGTAAACACCTCGTAGGTTCCCTCCGCAGAGTGTGACTCCCACCTCTACCCCAGGCCTATGCACCGTCACAAGCCGTGGCTCACCAACTTTCTTGCTTGCCTCATTTGGCATTCTGGAAGACAACAAGTGGTCAGATAGACGCATAAAAGAGTGTAATGGTATGAAATGAAGCATGCATTCTTCTTATGCACAACATTTTTCACCCTTTATTAATGATTGTTTACATATTTACCTGATGAAATTGCGGGGGCTGGTAGTGGGCGTGGTCTGCTTAGAGGAGGGAGTGAGTGTGCCCTCATCCTGTTCGCTGAGTGTATCGATAGTGGAGTGATTGTCAGGGGTGGCGGCCCCACTCCCCTGGGGAGTCGGCTGAGTACCGATTGGCTCAAGACGGGAGCTGCAATTAAAAACAAAAAACATGAAAGTCTCCGTTTAATGTACTGCATAATAAAATCACTCTGTTATCCGGGCATGTTAAACAAGCAAATCGGACTAGGGAGTGCTTGTTATGAAGGAGGTTAGAAACAGAAAGTCTGTACATAAGACAGGAGCTGCTGTTTTGTTTACTCTAACCATCTCTTATGCTTAAATAAAGCATTTAAACAAGCCTTGATTATGATCAACTTTTGGTAAGCACATTATCAGCTGCAGGAAGCCAATAAGTCAATAATAATGACACACATAAACACAATAAGTACTCTGTCTGTATAGGCTTTTGAGTACTAGTACTAGTATACTACTTTACTAGTATATGGTAGAGAGGATTCTCATAATCATAGATCAATATTTTAAACTGTCAAATATTGTGCCCTCCAATTTCCAGTATGGGTCCACCCTACAATGCATTTTGAGAATATTTAAAGACGAACAGCTATGAAGTTAATTACATCTTTACATGTAGCGCAAGAGTGAACAACTGCTGTATTAGAACTTTATTCCCAGAGAAATGCAATGAAAATGCATCACCTGGCTTTACTGCTCAAAACCCACAAATGACCTACATATGCACTTAAAGAACATCTGGCTATACACAACTCTATAAATATATTCTATTCTTTTTACTGGAAATTATTCAGGGGTCACCCAAGCAGCACACGTTGGATTCAAAACTAAGCTGCACATTGGAGATCTACACAAACATTTTTCAAGGAACACAATTTTACCTGGAGCGAGAGTGGTTGCCCAGCTGGTACATGTGTGGGTTGTACTGGGCCATAATGGTGATGGTGTCACACTGCTGGCCAATGATGAGACGAGCTTGCTGCTCCGTAGCATTCCTCAAGTTGATACCATTATACTGACAAAGGAAGGAAGTGCGATTAATGATTTTTAGGCAAGATGGGGTTGTAAATCCCTTCATTTTATCTATATGATGCATGCATGAATGCATAACAGCAAGTATTAAAATACTGGGAACTGTGACAACACTAGCCTTCCAGGAAGTCAAGTCACACACAATAAATAAATGGTATGGAATAAAATGATTGAGCTATAGAAGAAACTATGTAATATCAGTATTAGACTTCTCCTGCATCGCTGTGTTCCGTTAGAGGCATCCGATAATGTGTTATTTTTTATTCTGCTTGAAGCTATAACCTTTTCGACATGCAGTAGGTTGTTCGTACCTCCAGTAATTGGTCTCCATACTCCAATCCTGCCTGCTGGGCGATGCTACCTCCAGTAACTTTAGAGACAAAGATTCCTCCGTTCTCTCCACTGACGATGGAGATTCCCAGAGGCTCTGCGCCTTTGTGAACAATGACATTGCGGGGTTCCTCCAAGTATGGCCTGGTGCGAAAAGAGGAATATTCATAAATGAATAACATCATATAAGAGTACTAACTGTACACCACATAGGAGAAAGTAGAGAGGATAAATTGTATGGTAACATTTTCAAATCTGGGCGGACCAATTTGTTTACAGCTCTGGAGAGTTATTCCCTATTCCAGCATTCTGTGGTGTACCTTTGAGTAGGGGTAGGAGGAGTAGTAGTAGTAATAGTAGTAGTAGTCATAGTCAGTACCAAATTTTTATAAAACTTAGAAAAGACTTTATTTAGAAATTATTTAAGATTCCTTTTTAACCCTTTTTGAATATTCTGAAATCCTTTTTTGTGAGACATGGATCACACGAGCAGGGTTTATTTGTGAGTCGATGTCACTTTAATCCACACCTGAAATCAAAGTTTGACGGTTGATTCCAATTTCTTTTTATTGAAATCTTCTCCAACCTATACTGGGAATGTGTGAATGATGCATTTACAAATACAAGTACTGCGATGATTTGTGCATAGTTAGTAAACTACATTATGTTCATTCATATTTTTAATTTAGATGAAGACCTACATACATACAGCAAATGCAGATAGTTCTAAGACATGACAGGTTCAAATTACAACTTAGCCTTTATAATAATCAATATAAAACATTTGAACAGGAGTTTAAATTTCTCCCCAGGCCTGTAAATTGATCATTTCTTCAAAGTGCCACTTTTTGCCTGGCTTGCAGAAGAAACTGGACGCAGACACTGTACAACATCATGACAGCACAGGCAAGTCAAATCTCTCCACATGAAGGAGATTTGCAGAAACTTGTGTCCTCATAACAAGTTGGCTTTGGACATGGCATACAATTCCATGAAGGAAGATAAGAGGAATGGATTAGCAGCCAGAGACAGGGGTAAAAAGAGTGGTGGTGTACAAACAAGACCATGACCCAGAAGGTTGCGGCTGAATAATAATACCATTGCATGACATACAGTTGCTTTGGAAAGTATTCAGACCCCTTCACTTTAGTGCACTGTATACTTGAACTGAGAGTTCTAGCTTAAGTCTTTACATGCTTTGTACACCTGGATTTTAGGTAGTTTCTCCTTGAAAGAAATTCAGACTGAATGGGAACTGTCTAAACTGCCATCTTCTGGTCTCTCCACAGGTGTTCTATGGGGGTTTAAGTCTAAGAGACTGGGTGTAGGCTTCAGGTGACTGCTAAAAGGTAAACACTTGGGTCCCCCCCAAGGACCTCTCTGTATTGGGCTGCATGCATCATTCCCTCAGTTCTTACCAGTCTTGCTGTCTATTCTGCTGATTACCATGCTCATAGCATGATGCTGCCACTACCATGTTTTACTGCAGGAATGTTATTAACCAGGTGATGAGCTGTGTTGAACAGAAATAGAGCTCTGAGTTTGTATCATCAGACCTTTTACCTGCATATGTCATCTGGTAAACTCTAAGCAGGCAAGCAAGCATCTTTTGTACTCAAGATAGTTCTGGTATAACTGACGAAATATAACTGAGATTATTGTCCTTTCAGCAGGGTCTCCGGTTCCTGTAGAGAACTACTGAAGTTTTATTAGAGGGATCGCTCAGTTTGTCTGGGCACACAAGAGTCCTAGAGGTTTAGTAATTCTTCCATTTCACAGATATTCATTATTCAGAGTTACTTCTGGACACACTCAAAGCTTTAGAATTTGTTTTCTATCTTTGCATGTTTGCATTTCATATCCTTGCAGGTGTTTGCATTTATAAATTATGTCCAACCAATTCAGTTTGCCACAGGTGTACTCGATCAATCAAGTTCTTGACACTGTTCAAGGAAAATTAAAGCAAACAAGATGAGACTGACCATAAGTGACACAGCAATGGTCTGAATGCTTCAAATGTCGTGGATTTTTACCTAATCTGCAAACATTTCTAAAAACAAAATGAGGATGTTCTCAAAACACAAGTGAAGGGTGAATACTTTTTAAAGAGACTGTACATACTGCAGACTAATGGGTAACTTGTCTTAAGGCCTAAATCCACACGTGCATATTGACCATGTTGTCATCATAGGGCATGGATACTGCATGCAATTTCTGAGATTCAAGTGGATTTTCCTACATGGATGAAGCCAGGTGAAGACATAAACATAACTATCTGAATTTCACCAAGTGTAAATAATCAGGGCTTTGTTGTTTCCTAAGGCACAAATCATATACTCAAGCATGCAAATTGCAGTGGGTAAAAATCATCACAAAATCTCCTTCTGCATTCCATATAGTGCATGTAAACTACTATCCTGCTCCTCCATATTATCTACTTAACTGCAGTGAAGCATGTGAACTTTGGGGAAGGGTGGGGGGCATTCCCTTGTTTGTAGCACTGAGGAAAAACGAACCTTAGGCTCCTGAGAGAGGAGAACCTCGGCCTTGCAGCCAGAGGAATCCTTAGAAAAGATCGATTACGGTAAAGAGATCTAGAAGTGGAAGGTTACAGAGAGGCAAGAGGAAGATAAAGAGGAGAATGGATGACAGATATCACCCAGAAACAGTAACAGTGTGAGACAGAGGTGTCAGAAATGCAAAATGGGACAGAAAAAGTTGGTGGGAAAGATAAAATAAAATACCAACACGCCAGCAGATCAGTGCTTCATTTTTAGAAACAGACGAAGCTTCTACAAAATTATTAAAATGAGTTTTAATATGATTACAATATGAATTCCAATGAGGGACTACACAGTTCTGACCATGATAGACCTGTTGCCTGGCAACGCCTTTTGAAATAGCCTGGGAGAATCCCTTAAGGCAGACATGGGCCATATTGTACCTTCTACAGAAGCAATTCTTATAATCATGTTCTGTATCCCAGTCCTATAACAGGCAGCACTGATCCACTAGACATCAATAAACCGCCAATAAATATATATCACCAATGTAAACCTTTCAAGAAATTGGTCAAAAATATGACAAAAAGCTCATTTTCAGGCGTCTTACTGAGCTAGTCATGGATACTAAATTTCTTTTATCATACCGGTCTTTCCTGCGCTCCCCTATTGGCACCGGGCTGACTGAGATTCGCGGAAGAGTGGAAATGGAGCCTTGTGATTGACTGCTGGCAAACGATGAGGTCTCTAGATTGAGTGGTGACTGTGGAGGTGTGATGAGACTGGGACTGCTACACTCAGAGTGAGAGAGGGAGCCTGGATTTAGAGGAAGAGAGGCAGAAAATGACAGAATAAGGGTGTTTGACATGTATATCTTACATAAAAAACACACTGAAAAGTGATCATAACTGCAACTTCACACCTTTTTGTGATATATAGAGCTTTAATAAAAGGGACAGTACACATTTCATCTCCTGTGTCTCACATCCACAAATATCCTGACATTTAATTTTGGAAACAACAACAACAGTACTGGTAATATACTTTAATGATCACCTTGGGATAATTGTTGCTAGACAGCTCTACTCGAGGGTGCTATTCAAGCATTTTGGTGTTTTGTCCAAGGACACCTCGACACGTGGCCAGGAGGAACCAAGAGTCAAACTACTCTCCCTGGAGTTCATGGACAACTCCTCTACTTCCTGAGCCACTGCTGCCAAATGCACCGTTGGGATTTGAGCCCAGGATTTGACCTCCTGTTTACCAGACAGTAGTCTAGTAAAGATTAGTTAGCTTTAACCAACTAAGCCACAGCACTAAAGCTGCGCTTAGCAGATAGTTGCTTTTGAAAGTTTTTTTTTTTATATATTTAAGTAGTTTGTAAAGACATTGTGCATTTGCACATTTTTATATGTTGGTTTCTACCTGGTTCTTCTGCTGAGGAGGAGGTTTGGATAATTAGATCTTGAATTGGAGAGTATTTAGAGCTGCACACATTATCCTGCCTGAACACCATCTGACTCCAAGCTACATGAAAACCTGAAGTCAAGCTATATGAAAACCTTGTGCAGGGGAGATAAAACTGTCATAGTTTTGAGGTAATTTAAAGTTAAAAACACTGGAAGGTTCAAATTATTCAAACTATATACTACTAAACTGTACCTCTGTCTGACCCCAGCATGGAGCGGGGGTAGCGCGGAGTGGAAGGGATTTTGATCCTCTCGGTGCGGTATTGGACATTATTGGCAGAACCTGGAAGATGGACAGAAGATGATACAGGAATGAATGCTGCAGCACAATATCCAAAAAGAGAAAGGGAGTCCTGTGATTTTTATGCATGTGTGTGTGCGTGCGTGTGTGGGTGTCAGACTGACCGAGTCGTGCACTGGAGGGCAGTGAGTTTGTACCGTGTGAAGCTCTGCTGCTGCGTGACGATGAAGATTCAGAGTAGTCACTTGTGCGCTTCTGCTGGCTCAGGTCCAGGCTCAGGCGACCCTGGTGTTGTGGGCTGTGCGGGAAAAAATAAGTAAACATTCAAATAATTACACATACAGTCCTTATGCAGTTATATAAATATGGCAGATAATTCACAATTCAGAGTTAAATAAATTGATGGACTGAGTTAAACCAAAACTGCACATACTAAAGCAAAGAAAGAAATTATTTTCCATCCTAACCCAAATTTAATTATGTGCTTTTGCCTTTGGGAAACGTGATTAAACATATTAGTCATCAAAAGGCCCCGTGAGAAACAGTGGACCAACAATTAACAAACCCTTGATGTAAACACAATTTAGAACCAGGATCAAGAAAAGAGTCAGAGTGTGAAAAGAATGGAACCTGGTGTGGGTGTGCTGGTGACATATCTGGGAGGCGACAGACGGACAGTTGCTGGTATGAACACGGTGACTACGCACAGTGTACACTGGATTCCGCATCACGGCAGTCACAGCAGGGCATGGAGCCAGTCCCCGGTGAGCTGAGTCTGACGGAGAATAGATACACTACGAGGTTAGAGAGGGAGGAAATCTATGATTATGGTGAGAGCGTGTGTTTTTGTAAGCATTTGAGAAACTCACTAGGAGGTAGGATACCATTGTAGACTGTGGGGACAAAGCCGACACTGTGCCTATGGGAGCGGCTGGGGGAGGAACGCAGCATGTCCCTGGGTTCTGGTGAATGCTCATCATTAGAGTAGCTCTGTGACGAATGAAAAATGGCATTTACTATTTTCCCTACAGGGTAAGAAAACACTATTATATGTTGGGAAAAATCCTCTACTCTTTGCTAGAGACAAGTATCATATAAGAAAAACGGCTGCTTGAACATCCCTCAATAGTAAAATTTATCCCCAATGTGTTCTTCTGCATGCTTCAGGGCCTGAAGAGGTAGCCAGGCATGATTGTCTGAGCCCCAGGCACTGACTCAGCTCATGAGTTGGGTGGCTGTCCCAGTGCTGAAGCATCAATCACTCTGACACTCTGCCTAAGAGGCAAGTCCCAGACGCATAACTTTGATGGAGCTGTAAATTCTATTACAGAATGGTTGTTTTGGCACGCTAGAATGATTTGAAATGTTGGAGCCATTTAGATATTTTTGGAACACTTCTCTGCATCAAACATTATGTCCTTTTCTCTTTATTAGAGAACATTTAGTAGATTTTAGGAGCAAACACAACAAAACAACTCTAAATGCACTTTTGAGGTTTAATTTTGACTCACTTGGAAGGTGGGAAGTGCGATGGTCTGAGGTGTCATCCTACGTCGGAGGGCAGGGGCAGACTTAGGGCGCGGCCTCTTCACCTCTGGCTCTTCCCCTCTGGTTCGGCCAATGTCCTCGTCACATGACTTCCTCGAGGTCAGGACCTTACCATCCAGGAAATAGTGGTTTCCGTTCCTGTCTCTTTCTCGTTCACTCCTTTCTCTGCTCTCTCCTGCTGACATGGAGATGACAGCCTCCCCCTTGCCATCAGAGGTGATCGTGCAGTCAGAGGCAGAGCTGCTTTGATGTTTGTGTTTGAACTTAAAGGAGTCACTGCGAGTGGGTGGAGTTGGAGGAGTTGGGGTAGGGGTAGATGAGGAAGAGAGGGAATCTGTTTTCGATGGCTGTGGGGAATGGGAAGCGGCTGCAGCAGCAGCTACTGCTGCAATCTGATTGGCTGCCATGTACTCCATCTTAGAGGAAGGTGTTTCGGGGCGTTTGAAAGTATCTGGGTCAAAGATAGATTTCCTCTGCTTTGGTGATTTGTAGATTGAGAGCTGGGCTGCTGCTGTGACTGGACTGGTGTTGTCTTGTGCAACCGACATACCTCCCACCATCATCTTAGGCCATGTTCCACCACTGTGCTTCTTCTCCAGGGTTGTCTCCATTGTGATGCAGTCTGAGGGGGAGACAGGCTCAAAGGGTAAGGAGGAAGGTGCCTTAGTGTAGGGACAACACTCCTGGAAAGCACTGGGCCCATAGCGGCCAGTGCCCAAGTCAGAGGCCGGGCGAAGGCTAGTGGCATGGAGGGAACCTGTTGAGAATGGCTTACTAATATCGCTGTAGGCTTCATCAGATTCACCTCTGACTTTCCTCCTCTCCCCAGAGATGCTACTTGTGCTGGTACTTCCAACATCTGTACAGAAAATGTCAGTCTGTGTCGAGCTGTTGTGTTTGAGGTTGCGGCTGTTCCGGGAGTGAATCTCTGACAGGTGAATGCGCCCATTGGACTTCTCTGATGACTCCCGCAGACTCTCAAAGATGTTCTGACCCGATGTGCTGTGAGGGAAGAACTGTGGGATGACAGAAGAAGTATTAGCTACATAAATGTGGAAGTTGTTTTTAAATGACACAAATTAGATTGTTGAAGGATCACATAATTTAGTTCTCATGTACCACACAAATAACATTATAAAAGTGTTGTGTAGGGATTACAAAAGTAAAAAGAAAGCTTTTGAAGATTTCCAGCACAGCTGAAGTAGAAAAGGAGCTTTAGAAAATGTGATGAGTGTGACCCACCTTCATGAGAGACAGGCTAAGAGAGTCCCTGCAGCTCCTCAACAGAGCCTCACATTCTGTCACAGATTTGTTATCCAGAGCAATGCCATTTATCTGGGGAGCCGAGAAAGACATTGAAAATAAGGACAGGTCCTTGACAGGTCCTTGACAACTAAAACAATGCACATTAGTCTTTCTGAGATTTCTCTCATCACCTGTGTGTATGTCCTAAGTGGCAGCATTATTAAAACTGAAACCACAAACATACAGGTGACAGGTATCTTGTGTAGATGAGGATGCCTGGGGCTTAAGATTTGTCTTGCACTGCTGCAGCGGGGAAACCACACAAAATCTAGGGCAGCACATTTCGGCCTGAAGAATCCTCAAACAGTGATCCACACATTTCCATCACAATAGACCCGACTTGAAAGGAATTTTGACTAAAGGTATTACAGAGCAAATTGGGGAATATATTATGGCTGAGATTTATCACAAAACAAGTTTAGGAAAGAACTAACCTGGAACAAGTTTGATATATTTGATCAAGCTGGAAAACAAATCAGTCATTGTCTGAGCCACTGAGTTCAGCTACCTACATTATATTGCATCTCTTGTATATTTCATTATGGATTCAGCACTCTGGACTTTTTTTGTAAATCCAATTAAGCAAGTTATATATAACCTGATACATTAATGTGATTAAAATCCACAAGGGTGTGATAAAATACGATACTCTTCCACGATTAACATCTCTTAACACATCCGTACTTACTTACTAATCGTGGTTGCAGCTAAGCTATCATCTGGCATATCAGTTCCCTGGCTACTTGGAGGAGTGCAGTGCTGCTAAATGCTCAGCAGAGACACCTAAGAGCTCTGAGATATAAAAGCAATGCATAGGTTTCATGCTTAAGTTTAAACTAACACTGGAGTTAAAATTTCTGCTGCTACTGGCAGATTAACTTAGGAGGTCACTTTTCAAAGACGGATGGATATACGTAGCTCCATTTCTGACACTTGTCTTTTCTCTTGCATTCCCTTAAGTGTGGATATATTCCAGCTGTGTGTGCAAAGACACCTCCACCAAGCCTTCTACTGCTGCTAGTTTTTGAGGATTTGATCAAAAAAAAGAGGTGATTTTTCCCTTCCACTTTACATACTCAACCAAATCCCATTTTATCTGGGTTTGGAGTGTAGATACTGGAATGGATCAAGGTCTGGATTAGAAAGCCAAAGGAACCTGTGTGAGCTGTACTGTGGCAGATATGGAGAAAAGGAGTATTTAAAAAAAAAGAAAGAAAGAAAAGAGGATTCCATAGACTCTGACAATGACTCACAGCAATCAGTCTGTCTCCAACTGTGAGAGAACCTTCTCTTGCTGCTGGACTGCCCTGGACTATGGCAGTGACAAACACCCCCGTCTCCAGACCAATTCCACAGTCTGAGATATAGAAAATAAATTCAGATTAACAAGAAATCCTGAAAGAACTGAAGTATAAACAGAAAAAAAACAGTGACAAAACATTCAAGCAAGCTGGGTAACTTGGCAGACTCATACCTTTGTGTCCCACAAGGTTGATGTGAACAGGAGTGACAAGCCTTCCCCCCAAAGACTTCCTTCTTCGTACCACCATGTTGATCAATCCTCCACCATTAAGAACAGCTTTCACCACCTGCTTCCTGTCCTTATTGGTCAGGTCAATGTCGTTAATCTTCAGCAACCAATCATTCACTCTGGGAACCCAAAAGGATAGATGATAAGACATTTCATAAACCATTAGTGCAGAAAGGGACCCAGAATAGTTGCTTAAGACAGCTCATACCTTAATCTTCCATCTGCAATACTTCCTTTGTCCACCCTTGTTACAAATATTCCACAATCTCCTGGTAAATATGGATCATTTACCCCCTCAGCAATATCAAACCCAAGTGCCTTCAAATCCATGTCATCCTGTAAAGGCAATAAACTAAATGTCATTCATTTTGACAAGATTACTTCAGTATCATCAACTTTTTTTCCAGTGACTGTGAGGAGACTGGAATATCACTAAATCACTCCCAGTAATAAGAGCTGAGCACTGCTCTTACCCTGTCTTTCTCAAACTCCACCACCTCCGTCTCCCACTCCAGGGAGTCTGTGTCGATGGCCGAGTCGTGAGAGCTGTGGGCCATTAGCTGACAGAACCGGGCCTCCTTCTCCAGCTGGCTCTCCATCTTCTCCCTTAACAAAGAAAGACATCACACACACAGAGTCAAAGGCCAGTAACTTGAGGATGGATGGGCAGAGACAACAGAAAGAAAGAATCACACACAATCAGTCTGGGTTTGCATCTACAGGGATGAAACAAGATGCAGATATTTAAAAAGCAATCATTTTAGGTTAAACTGGCTTCAAACTTTTTTATCTTTTACATTTTTTCTTATATCCTTACACTAGCAAACACCTTGTGTGTAGAAGTTTAGGGAATCAAATTTATAGAAAGTAGAATGCACAGAATGTCACACTGTCAGTAAGATATATGGTGTCCTACTGAGGTGTGCCTCGAGGGTAGCTATGACACTAAAAGCCCAATCTTACATTGTTCTTTAAAGAGGCTAGAGGAAGAAACTTTCAAAGTCACAGCATACTCAGTTTAGTGAGTCAAAAGTGTTATGTACACTTTAGCCAGCAGAGGGCGCTTTCAAATGCATCATAAAGAGTCATAAGCAGGGAGGAAGAGACACTGAGAAACAAAATGCCTGTGTGTGTGCGTGTGTGTGTGTCCAAAACACTGATGCTTTTTGGGATTACACTTTTAATCTGGATATGTGGAAGTGGTGCCAGACAAACAACTGAGCTCAATGAAGTCTCCAAAGGCAGAATATCACAGCTTACACCCTGCCACAAACTGAGTGCAAGAGCTTAAAGAGACAAAGACAGTAAGGCACACAAAGTTGGCTGAGTAGAGGCAATGTTGCTCTAGGCTCACTCAAATGCAGAAGGCTTTTCTGTTTATTGCTTTTGAGCCTTCCGTGTAACTTTCATTGTAACAGAGAAGCAGAACCACCATGAAGGCTCACTTCAGTTCTTTGAGCTCTCTCAGTGAATCATTCTTCTGTTTCCTCATATCGTCCAGATTACGCAGGGCATCGGCCAGATCGCTAACTGCTCTGTCCCTTTCCCGCCGTAGGTTATCACACAGTGTCCTGAAGAAGGAGTGGACAGAAGAGGGGAGATATGTGAGAAGGATGGGGTATATTGGGGGGGTGCAGATATTAGGCAGTGAGTCTGATCTCTGGCCCCTTCAGCTCTGTCAGAAGTCTTTAAAAAAAAAACAATACTGACCTTATACTCTCCCTCTCTGCCACTATTTTGTCCCTCTCTTGAAAGGCCCAGTCCCGTCGACATTTGGCCACTTCAGCCTCTTGTGTGGCCTCCTTCAGTTCTTGGGACATGGCCTCATACTGTTTCCGCAGCATCTCAATCTCTTTATTGGCTCGTTCCATGTCCAGTGTGGCCGAGTCTTGTTTCTAAGAACATTGAACATACATGAAAAGGATTATTCTTTATAGAAGTGGGCTAAACACATTCAATTGTCCCATTCATTAAAAAAATGATGAGACTAACCAGGTGTGTGAATTCAGATAATCTAAAGACTCTAAAATGAGCTTCAAAGTCCTAAAGTTCAAGAATATAACCTGCAAGTCTTTTTAGAGGGCCATCTAGTGGCCAGACAGAGATGGGACATAAATCCAGTCAGTCAGTCCACTGTCCACAACTGACAACTCCTTGGATGCACTAAGCTCTTTGTCATGTGTCCAACAGTTAACCTTATACGGTCAATTCTAAAGCTGTTTCCAACCTGTCTGGCTTGATAGTACTCTCGGAGCAGCTGATCCCTTTGAATGATGGCCTCCGTCCTCTCTTTGCGGGCCACATCCCTTTCCTCTCGGACCATCTCGATGTCCTTGCACGCCTGACTCAGTTCCTTCTGGGCCTCAGCCTTGTCCTTCACCTCGTGGCAGTACTTCTCCAGCAGCTCGTTCCTCTCGCAGATGGCCCTGTCGCGGTCTACCAGCGACGAGCTCAACTCCTGTCGTGGAACAAAGGGAGCAAAATGGAATGAGGGCATCTCAACACTGTGAGTCATTAATGCAAAGTGAAAACATTATTTGAGGGCCAGTGCATAGTGATCCAAAGCTAGTTATGAATCTCTTTTGTCTGTCAACCAGAATGTTCAAAAATATTCTTCAGAAAGAATGCAGTGGAGCTAAGCAATTTTTTGTGATGCGCCATGGGTGACAATAGTCTTTGATCCACTGACTGAGAAGAACATACTTGGTCTAAGCCACGAATGAACTCACTAAAAACCTGACAGGTTCATATTAAATTGTCAGAGCGAATAGTTAGACGGACATTTACAGTTTTTGACGGATAGGCTTGACATACCATCTGTCTGCTCAGTAACTGTCAGTAAGACAGCAAGGGAACCTGAGTGATGAGTAATGACAATAACAGATTTACTCCAAAATACATACATTTTTTTGAAAATAAAAAAATATTACAGTCGAACAGAGCCAGGCTAGCTGTTTCTCCTAATTTACGGTATTTATAGTAGGCTAGCATAACAGTGCAGATTCCAGTTACATATTTACAGACACTAGATTGGTATCAAACCTTTCATCTTTTCTAAAACATCTGTATGCTCCAAAATGTCAAACTGTTTGTTTGTAAGATTTTATACTATACTACTTATATATCAGCTATAACTGATATATAAAATAAGGTTGTGGATATGATACATTTTTAAGTCTGATACCTGTCTAAGTGCCTCCAACTCTTCACTGGCCACCACTCTCTCTGAAGACGTGTTTTTCAGTCGGGCCTCGGCAGCCTCTAGTTCTGTCTGTAACTTGTCCAGCTCTTTGATCACCTGGTCCCTCTCGCTCATGATGAGGCGATATTCGTTGAAAACAGAGTCCCTCTCCTCCTTGTACTTCTCACAGTCCTTGGCTGACTTCAGCTGCAAGTTCTTGTAACGTGTCACCTCCGACTGCAGACGCTCCATCTCTCTCTGCAGCTCCTTGTTCTGGACCGAGGACTTGTTTAGCTCCTGCTGCACTGAATCAAACCTGAGAGAATGGAGGAAAATGTGGAGCTTTTAAATGCTACATTTGACAAATGTAGTCAAATAAGATGCTGTTTTACTGAGTGCTGTCTGAATAAAACTCATAGCAACAGTTATTTTATCTTTTTCTTATATAGTCATAAAGTATGCAGACCACTTCACTTTTTAGGTAGTTTATCCTATTCTTCCTAACAGATTCTTTCAAGTGCCATAAAATGGTGTGATGGTGGTGGAGTGGAAGTCACGCCAGCCTCGTCTTGGCTGCTTCCTTTGGCTTGTGCTCATACTGAAAGGTTAACTGTCACCCCAGCCTCAGGTCTCATGCACTCTGAAACAGGTTTTCTCCTCTGCATAAGGCCCACACACCCTTCTCTCCTTGCCTGATGTCCCTGATGCTGAGAACCCCCTCCAAATCACACGATGCTGCCACCACCATGCTTCAGTGTAAAAATGGTATTAGGCAGATGATGTGCAGCACCAGATCACCAGACACAGTGCTTGGAGTTCTGCCCAATCGGAGCCAACAGACCACATAATCTTTGTCCTCATGTTCGCAGAATCCTTTAAATGCTGTTTTGGCAAACCCCAAACACCAAACCAATCAACCACAAAGACCTGACAGATAAGGTGCTACTGAGATGTTCACCCTTCTGTCAGGCTTTCCCATCTCTGCAGAGGACTTCTGAAGCTCTGTTGTGAGACCACTTTGGTTCCTGCTTGATTTACCTCCTTGACAAAAGCTCAACTTTTCCGATTACTTATTTGTTTGGACGACCAACTCTAGAAAAGACTGTCAGTTGACCTAATCTTACAGTATTGGTTAAATGCTTTTATGTGGATGTAAAGCCCTTTGTATTGCTGTTTTGTATTACACATGCTATATAAATAAAACATAACTTGATTTATTCCATTTCACAATTATTGAGGCCACTGCGCTCCTGAAAACAATCAAATCTTTCTAAGCACTTTTATACTGATCTATGTCTCACCACATTATTGTGGAGGTCTACATAAAGTTCTTTGGACTTCATAGCTTGGTTTTTGTCCTCACATGCTATGTGAACTGTCGAACTTTCTATGCATAGATCAGTGCCTTCTTTACACTATGTCCAATTACTTCAGTTTGCCAAAGGTTGACTCAATCATGTTCTAGTCTCATCTCAAGAACAACGAAAGCAAACAGGATGCAACTGACCACAATTTAGATGCTACAGCAAAGGGTCTGAATACGTATGTAAATTAAAGAGTGCAGTTTTAATTAATTTGCAATTTTTTTAAAAATATGTTTTTGTCATTAATAGTATGTTGATTCTTAAGCAAAAATTGCATCATTTCCACATTTTAAAATGAAGTCATTTTATGTACAACATAGGAAAATGTGAATGAAGTGAAAGGGTCTGAATGCTCTCTGTCATTACTATATACAGTACTATATTTGTTTACAGGTGTTGGGTCTTCACCATCTCTGCTACACTAATTTAATCATGGAACTGAAAAAGGGATTAAATTAAAGGTTGTTTTTTTTAATATATACCGATGTAATTTAGTCTTAGTCTTTCTGTGTGTGTGTGCAGGTGATGATGCTTTCACCTCCTCATCGAGGTGGAGTACTGCTGTTGGTACTGCATGGCAGAGTCGCGCTGTTTGAGCAGTGCATCCATCTGTTTCTGCAGCCGCCGGTTCTCTTCTTCAGCCTGCTCCAGGCGACTGAGGTCTGTGTTGTGGTTAGCCACCTTCTCACTGTAGCGTTTGCTCAGGGCATCATAATCCTTCTTTACACCTTCTAGCTTGTCCATAGCTGTGTCATACAGTTTGTTTAACACCTCTGATGAGCCTTTCTCTCTCATTACCTAGTAAGGACAACAAAAGTCTTATGATACGTTATTACACATCTAGTGGTAGTGTTCAAACTGTTGCTGGCATCAGATGAAATTGAACTAAGCCTGTATTTGTTGTGCCCCACTTTAGCAGCAGATGGCATCAATGTGTAGGCAGGATTCTATTTTTACAGTGGTCTAGTGCCAGTTTAAACAAGGGCTTTTATAACAAGCAAGTGCATAGTAGCACTTAGGCAAATAAGTAAGACCAAAACCAAATGAGTATTTTATGTGTTTCCTTCAGAGTACACTACTCATTCTCTGTGAGACAGAATGTCTCATTACTGCACGTCTTGCTGATGGAGTCTTCCAGACTGGTTAGAGCTGCTGTGACCTGAGGGCTGTATTGACCTCATCTACACAACATTTACTGCATATATGCTGATCTTGTAGCTACATGGGTCAGTGTGCCCTTTGCCCAAGCCAAAGCCCTTCTCTTCTGTGTTTGCCCTTTTCAGAAATGCTCTGTGTGCATTTCCCTCTGCTTGGCTGCCCTGTGCTCTTAACTACTGCATAGTTCCCATGGGTGTTGTGTGAGACAGTACTGCACAGTTGTCCAATACGGGTCAGAGCGCCCTTATGCCATTCAGGACAAGTTATTCAGTACAAATAACACAATAAGCAATATACTGTAATGTCACAAATGTATGATTTCAAAATATAAAAGGTCTCACAAGTATTAACAATGTGTGACACTGTAGCAACTAACCAATATTTTTATGAAAGGCAATTTGATTTTGCATATACTCTAGCATCTGTGCCATATCAGTAAATCTGAGAAGGTAATTCCTGTACTTCTAACTTCTGGGCAGTTAAATGTGATTGTGAGAGCACCGTACCTGCTGTTGCTGCAGTCGTAGGTCTGCCAACTCTTTCTGGTCTTGACTGTGCAG
>JAUBNQ010000007.1:12153759-12171004 GCA_032353495.1 Ctenopoma kingsleyae | reverse complement strand
ACACACACACACACACACACACACACACACACACACACACACACACACACACACACACACACACACACACAGGCCTAGGTCCTAGGCTGCTGTAGACAGAGCAAGCTGCTGAATGGGCACTTTAGGCCTGCTAAACTTTTCAACAAAAGGCCTGTTGTCTCCCTCTCCCTTGCTCCCTCTTTCTATCACCCTCTTCTGTCTCTCTGGTGCGTCCCTCCATTTATGTGTGTGGAGAAACAAAACCACTCAGTGGGGGAAAGACATGTAATGATCCAGAGGAATAAGAAGGAACACTTTAAAAAATAGAGAGAGAGATGGACGGTGAGCCAGAGAAATATAAAACCATAAAGCACAGGAATGAGAAACTAAAGGAATGGAAAAATGTAGGAAAGGAGACAGCAGAAGAAGAAGATTGTGGACGTTGCATCCTGTCAGAACAGATTGTGTTGCCCTGCTCTCTGAGTGTTTTTAAATCACTGTCACAAACCCTTGAGTCTGAAGTGAGCAGGGGGGGATGTGCAGGTACATTTCTTCTTCTACTCTATTCCTTCAGGTGGAACTCTGGCTGTGTAGCACAAGGGGATGAGCACAGAATCCAAGGCATGAAATCAGCTTGATTGCAGCTGCCTGGATTTAAGGAATGTATTTAATTCAGTATGAGAACACAGAAATGTTCTCTTGTTCTGCAACATGACCAAAACCCCAGTCATACTCAATATTCTGAGTGAATCTTCCACTCTGAAATGTAATCAGAGTTAGAGAATTTGTTAAAAAGAATGTGCCACAGTCTCTTGGAATAACAATGCACAAAACAGGTTAAATAATGAATGATTGGTATGTTCTCTGCAGCAAATGTGTCGGAGTTTGCCAGAAAAGCACTAATAATTTACAGAGCCCAGGCTTTACACAACTGAGCATTTATGAGTGCATCTGTATCCTTTGTCTTTGGGGTGATTATGTTTCTTTGGAGTTGGGATGATTTCATATGTGTGCGTGTATGGCGGCTCAGCTGGCAAAGGAGGCACATCTGAGAACAAGAGCAGGCAGGCAGGCAGGCAGCATGAGAGGAGGACGATTTGGGAGCAGGTTGCTATCAGCAAGACTCATCACACACACAGGCATAATCATATTCCCTCTCTTCACACACCCTGTGTCTTTCATAGACGCAAACAATTTGAAGATTTCATCCCTATGTGCTATTTCTACCAGCCTCTTTGCCTGAAGGTACTCGGCTTGTCTTGGGTCGCTCACAAGTGTTGCTAAAACGCGGTAATCCCATCAGCTGAATCACTACACTAAAGATAATAAAAAGCACATTTGAAAAAACCACAACACTTTAGCCGAAACAGAAGGAGCCAAGAGCGTGGCAGCTAATACAGAAGAGTGTAGAGGCGTGGTAAAGCGTGTCTCATAGAGACAGAGGAGAGCAAGACCTAATCCGCTGTTGAATAACCACAGGCTGACTAGACAGACTCAGTACTAGTCTCCAGTACAGATCAACTCGGAGGCCCAGCGCTACAGTCTACAGAAGTTAATGTGCAAAGAAAAACCCTAATCCACACAGTCCTGTCCAGCCACAAAGGACTAACAGGGACTTATTATGCAGCTCCTCACAGGTAAACAACTGTCAATGTGTTTCAGAGAATTTCAGGATGAGTGTTGCTCTACAGCAGCAACACTCAATACAAGGAAGCAATAAGGCTTAAGGATGCATTAGTGATCCAGTCAGCAGAGCAGCAACGACACCAACTCAGCATTACCGGCTAAGGTTTGCTTGCTGCTTGTAGACAGAGACATGCTACAACTTGGCAGCTCAAAACTATGGATCACATTGTGTATTTAAAATAAAGCATCAGTTATATTAAATATCATCTGTATTTTGGCATGCATGGTTGTTTTACACATGGGCCATGTCAAACTTCACAGCGTTACTTCACATCTCCTCCCCATGTATGGCTCTAAAGGCTCATCCTGCATTCAAGCCCTGAGGGCACAGCACTGGCTGTGAGTGTGCCACTGGCTTCAGTCTTTCAGACAAAGCAAAACAGGCAAAACTAGACAAGGCTTTTACACTTGGTTGCACTCTGTGCAGCAACAACCAAACCCACTGAAGTGGAGGCAATTACTGTGAGGACATATTGCAAATCAGATGATTAAAATAGATAAAACTTAATTATAAAGCATAAATGCGTCATTGAGGGGAAATCAAGTTAAATCTGTTTTTGTTACAATATCAATGTTGATGTCTGTACAAATGAGAAGATGGACTGACCTGCACCACACTATACGTTTAAGCATGCATGAGCACGCTGCTCACATACACCCATGTACAGGTCAATGAGGATCAACATGTCAGTGGCACAACGGTTGTCATGGGAACAAATCAGGCCACCTAATGTATTCTATCCTTATAATGCTACAGATACAAACTGGAGTTTGTGTTGCACATCAGTGAACTGATATTTCTTGTCTTAAATATCACAGACTCTATTTAATATAAATCACTGCATGTACAGGGCACACGGCTAAACAAGCTCTACACCATGGATGTGTAATCTGCTGTGACTGGGTAGGATGGCTAAAGCATGACAGAATAAACCTTAGCTGAATTAATCACAAGCTGCGCATCAGATCTGCAGGCTAAAGTGAATCTAGTTTAAATAAACAGACTAATGCATTATGGGTTTGCACATTGTTGCAAATGTAAAGATGTTATAAAGCTCCAAACCTTGCTGTTGTGCACCTATGTAGCCTACACATGCTCTTCTTGCGCCAGACCACCCAGACTGTTCTCACTGCAAGAGCTATGCAGTGGCTTGTCTACTACTTTTTGGATTCACATGAAAGCCTATTTCTGAGTAGGTAATGTCTTAGCTCTTACCGGTGGAGTGGTCCACAGGTCCTCCGCCGTTGTTGCTGAACAAGGCAGTATACAGGTCAGGGTATGCCTTCTCCAGGGCCACACACAGGTCGAGGAAATGGTCGCTCTCCTTGTTCATCAGTATCTTCAAAAGGTGGTCTACTTTCTCGGCGCTGGACGAACAGTTCTGGTCCAGTTCGAACCTATCGAGTTGACTCAAGGTACCAGAAACTATCAGCAGCTCGATCACTCGGTCCGCATCTGTTATGGATTCCAATAAGTTCTGGTGGCACTGGTCTAGCAACTCTTTGTGCTTTGGCTCCATTGCTATCCGCTGTAGTTCCGTAGCTTCCCAGCTAACCCAGACGGCCAAGTGGATGTAATATCCTTACTGATCAAAAGTACCGAGCGATTATTGAACTTAACTTATCGCGGCATGCAGAAGTTCGCCGGAGCCACCATGGCATTAGGTTGCACTGAAGATCAATTTTTATAGCATTTTGAAAAAGCCACAAGAAGCCATATTTGTTGCCCAAGGCTGTTGACTGCACTAAACAGCGATACATTTTCCCATCTTACTCGTCTGTGGCAGTTCAGGTCGTTTTTTGTTTTCTCTCGGAGTACGCTGTGGCCGAACACATTTTCCTCTTCTTGTGTATCATTTAATGCGCCCTTTGACGACTCAACTGCTGGGAAAACTCACGTAACTCCGCTGCTGATTCTCAGTTACACTGTATCCTCCGCCATGTCTGAGCAACTCAGCAGCTGCTGCCCGCTGTCAATCAACGGTCCCTTCAATGACCATATAAGGCGAAACGGGGCGGGACTTTTACATAAAACACACCCATTTCTTCAATGGGCGTACACACAACCCTGAAGTACGTCTAAAATCCCTGCAGAAAAAAAATGAGAATGGAGAGAATTTGCATAAAAATATGAAGATATATTTAAAAATATCGATGTAGCGTTAAAGGAGGGAAGATGAAGACCTTGTCTGAGTGTATACCAATCATTTATTTTAACGAAATGCATGTTTCTGTGTTCTGCAGCAGGGGAAAGAACATTTAGGTTACTCTAGCACTGTACAAATTCGAGATATCCTACTTGGATATTTTCATTGTACAGTATAATCTACAACTTTATACTTCACTTCAATTCAATATTATTATTTTCCACTTTACTGCACTGTACTTATTAACAGCTCGACGGCTTACTTAATACTATAGTAATACAAATTTAGATTTTACATATGCTACAAAATACATGTCAAGCTTATAAAAATGGTTAAACAGGCAACTCTTGCAGTAGATAAATTATATACACAAAATACAAAAAATCTAAATGAATGCAAAATAAATCATTAGGGCATCCTACAATATGCAACATTTATTTAGTTAGTGCAATATTTAGTTTTAATTTTTTATGTACGTTTAACATTTTTGTAGTTCTGCTGTTGTGTCTGTGTGATGCACTCACTATGTCACCACAGTGCATAAGATGAACTTATGTAATAAAAAAATATCAGTCTAAAGTAGTTCATAAACCATGTAATACTGATGCTTCATTATTATCTTTTTGATTCAACACAGACACATCAAATTAGAAAAAAAAAAACTAATCCGTGGTTATCCTAACTGACTACATTAAGTATTTTTATTTTGGTGAAATGCTTATGCAGTGATAAAGATATGAGGATTTTATTCAGTCCTTGCATAATACTGCTGCTTTAGCCACGGGCTTATGCACAATGTTTCTATATCTAGCTGCAACCAATTTCAGTATACTGTATGTGTGTGTTGGATTAGATAAAAGAGGGCAGAGAGACATATGCACGTAAATAAGATTTGCAAGTGACAAATGAAATGTGTATTTGAGCAGTATTTTTGAAATATAATATGATGATGATGGATGTACTCTGCTTCCAGTCTACAGCTGAATAAAGATTGTTGGCACAGAGGCAGGCATCTGCAGGCATACCTCTCAAACCGTGACCTTATTCATGCATGCACTGAATCGCATTGTGACATCTGCAGCCCTCTCCCTCTCTCTCCCCCTCTCTTTCTGTCTCTCTGCCATTCTGGCTCCATAGCTTGTGCAACCATGTGCTATCCCTTTAGATGAAAAATGAATTACAATTCATTCATATCAAAGAGAAAGCAGGTCCCTATTGCTGATACAGATTGTGTCAGCTTCTGAGGACACATTTGAATAGAGAAGACACCGTTTTATCTTGGGGAGGGAGCGTATAAATGAGTTTATTATTTAGACAACACATTTCTAGCTGTCTGATAATTTACTGAAATGTGAATGTTTTATTGAACAGATTTGTTTATCAGACAGCCCAGATTAGGATAGATAATAGTTAAATATTTTATTGACGAGACCGTCAGTAAGCATATCCATCATTTGTCCTTGCTAAACATTCAGAAGAAGAAATATTTATGGATTTTTTTTCAATTTGAACATTGAAGACCTAGCTAATGGAAAGGCTGTCTGTACTAACGGTGGCAAACCAATTACTTTACTCACTTTTGACACACTTATATTTAGTGCATCTACATAATTCATTCTCTTCAGTGATGCATCCATTTTAATACTGTTTTCAAGTCCCAGTTTAAAAAAGGAAGTGACATTTTACAGGCGAATAAGTTTGTTGGTGTCCAGTATTATCATACTGGAACATTTTTAATGTGAAGTCATACCTTTGGATACTGTGAGAGGATTCACAAATTGTTATATCACTTATAATAGACTTGAACAATTCATGCTTTTTAATTAACAGTAAATTACACAGGCTTCAGCTAGATGCCTGCAACAAATGGAAGGCTTCTGATCATAATGATACCAAAACCACAATGTTGGCAGGGACACGCTGAAGCACACTGAAATTACCTCAAAAAAAAGAATTTAATGATGTCTAAATTATCTTCTCATAACTGATATAATCACATCTAATCTTTATTAAATTTCTATTTATTGTAATCTAAACATCTATCTAAAGCCCTCAAGCTTTCTCTGCCGTATCTAGTCCATTTTAACAAGTACCACAGGCCGCTGACAGCGCTGACAGCCATGCTGATGTGTTTAATGTGGCTAAGGCAGCTTTATGGATGCCATCAATTCCACAGGCTCACCCCTCCTTACTTGTGAGCTATTGATCGTAGTGCAGTTAACTCACATGCTGTACTGTAGCCAGCCAAGCGCAGAGCCACATCTTTACAGTCAAGTGTGTAGAACAGCATTTAAAGTGAAGCCAACAGTATTTAATAAGATACAGAGAGCTCCACATGCAACCTCATGCTAGCCTTACCCACTTAAAGGAAATTATGAATCTGCATTGACTGAATAAAATGCTGTGTATTAAAGTCACCAAGCAGTTTTGACAATGATTATGAGACATTCGGCATATTCAGTGTAAGAGAATCCAGACACTTGTTTAGTGACCTGTATAAAGTTGAACTCATTTATGAACACTGATCTAATACCATCATATAGTCATCCATATAAAATATTTATGTTGAAATTCATAATTTTGGTGTATATGTTGAGGTTGAAAAACATACTTTACTGCCCTCTACTGCTAAACAGACTCTAGTACCATATGACAACTATCAGGACAGTGATCACTATATGGGATATGACACAACTGGTGAGAATGCCAACACAAACATTTGTATAACACAGTCATTAATTGTGATCTAGTGACCATAGACTGTTAAGACATTTGAGGGATTATGTTGTCTAAATAGGATCTCTTCAAAGTATCTTCATTGTCTCTTTTAAATAATGTGCATAGTTTTACATTTGATGAACCACAAAAACAAACAAACAAACAAACAAAAAAATCACACAAATAGTGTACATTCTTAATATTTATTTTATAAGACCAATTGTAATGCTATGATTTTACATGGCATAGTAACAAATATATGACATTAAAACGGCTTCTGAAAATACAGCTCACAACTACCATGAGCCAAAAAGTGTAAACAAAATATAGAGATTGTACAGATGCAAACATGAACTTTGGTACTTAGCTGCTATATATTTTATGTCTCATATTTTATTCAACGTGTTGAATGACATCTCACTGAAAAGCAGGCCAGATATCTAAATATCTGAACATTCTGGCACAAACAAAATACATTATCTTACAAATATATAGCTCTTAAAATTCAAATGTAATCCCCTACAAATTTATTGTATGGCCACGTATATTCAACTGAAAATTTGAGCAAAGACATCACAAGTCAAATATATATATATATATAAAAAATATAACCTAATATAAATGAGGTTCTTACACCTAGTTAAACATTGCATTGAGAGCATTGGCCTGGCATGCATGTGTGCAGCTTGTGTATAGTACACACAGATAAGGCAGAAAATGTGATATTTTAGCGATAGATATTTCTCTTTTCAATCACTGCCCCCACACAGCTTGAATAGGAGTTTCTTGTAGTCTCCTGATGTGTCTCCCTGTCAATCAAACAAACACATCAGCAAAAAATCAATTTTCCACATTTCCTTACTCTGTGAAATTATCAATTTCAATTGTCAGGAATATTTCATTTGTGCTAAATACAGAATATGATGAAGATACTTACAGAAATGTCTGCAAAAAGCGACTTGCCATATTTTTTAATATACTCCTGACGGATATCCAGCATGTCAACCTCAGACCGTGACACCATAATCCGGATCAGGGTTTTGTCATTAGTCCCAGCTCCCTGAACACATGTACACACATACATAACGGTGAAATATAAATTAAATACTATGCTATACCTGTATAGTAATGTATACATAATTAATTACTATGCAAACAAGACATCAAGTCTCACCTTCATTGCCTTGTAAAGCCTCTCAGCAAAGTAGGCAGGTGTGTTCTTAATACACTTCACTGGAAAAGATAAAATGCACTCAGAAATTCACACTACATCTGTCTTTTTAAACACAAGTAAGAACACTAAATTGTGTGCAAGAAGAGATCTACAATTTTACACTACAAAATGAGAATGGTGAACACAATAAACCTATATTCCCTTTGTTTACTTTACTTTACTTTACTTTACTTTGCTTGGCAGACGCTTTTATCCAAAGCGACTTACAAGGAGCTGGCGCCGAGTGTCTGGCTCAAGGACACACCTGGTGGGGGATAGACTAGGAGTCAGGCTGGGATTCGAACCTGTGACCTTCTGCATCCCAGTCTGACACTTAACCCATTGAGCCACCAGGCCGCATCTTTGTTAAATGAACTATGTAATAATCACTCTCTGCATACACCAAAGGACTATAACCGAGGATGGCAACAAGCAATTTTAGGTCTGCATCAATCAGTATTTTCATATTTAGTCAACTGACTATGTGGAAAAAAGGGACAGTGACTTTAGAGGATAATCTGCAGCTCTACTGAGGTTTTCAGCCAAATGATATGATCTGGTTGAATCATTTTCATCAACCAGACAACCCCATTGTCTGCAGCAGGTGGAAGCTATATTAGCAAACAAGATTTAATAAATACACCGTATGCTGACAGACAAAGTTATCAACTAGCTGATGAATAAAACTGAACATCTGAAGCGCTAGGTATTTTTCTCTGAAACTGGTGGAGACCAAAACAGAGTGTATTTACTTGAATTCATCAGGTAACATGAAACATAAACCCCTCTCGGCTGATAATGTTGCTATGCATCAGCCATTTATGAAGGCACCTGTTTGAATGAGATATCCGTAACAACTGAGATTTCCTGTCCCACTAGTGGCCAAATACTGATTATTGCAGATTCAACATAAAATACATTTGGAAAAATTAACACAAAAATAATTTTCCAGTAGAGTGACATGAATGACAGTGTCAGAAACAATGGCAAACATCCAACATGGCACTGCACACCACATAATTGAAACAAATGGGAGGATGTAAATAAAAACACATCTAAAATCTAACATGTTACTGTACCACAAGCCTGAGAAACGTTGGCAAAAAAAGAAAAAATATAAAGATTATGTATTTTACAGAAACCCTTCATCAGTATTGCACAACATTTACTTTCAGTTAAATTAAGTCTATTAAATCAGCTTTAATACATGTAATAAAATGAGGATGAAAAATGTTAATGACTTACGCTACACAAGGGTGTGGTCTTTTAAAGACAAAATGTGTGTGTATTCTTACCCACTGCCAACATGCCACTCTCAAGGTCTCCAGACATCTCCCTGATAATGCTCTGCTCGATATCCCTCCCACACATCTGCTGGTACTCATGGAACACTACGCACACAGTCACACATCATTAGTAATATAGCTAAGAAAGTACTGAACTTATATTGATGGCTTCTTGTATCTTCCATTATCTTTTAAATGCTGAACCTTATATTATGTACATGTAACACAGAATACCTGCTCTGAGGTGGGGTTTGCTCCTGGCACACAAAATAGCATTGAATTTGGACTCATCTGTTCCCAGCTTATTCTCTCCGGCAGCATACAGGGCCTATAAGCAAAAGAGCAATGTGTAGAAATCAACATGTCTTTGCAATCAAGTTGCAGATAAATATTCAAATATGAATTAAAGACAATGAAGAAAGCTTTACCTGAGCATCTTGTTTAGCCAGAGAGATGTCAACAGTTTCACGTTCATCGCGATTACCCTTCAAAGTACAGAGAAAATCATCTGAAAGTTGTTAACAGATGTGACGTAAATACATAATTAATTCAGATAATATTTGTACCTGGGCGAGAGAGATCAGGAGCCGACGAAAGTGGCCTGAAGTATCCCCACTAATAGCATCCTCCAGTGACTTCTTATTTTCTGAAATGGTTAAAAAAATAAATAAGGTTCAGAAATTCTTTACTGAAAGAAATAATAATGGAATAGGATAGTGTAAATTATTATGTAAGCATAAACAATAAAATAGCAAACACTGTAAAATCCTTCAATAAACCATACAACTAGATAATTCAGTGCAACTGTATGCCTTCATGTATTAGCAGTTATGATTTTCATTTCTATTTATTGACTAAAGGGACTCGTTTTAAATATGTTAATGTGTAACTGATTCTCAATTTTAAACTTTTATGGTGGTACCCCTATCTATACACACTGAGCTTATCTCTAATGTAACAAAATTCTTTCAACACAGTGTTTTGATACTTCGAGATAAAGGAAAACAGAGCTGTGAAGGAAAGCAGTGCATTAACCGCTGACGCATCTCACCTTGCTTGTAAATGCGGTTTATCTCCCTGATTTCTTCATTGGACCGAGAAGACAGGATCTCTATCAGACAGGCTTCATCAGTTCCGGCTCCCTGTTTGGATGACAGAACAATAATAATCTGACGACAAATCCTTTGGCTTTGTAGCAGACATAATTGTTATTATAACTAATCCGATTCATTTTATAACAAGTTTTATTTGTTTTTTAGAACAATTTTCTGAGTGTTTACCTTTATGGCACTGTGGAGCTCAGAGGCATCAAACTCAGCTGGAGTCTTCAACATGGCCATGACCAGCTTTCTAAAGTCTCCAGACAGTTCTGAATGCAAGTCCTTAATCAGATCCTGAAATGGAAACATGCTTGGAATAACTCAAAACAGTCATTGACTGCTGCGGAGAAAAACTTGGTGCAAGATGCTCTGTGGTATAGTTATAATGACCTCAGAGGACATTCAATCTCCTGCTCATTTTACTGGCAGCAGGAGCACCTGTTGTCTGTCTCTTGGCACCATAGTACAGCTATGATTCTATTTTTGGTAAATGGTGTTTGTTGTGTAAACAATTAAAAAAAAAAATCCTCTCCTCTTGGAAAATGTCATTAGTCATCACACTAACAATCCATAAAGTTAGCAATAAGCGTGGACAGTTACCTTCCCGTAAGATGTTTTGTAGGCCCGGAGCAAAGGCACACGCTGCCTGTTGGAGCGACTCCCCAGTAATTCAATAATGGCCTGCTCATCAGTTCCTGCACAGACAAGCCCATAATGTCAAATCAGACAATGAGTGAAAAAGATCAATATATTTTAATTAAATTCATAACATGTTATGGTAAGGGTACAATAATTATCATGAATCCATGCATATAATACTAAATAAACTATCAGGACTTCATAAAAAGGCAATAATGTTGATTTGTTTTGAATTTGTGAATAAAACAAATATAAAAAGAATGCAGGTTAAGGCTCTATATATGTACAACCCAGTACTTGCTTAATACATGTAATATCGTCATCATAAATAATTTTCTTCATCTATGTTAGAACAAAAGTATCACGTCACAACTTTATTTATATATTTTAATTAATGATGACTATAGTTCTGGGAATGCAACACAACTTGTGCACCACTGTGACTGTGAAGACACAAATGTCATTAATAACTCAGAATTCATGATGATTCAGTCATGTTAGCTTTAACATTAATAAACCTGTTGTTGCATTAACACATGAATGACTGAAGTCATCATTTTTCATTCATGAATTCATAATGATTCATGTACCCTTACCCTAAAATGTTACCAATAAATCTTAATTAAAATATCATTCTAAATACAAAACTATAATTTGAACATCATAAGTTCTGTTTACATTTAAAGAAAGTCAATTAATGAGCAGTTAAAGGATATTTTTGACTAATTGATAAGGTAATTCAAACTGAAAATCTATTTCTGCAGTATTATTATTATTATTATTATTATTATTATCTCTTTACAAATAAGAAAAATAATGAACTTTCTAGAAAAGGCTTTAACTGAACCTCAAATATTTCTAAACACAATTACTGTACTATAATCCCTAGCCAGCTGACAATGACCTATACCACCAATATGTCAACTATACAATTAAAAGAGGGTGGTCCAAAAGAATATACAGTTTGAGCACAACTTCCGCAATGGAAAACATCTGGTGTATCCCAAAAAAGATATAATATTAACATTATTGGTCTCTGCCCATAGCACTTACCAAAACCCTTCATGGCCTTCCTCAGGACCTCCACATCTTTGAGTGGATCAGCTCCAGGAAAGTCCTTGATTGTTCCTCTGTATCCTCTCTGACATTATAAAGTAATTTAGTAAATTTGACTGTGCTGATACAATAAATTGTTACAGTGGAACCTTGTATTTCGAGCATAATTTGTTCCGCGTCCTCGTAATCCAAAACACTCGTATTTCAAAGCGAATTTCCCCATAAGAAATAATGGAAACTCAGATGATTCGTTTCACAACGCAAAAATATTTGTATAAAAATGATTAATACAAAATATAAAGTAAAACCACTTCACTTCATGGAGTGAAAGGCTCCAGTCAGCGCACTCACTAGTTCTCTCATTAATGAAACCTGTTTCTGTACTCTTGCCGCAGTTATTGTGCAAATGTAAATATGCAGACATCACTCACGCAGCACGAGGATAGTATACAATATAATACAACACAATATAATTTACTGTTCTGACCAATCCTGATTAATCATGAATAATTAATGAAGTTACCGATGTTGAGACACCTGCAGAAATGCGCACAGAAGTTCTCACCATGGAGACCAGCGACATCTACAAATTGACAGGAGATAATTCTACATATAGCTGGAAGCTACAAACTAAACTTTAGTGACTTATTAATGTTAATGTTCTGAAACAACTCAGATTACGCTGGAATGAAGAGACAATATAAGTGAGTCTCATTCATCTAATACTCTGCAGAGAAAAATCACATGAAACTCGGTAGACAAAGCGTATACATACTGCTCGTATTGCCAGACATCGCTCGTTCATCAAGTTAAAATTTATTTAAAATTCTTGCTGGTTTTGCAAAACACTCGTAGACCAAGTTACTCGCAATCCAAGGTTCCACTGTAATTCTGTTTTTGACATTACACTGTAATTGTATAAAGGTGTGTACAACACATTATATTTTTAACCAACAGAGTTAAGTAAATATTTTCAGGATCTCTTACATTGACAGGTGGAGCTACTGGCATTGCTCCTCCTCCTCCGTAGCCTGGCATGGATGGATTTGGTGATGGGACATTTGGGTACCCTGGCACAGGTGCTGGCGCACTTCCAAAACCGGGCATTGGTTGGTTGGGTGATGGTGCACCAGGATACCCTGGCATAGGCTGGCCAGGCATGCCAGGCTGACCGGGCATGCCAGGCTGACCGGGCATGCCAGGCTGACCGGGCTGACCCGGCATGCCAGGCTGACCGGGCTGACCCGGCATGCCAGGCTGACCAGGGTAACCCATCCCTGGACCTTGGGGTTGAGGCATAGTCCCTCCTGGCTGTGAGTACAGGCCAAATAACCGTTGGTTAGTAGAGGGGGCACCATACCCACCAAGCTAAGGGGCAGACGGATACCCCCTGGGTGTTTGATGAACATGAATGGGTTTATAGGTTCGAAAAGCATGAATAAGAATGAAATGAAAGACTGTTTTTCTCATGCTAGAAAACTTGAAACTGACAAAGAAAATGTCAAAGATTTAAGATACAGACTTTGGAAAAGTCTTACTGTGAGATCCCAGGATGTAATATTCTATTAATGGCTGAATGATTAAATTTAACAAGGATATTTAATGCAATAATCTGATTATGTAGCATTATGCATCAATTATATATGATCCTGGGTGTGATTAAGCATACCATTCCAGGATTGTATCCAGGGTTGGATAAGCCATCAAGACCAATGGACGGATAACCACCAGCAGGGCCACCACCCCAACTGCCTGGAGAGGATAACAGATAATACGTTTATGGACATATTGCGATTATTGAGATCAATATTGCGATATGCAATTGCAATATGATAAAGGGCACTTGCTTGCAAAATTACAATAAACACATAGTTAATATTGATATTCTCATGTCAAAACTTGAGGTGACAGGTGTGTTGTTTAGCCACTAACGCTAACAAAATGTCTTTACTTATAATTGTCTCTAAAAAAAAAAGTGCCTTTCCTGCTATCCTGTATGGCACACAGATAACATTCTATACAAAAGTTATTTTACTCTGCTATCCTTAACCCTATGGTTACTTTTTGTTAGTTTAAAAAAATGTATTAAAAAAAAATCTATTTACCCTACCGATGGCCAGGTGAAGCCTGTGTCCACTTATTTAGCTCGACTGTTTTGATATTGTTGGTACCGCTGTCAGTTGTGATAGTGACCTGACGCTCCTCACAGAGCCTCTCTTACTCCTGAGGCTATGTTATCAAAACTGAGAACTGAGCAGCCAGTCTCACGTTAATCAGCTGGTAAACATTGAGTGAATGAGAGATAATAGATTGTTGCTTCAATCCATGCACTCATAATATAAATCGCAGCATTCTGCATTCATATAATCGCACAGGCTGATATCGCGATTGCATTTTGATTAGTTGTGCAGCCCTACTTGGAAACAAAATAAATTTGTTTTTGTGGTGGAAATCTACTCTGCTAAATACAAGTCTTATGATCCTCATTGTCACCAAACACCTTAAATTAATCTGCAAATATATTTAAACTGCTTAATGAGATGCTCTACTAGAGCACTGTGAGATTAGTAGTTTTTGATAATATACCCTTTCTTCCAGCTACTGCAAGCAGCAACATATTTACCACACAGATATGCGAGTGGTATCAAGCATCTCATTCACCAAAAGTGTGAATAAAGCACACTTTCCAAAATGTTGAAGAATTCCTTTACTTGTGTTGCATAATAGCTTACCCGGTGGTGGTGCCTGTGGGTAGCCTCCTGGTTGTTGTGAAAAGCCTCCTGGCTGTGCAGGATAGCCGCCAGGCTGTGGAGGGTAGCCACCCGGTTGAGAAGGATAGCCACCAGGTTGAGAAGGATAGCCACCAGGTTGAGAAGGATAGCCACTTGGCTGTGGAGGGTAACCTCCTGCTTGTGGGGGATAAGCTCCAGGCTGAGGTGGGTATGCTCCAGGTTGTGGAGGGTAAGCCCCAGGCTGTGGTGGATATCCGCCTGAAGCTGGTGGGTACCCAGGGTAGCTCATGACTTTGAACAGAGAGAAGTGTCAATCAAAGGGCTGCCAAATTTGACTTATTACTTAAAATGACAGCCCTATGGTATATTGAATGAACTGTGATTTGACATGTCAAGAACACAATTGAAAACACACCCAGCTGTAAACCTGTTCTTCCTCATTTTCCCCATTGGGAGGTACTCTTCAATGACCATGCACACTTTGAAATATGTAGATCCAACTTACACACAATACATACTAGTTTGCTTTACACGCCAAAGGTAAAAACCTACAATAAATATTCAACATAGACTCAGTTTCTTTTAACCACACACTGTTAAACACAGATGGAGCAATATCAGTCACTGTCGCTGTAACCTAATGATGGACAAACTCTTCAATGCAGTGCTGCTGGATCACAGACATTTTTAACTGAGTGGTGTGGTAGTGAGGAAACTTTAATTTTGGTTAAGCATAGAATGAACATCCAATGGGCGTACTTGTTCCATGGTAAAACTTACTTCATGGCACTTAAATTGAACAGTCTCCTCTGCTTTGCATTTTATGGACAGACAGGAAAAAAAGACACTGCTGTGTTTGAATAAGCACACATGGCAGGCACTACCTTTGCAGATCAGACCATATGAGACAGAAGCATTTACAGTTAATATGCACATCAATAACGTATTAACTACTTTAACATTTTGTAGACATTGCATCATAATGACTGAGGAGTTATCTGAGTTTTACTATTATACACTTCCTTTCCATAAATTGTTGCGAAACCCTTCATCATTTAGTGATTAACCCTATATATACACACATCACATCTAACTGTGAGCACTATGCTCAGCTACAAACCATTGCACAACTAAATTTGCTTTGATGGAAATAAAGAAATCTATTACAATTCAGTTTAGTGACAAAGAAAAAATGTAATTATAACCCCATACGATGGCACAAAACAATAAGGTTACTGCTGCTTTCAGCTCATGTCAGTGTCCTTGAATAACTTGACTTAGCTCTTACCTCTAAGACTGTTTGTTATGTGTGCCAACAAGGCGTGTCACTTCACTCAACCTAAAACTTACCTGAAGACTATTAGAGCGGAAAATTACTTACTACCTATACTTTAATTTAGCTAGTAAGTAAAAACGGATAGTTTTAACACTGTGCTACATAGATTATGCTAACGTATGTTAACGGAAAACAGCCAGTGCTCCAATATTTATTTTAAAAACACGAGCTTTTCGTTTGTTCCAGGCCTGCACGAATCACGTACTGAAAAGAAACTTCCTAAGTTACGTTGCTAACTAGTTTACACTGACATTTGACCCGTCTGAACTCAGGTCTGTGTCATATATCAGCTAGCTAGCTAACCGTAAATAAACGATAAAAAATAACCTTAGCTAAACGGTTGAGCTAAAAGAAGTGGTAACTGTAATAGCGTTGGTTGGCTAATGACAGCGTCGATTACAGTAAAGCTAACGTTAAAACGGCCCCAGAAACAGCTGCTACTGGTCTAAATATAATTTAAAAAAGCTTTAATATAGCAGTCATTATCCTAGTTCAGCATGTCTGTGTAATTATAGTGGATTTTAGCACTTACTTTAGCCTGCTGATAGCCTTTTCCTGGACGACAAGTTTGACTAGGCGCAGTATTGGACGTATTTAACTGGTTTGGGTGGGTGGGACTCTCACGCATATTTTCCATTTGAGGACCCACCCATACAAATTTGTCAGCCATTCAGAGAGCAGTGACAGGCAGCCGTTCCCTTACCATGTGACAGCGACCATAAACAAATATTAACACATATACTGTGGATCACACTAACGACATTATGGAAAATGTGAATGACCCACGTCACCAAATATTTCAAAATAGGTTACGCAGTTCCTAGTAAAACAGTAGCCTATGCAGGTAAGTCCAAATCCCAGTTAAACCACATTTTTTTTTGCGTTTAGTGACACACAGACTAATTACTAATTTGCTGAAACTGGCTCTGAAAATGAACATGGCACAAGAATAAACCATTAATTGTGATTGATTATGGTCACCAACAAAGAAATGTATTTTTACCTACTTCCTTATCACTAATGGAAAATATCACTGTAAATGCAATACAAAATTGTTCTGAGTGATTATCTTTATGATGGTTTTTAACCCTTTGGGCACCTTGGGGGTCCAAACGTGTACATTCTGCTTATTTTAGGTTTTTGATTCTCAATATCTCGGTCAGTTTAAAGGCCAATTGTATTAAACTTGGCCAGGATTTGTTTTTTATTATTATTTATAAAATCTCATTGTCCCCTCTATTGCAAGGTGTATAGAATAGGAGATTTGCATTTTACTCCCATTCTTTACCCTCGGGCCCAATTTGGGCCCATAGACTCCCATTATAACCACATATTTTTGATATACTGTAATCC